>NW_019379610.1:432098-475681 GCF_000648655.2 Copidosoma floridanum | reverse complement strand
GAGTTTTCTTTTTTTTTTTTTTTTAGAATTGGTTAAAGAAAACAGAATCAAAATTTGTCAATTTTAAAATGCGGTGATGTCATATGGCGTCATGTGGTACAGAGAAAACTGGAAGTACGTCATGGGGGGCCAGATGAAGGGGAGAATCAAGCATAATCCACTTTTGTCACATTTTTTTTAAGGTCAAAATCTGAAAGTGTTAATTTGTCCTCGTGCATAGTGCGTTTATAAAAATATAACTTCAAAAGTTTTTTGTCTAATTAAAGCTTGATGATGAAGTGAATGAGACGTAGAAAAAAAAGTAAGCATGTATATGTAAAATGGATACAGATTTATATACATACGTACATATACAACGCGCACACGTACGTATACGTATCATGGTCCGTGAAGATCGGTACGGTCTCCATCAGTTTTTCCAAAAGTGGTGAAGGGGTGGCTAGAAGGTGGGGTGCTGAAAAAACGCTTAGGGGCAGTACAGAATCTGTGATGGGTGGCTGTAGGTTTGAAAAAATTGTGATGTATAACTAAGGAAGAAAATGACGGAATTTTACCTCATTATTGGGGGGATCTGTGCAGGGTTGGTGGGAAAGTTAATAGGTGTAGTAGGGAGCTATAGGACTGTGCGAGGGGCTTCACATAATTAACTATATTATATAGAGTATATAGGTTGTAGATTATACATTATTATGTAAGTAGATAAATTTATATATAATACGGATGTATAAGTAATATGCGTAATTGACAAATTTTCCAATCGCAAAATGGGATACGATTAGAACCGTGCATGGATTAGTTACAAGTTTTCTCGATTAAATAAGTACCCAATAGTTATCTCATCCTAAAAAAACAACATGCGTTTGAAGTTTGAAGTTATTATGGTAGTATGTCCCCAGGGTACAGAATTCAAGAAAAATATTGGAATTAGAAAATGATGATCTTATTTCAAAACTGATTTAAGCTTTTTAAAGTTATTATAAGATTCCAACATAATGAGCAACGTTAACATGACTCATCAACAATTAATTCCAGTTGATTCGCAGTTTTCAACATTTATGAATAAAATCGTAGACTTTGGTGAAACTTAGCTTCAGTGAGACATTAATAAATTTAACAATAACTTGTCTTGTACATAACAATGACCTAATTTAATCACAACTTTTTATAATATACATACATTACTGCAAAAAGCACTCAAAATAGAGATATAAGTCTTACAATGTATACAAAACTAAGTAATGTTGTTTTAGTAGAGCCCAAAATTTAAGCTTGCCTCATTTATAGGTATAAAAGTCTACTAGTTTTAAGTATGATAAATTAGTTAATATGGAATGTATAATTTTGTTTGAATGTGTATCTTCTTATGTGTAAAAGAAGATACTTATGGCCTCTTGGTCAGCTGACGCATTTAACACGCTATGTAAGTGCGTGATTACAGCCTTATAGTAATTGTTCAACGTTATTTTTAGATATGATTTCTGTTTTGTCGTTAAAAGCCATTCTTGTGATGGCTTAACTGTAAAAAAAAAATAATAGAGGTATATTTGTCGAGTATACATGAAGGAAAGTTTTCTCAAAAAGTTGACTAAGCTACATACCGTATGTGATTATTTAATTTGGTTTAAATAATAGCTCACCAGTACTCTGTGATATTCAAACGTGAAGTGTTTTCATCCTACTTTAAACTCATAAGTATTAAGTAACTTCAAGAAGCTTATAAAAATTTGGTATAAGATGTCAGTTATCAGAAATCTGAAAAAAATAGTAATACGTCAAGTGCACTTAAAAAAAATTGTAAATAAAAAAACCTACAGTTTTCCAAGCATGAATATAAAAACGAATAATAAATTCCTTAGAAACACTAGACACGAAATTCAAGTTAAGGTCTTGAAGTATAGGAAAAAGAAATGGATAGATATGTCCTTCCAAAACAATGTAAAGAACAAAGAGATAAAGCTGTAAACTCTCACATGAAAATATTTTTAATAGTCATGAATGTATTAAATATACCTTAGGATAATAACAAGCCTTTTTTGGCCAAAGTCGATTGGGTGTTAAAGTTACACCATTTTTGAAGCACCTATTTTTGATTTTTGATTAAATGTAATAGAAAAAATTAATTGTTATCTTTCAATACTTAACAAATTTGTCTTCATTTTTTTTCAATATTACGAGAACGTAATAATATTCACCAAACACAGCTCTACCTCTGGTCATTTCGTTAGTTTAATGATTTTTGATACTTTTGAGTAGAAAATCTAGATGTATGTAGGAGTCTGACAAAAAATCCAGAATGTTTATCATCAAAGCCATGTTTTATCAGGGACGCTTAAGTATCTTATTTGAAGACTTCTTGTGCAATTACTCACTTTATGTATCAACAATTTAACAAATTTGAGATACCTCAAATTAGCACAGAACTCGTAAACACTCTAGTACATGAAAATTTTGCGGCCTAGAATCGGAAAACGTCTTAGGGAGTGCCCACAAACATAACACGTTTGTCACGAAAGGTGTAGTGGATAGTAAAGACAATAAAGACTTACTCTTGGCTTTTTCACCAGTCAATCCTTTCACCTGTCCCCCAGACGGCAGGTTCAACCGCGCCCTGTCCGCCTCGACGTCCTCACCATTCCGCATACCTCCAGCCCGATCGCCCATTACATCGGCTTCCAGGTCGCTCAGCTCCTCGTCACCGGCTCTCTTACTTATTACCTTAGTTTCCCTTTTACGTGCAGTCGCAGTCCCACCAGTCACACACTAGCACCGTCACATGCGCAAAAAACTAAAGAAACCAGTTGTGGGTCTTGGGACTTCCGATAGAAGTGAAACTTTCAACTTAAATATTATTAAACTCGGTATAACAGAAACAAAAGGAATCAGATTACCCCTAATTTCAAAAGATCTTAAAGAATTTGATATTAAAATAGTGAAAATTTTATTATAATTACGTATGTGAGCACGCACGTATATAAAATACATATACTTATAGTGCATGTGATTCGCGCATTCTAAGTATGACCACATTTGCTATAATATAAGTATTGATATGCGTACGGATTGTTGGTCATGTAATGCAGAATAAAACAAACATTTTCACCATAGTGCCCCGAAAAAAGTTACTTTGGCCCAGTTTCTACAAAGGCTTTTTACGAGGGACAATAATTCTTTTTATATGAAATAACTATTTGTGCGTTGTATATAATATCATACATATACAATCACTTTTTGTTGGAATCATTGTGTCTGACAAATTTTTTTTAAAATTTGGATACCATAAAAGTAAAATAATCCACTCTATCTGACTGAGATTAAGGAAAACAAAAGATTCATAACAATTTTCTATTGTAAAGTTGTAATTTTTTATTTAATTCGTGTTCTATAATAATTCATGATTTAATGTTAAAATTTGCTCACATTTCTCACTAGTTTCTACTTATCTCAAAATTAAAAATAAGAACATATGTTTCGGTCACGTAACATAAATTCCTATAATACAAGATAGAGAATAAAAAATGAATGAATTTATAGCTAGGATATATGCAGTATGCAGCTTTGCTTTTGAGATATGACTCAATCTTTTTAGAATTTTTACGATTGTTTGTATATATCCGTGTAACATATATTTTACAACCTCAATAATTATTTTCTATACGTGGACTTATTTTTAGCCGATCTAGCTTCCCTTTCGAGATATGACTGTTTTTCAGACCTTTAGAGGTTTTGTTGTGACAAGTATTTATCGAAGATCTTATAAATGTCCATATTAATTTTTCAAATAGGCATGAGAAAAGAACTTTTTTTCTTTTCAAGATACAGTCAAACAAGAAAAAAGTTGAGGTTATGTTTGTGCATAGTCCAACCCCTCTACATTTGTGTACCTTGGTTATGTAGTTTCCCTTTAGAAACCCCATAAAAATTTTTATTTTTAGCCAATTTTGCTTCCCTTCCGAGATACATCATTTTTCTTGCTTTCAAAAGTAAGGTTATCGCATATTACATATTTGATACTTAATGCACATTTTTTTACACACATGTATACATATGAACACGTATGTGATGACTGGGACGTTCAGCACGTATCAATGTATACAATATACATACGTATATATACTCTCTTTTCTCCATACCTATCCCTCAGCTTGAGCAAGCGTGGTGTTGATTTGGTGTCGATTTGGTGTTAAGTCGTAGCGTACAAACGTACATACTTACACACTGATAATATATCTATGCATATACATGTAGGTATGGTAGCAGCATGAAGGGAAGGAAGCAAGGAGCGTACATGCGAGAGAAAAAGAGATGAAGCAGTAGACTACGTCACACAACGTTAAATCTCTTATTTTTTGTGAGTTTTTTTATCTTGTTTATAATAATTTTTTGATTTGAGCTATACCTTTATTAAATTAAAGTACAACTTTTAAAAACATTTTTGAATGTTAATTAAAATTAATAGTTATTTTTAAATGAATTCGTTATGTTCCAACATGATTGAAAGAAAAAAAAATATCAAGGAAAGTAACACTGGAAAAAAAGTCGTGAAACGCTTTCATAACGAAAAAATAGAGATCAAAAGTGTACCACGAAAATAGAACATACATATCATTTGAGTCACTTTTTGTGTTACACTTTTATGACGTTGAAAGGCAAGTTTCTCACAAAACTCTAGCATTTTAATCACATTCCTACAGAAACTTTTCACTCACAGAAAAATTATGAGTGAAAAAGATGCCATACCATGACAGTAAATCTGTGTTAAATAGTGAATAAATCTTTGTCTATTAACTGGGAAGACTTGTTCAAATAAGGGCAAAAAAAGGATCTGTTTATTTTTAAAATGAAAATGTGAAGTATGTCTGTACAGACAATTAAATTGATCTTTTAAATGTATAAAAATATAACATTATATGTCTTTAAGTTTGCCTAATTTTATAATCTACTAGTTAAAAATAGACAAATCAAAAAGGGTACGTTATTAACTTAAGATTGTGAAAGGAAACACTTTGAATTTCTGAAAAGGCAAATACATTGATACATTTTGATTTGATTTTTAAAGAATTATTAATTTTTTGTACATTCAAATGTGCATGCATAACATTAATTGTCTTAATAATTACTATATTTGTATTTAAACTAACTTCATCTATAGGGAGAATCACGTCAACTATCCCAGCATCACTGCTTATAATTTCAGATTATTACTAATAAAGTGACGCATTTATGAGTTTAATTAATTAAAAATAGGGGGAAAATCACATCAACTGCCCCAACGCTGCTGCGCACGGCCCTCGCAAGCGTAAAACGTGACGTTCTCAACTCGTCGTTTCGGTCTCAAAATGTTAATAAAAAAATTACCAAAACCCATACTCTCACGTATTTTTTCCTTAGCTTTCTAGTGGTGGCATTTATTTTTTAAAATTCTGCCTCCATGACCTTTAAAAATTCGAAAGCTCAAAAAACACGTTATATCTTCATGATCTTAAACTTTTGACATTTTTTGGACTATCAACATCGAAATATGAGATTTTTGTCACGTAGGTACCAATAATTTAAAAAAAAAAAAGCGTTTTTTGGTTTGACAAATTAATTAAACGACGAACAAGACGGCGTGAGCCACTGCAGCTACACTGGTAGCGGATCAGCCGCGCGCTGTCTGTTACCATCTCTCTAACTGGATATAAACAAAAATACCTCACCGTGGCGTTTGCACATCGCAAAAAACTTTTTTAATGTTGTTTTGTATGACAATGCTTAGTATGTTTAAAACACAAGATTATGCTATGGTAAGTTTGAAGTTTTTGTAGTTTTTGGTACTATTTTAAATTCTTAATATAATTTTGTTTAAAAATTTTTTACGTTGGTTATGTGATTGTAACAGAGAATCGAAATGAGCTTAATACTAACGCATTTATAGACAGTTTATTTTATTAGTATTTTGGTTTTTATAATTCGTTTTTAATAATAAGTAATCAAGAGGTTCAAATATTGTAATTCATTGAATACAGATCATCACAAGGTCAAGGAGAATTTGGTTAAATTTCCAAATTTTTTGACAGAAACCTCTCCTTTTATTCAAGATGATGCTTTGATTTGTGTAAAGTGCAAAGTTAGAGCTTGTAAATATAAATAAAAAAAAAAAATTCAAGATGATGAATATCGTAAATCAGGCATTGCAGTATTGAAGCAAATTATAGAGAAATTTGCATCATCAAACAATAAGCGAGAAAAAATGACGTTGCTCACTCTCACCTCAAAATTTTGGAACCAAAGAGATCATATGTAATACTTTGGTTGCATGGAAAGAGAAGCTAGACAAGCTTTAAATTAAGTTGTTAAACATGGCAAACTCACATCACCCGATAAAAAAAAAAGAAAATGTTTTATCTGCTAACGTTTAGAACTGCATAAAAAATTTTTATAAGAATGATAGTGTAAGTCGTTTAATGCTGAGATTGAAAAATTATGTTTAAGTCAAACAGGATGATGGTACACGGGTGAATGTCAAAACCATTACTATTCGAAAATTTAAATGAATTATTTATTTTATTTAAAGAAAAAAATGAGAACGTCAAAGTGTGTCTCACGAAATTTGTGCAGCTCAGGCCTCCACACTGTATTTTAGCTAGAAGTAGTGGTACACACAATGATTGCGTATGCGTACATCATGAAAACGTGAAATTGATGCTTGATGCAATCAATTAAAAGCAATTGACTAAACCCACGGACACAACTGTTAAAAATTTCACGGACTGTTTAGACGCCATTGTTTGCAATACTCCTTCAAAAAATTATTTTTTAGAAAATTGTTCGGATTGTCCCAATTTCAGAAAACCACGAGGTTTATTATTACATTCATTAGAAGCTGAAGGTGTTTTAAAGTCAGTGATGAATTATGGGTGCAAACTGATCGGTGCACGATAACATCGAATATAGTGCAAATTCGTAAATAGTTGGATTTACTTCGCAAAAAATAATTAAAGTTTTAAACATAGGGTTATTTTGCTAAAAAAAAATCTTTATTCGTAAAAAATTTGAAAAATAATTTACTCGACGGTAAATTTATAGTAAGCTTCGATATCGCGGAAAATTATCCGTTCGCGATTCAAAATGCAGCCTAGTACTTCCAGCTGAATAATAACCAAGCAACGATATTTACGTGTGTTCTATATTATAAGAAAATTAAACAAAATAAGTCATAAAAGCTTAGCGGTGATATCTGATAACCATTTACATGACTTAGTTGCCGTATTCGTTAATCGAAAAATCATCGTCGACTGTTTGAAAAAAGAGTTTAGTACAAAAAAAATATATTACGTTAGTGATGGTGCATAACAACATTTTAAAAACAAAAATAATTTCCATCTTCTTTTAAGTCACGAAAAGATTTTGGAATTTCAGCAGAGTAGCATTTTCACGCTACTAATAACTAAAAGGGAGTGTGTGATGGGATAGGGGCAAATTTAATACGTGGCACTGGAAGGACGAGTTTGCAACTTTCTGCAGGCAATCACATTTTAACGGCAGAAAATCTTTTTAACTGGGCGAAAAATCACTGTAAAGAAACGAAAGTTTTGCTTAGTAGCAAATGTGAATATAAAGAAACTGCCTTAAAACTAAAAGAACACATTTCTAGTGCAAGAACGATTCCAAGAACACTGAATTATAATGCGTTTATCCCCATTAAGGGTAAGAAATTAATGCTAAAAAAAATTTCTTTAAGTAATCAATATGAAATCTTCCCAAAATTCAAATAATTTAAAAGGGATGTAACTAAAAACAAGCCAAAAACTAATTAAAACATCAGTGTTTTTATTATTGAATACATTTAAAATGTAAATATTAAATTTTTTATGGACATTCTATACTATTTATTTATTATCATAAGATTATTGAATGTGTGAATAAATTTTATCAACAAATTGATAACTCATCCATTGCAAAACCTCGTTAAATAACAATTGTTTACATCGTCAACACATATATTGCTAAAAAAACCAATCTAATCGTAGCAGATAGCGCGTGGCCGACCCTTTGCCACCGAAGCCGCAGCGGCTCGCGCCGTTTTCTTCGTCGTTTAAATAATTCATCAAACCGAAAAACGTTTTTTTTTTAAATTGTTGATACCCACGTAACAAAAATCTCTTCTTTGGATGTAGATTGTCCAAAAATTGCCAAAAGTCTAAGACTATGAAGATTTAACGTATTTTTTGAACTGTTGCATTTTTCGAGATTATGGAGGTAGAATATCGAAAAATAAATGCCTTTACTAGAAAGCTGAGGAAAAAATACGTAAGAGTATGTGTTTTGGTATTTTTTTTACTAACATTTTGAGACTGAAACGACGAGTTGAAAACGTCGTGGTTTACGCTCGCACGGGCCTTGCGCAGCAGCGCTAGGGCAGTTGACGTGATTTTTCCCCTATTTTTAATTAATTAAACTTATAAATGCATCACTTTGTTAGTAATAATCTAAAATTATAAGCAATAAAAATCAACATTTAAAAAAAAATTTCTATGCCTTTATGTGTACCCTCAGATTTTCTTTAAAATAACCTTAAAAATCGCTATACTTGACCAAATTAAGTTTTGGACAAGGATAAGGTAGCTCCTTATTAATAAGTGCATTTTCTTATTTTATTAAAAATAAATTTTTGTACTTAAGTAACCCTTACTTGTATGTACTTAAAACATACCAAATAAAAAGTAATATTTGGTGGATCTACTATTTATGTTATATTTTTTTCCATTAGGCTCAAACATTTAATCAAAAGAAAAGTAATTGTAAAGTTCTTACTTACGTATGTATGAGCTTATGTAACTTATATCTTATTAATCAAACAGAAAATTTTTCTAATGAAATATAATGAAAAACTTGTATGTAAAAAAATATTCAGTTGTTGTTGCAGTGACTTTAAAGTTAAGAATTAATAAATTTTCAAAATCAACATTTTTTTTTAAAGATAGGAAACAAAGATTTAAATAAGAGATTAGAAATGAAAAGAAAAACTTTCAACACTTTAACTAGTGCAGATAATCTAGTTTCATGATATATAACTGATTTTATTACACACATATACAAAAACAATAATTAAAACAGTCTACAATGTAATATTAAAAAGAAAATATTATTGTTGATAAAAAGATACAAGAAATGTATGTGTGTGTGTGCCTCAGTAAATATTTATGTGACAGACTACACGGGCCTAAATACAAAATATAAAATAATGGGCTTGGTAGTACTGCTATACCGACGTCCACGTGAGGCAGGTTATAACGTTACTCCCAGATGTACGTATAACTTTAATATAATAAACAATTTAATTATTATTAACATAGTTTGCCTTGCCTAGCACAAAAGTTGTCGCCAACGTTGGCAGTCTCATGTCACAACGCACGCTCGTATTTTCTATTTTCACGGAAGCCTAGGACCTGAAGATGTTCTAGGTATTTTGCATAACTGACTTCTTGACACTACTACTCTGCTTGACAGTATTCGTACACTACTCGTTTACTTAACGTTTACCAAAAAATATCCAGATGTCAAGCCCATACCTTTTCACATAACGATCATAGTCATACGCCTTGCATCCTTTTTTTACAATTTCTTGCATTTGTTTAGTTTTTGGAGCACCAAGATATTTTTTGCTCTCTTTTTTAAAGGCTTACTTGCCACCTATCGACAAACTTTCCTTGTCTCTTTTTCTAGTCCCCCTCTCTCGTTTCACTCTTCGTTTTTCTTAAAATTCATACAGAGCGTTAGACAGTTACGTCCCATTACAACATATATTACTAATTAAGTGAATAATTTTTCAAAACACTACTTTCTCCTTTACTTTTAAAAATTGATGGATATTAAAAAATTTAAACATGATCATAAGTATAAGTTTTAGTTAGAATAATTTTTTTTTTTAGTATATAATAACTGTATTTATAAGCTCACTTACCTATAGTTTTTCTTTAAGACATAAGCTCAACCTATAAGATATGAAAGTAAAACTTTAACGTTGGTGAGCTTGAACGTATTTAATGATGTGAAGATATTTTATGTGGGTCCCAGATCTTTCCACATAGGGAGTAAAAATTTTTATTTTGAAGCCAATTTTGCGTTACGCCATACATAGGTATACTGCAAAGCCGATGTATCAGATCCTGCTTCCGGAGTAGAGTCAATGGCCCACGAGTAAGAGAGCGCCGTGCACGGTACTTCGAGCGCAGCGCAGACCTCCTCTCCCCCAGCCCAAAAAAGTATTGAAAAAAAAAAAAAAAAAATTCAGTTAGAAAGAACAAAAAATGCATCCTCTGATTATACAGTTTGTTTATATTGAACCCTCACAAGTTTTGTAGAAAAAAATTATTAACAGTTGCCAAGTTGTCTTGTTTCAAACCTACAATTTCTTTGGAAAACACTTTTTTTTCGATACAACGTTGGCTTATAAAAAATGAACCTTTTCTGATTTAAATTGAGCTTATCTTACATTGCAAATATTAGATTAGTTTTTAATTAATGATTAATATATAATACTGGTCTAAAAGATAACCTCATCTCTATCATGCATATAAACTGCGCATGCGCTCTGGGGGCTTGTGTGTCCGCGGAGTGGAAAAAGCTCACGTACTCAAAAATGATAAAACAATAACACGTAAGTATTGATAGTAAAGAGTCAAATAGTATTTATTTAAAAAATTTACGCCTAAACTATTTTATGTTGAAAACTTTTGATAATGAGGCTCCAGACTTATTTACCACTTATTTATAATCAATATAAATTTTTAAAACGATAATATAACTTGAGTTTTTATAATTGAAGTACGTAATAATGAAATATTCACTGTTTTAATATAAGTTTGTATGTATGTATGTATCAGAGGATCCACTGCAAACATTTTTAAATGGCCGTAAAACTTTGTTTACTTGTACGAGTAAGTTCTTATCAATTTTTTTTTTATTTCCAGATTCTCTTTATGTGTCTGCATTTTTTTTTTTTTACATTGTATCAACTAATATATAGTTTTTAAAGACCCATAAGAATTATTAAAACTAAACATGTATTGAAACTAAATATGTTTAAATTATTTCAAGAGAAACACAACACGTACTTTTTTTAATAATATGTTGCAAAAGTTCTAATAGCGCTTTACCGTAATTATAAAAGGATGTGTAAAAAAACTGAAAATCATTGAAGAGAGACACAGGCTACTTAAAAACACAAAACAAAATTCCATCGAGTTTCAATCATCTCGAATCTCGAATGCNATGATTATAAAGCCAATTTTGAAATAATATATTATAAATTTATTAGCCCCCACCAGTGTTTGCCAAGAATCGCTTAGACCTAGAGCTAAGGCCCGAAGGTGGTCCAAAATCTAAACCAGCCGCCACCCTCATCAAAATTAAGCTATCTTACGATTCATGTAGATCCTAAATATTTTTGACATATTTCATTCTGGTGAATAGTTATGCGGTAATTAAAGTAGTGCTATGTGGTCGATCTTATAAACCACCCGCAACTTTAACCAATGGATAAAGAAAATAAAAAGTAGTTTACGTGCCATTTGCGGGAAGACTAAAATTCATCTTTTATTTAAAAATCGACCATGGATCCATTTTTTAAAGGTTGAATTTCGAGTAGAAGGTATATTCTAATCTTGCCGCAAATGGCAATAAGTTAAATACCTTTTAATTTCTATATCAGTTGGTTTAGGTTGCGGCCTGGTTTAAAAAGTTAACTACATGGCACTACTTTAATTACTACATAACTCTTCACCAGAATGAAATATGACAAAAAATATTTGGGATCTTCAAGAATCATGAGGTTTCTCAATTCTGGTGAGAGTGGTGGCTGATTTAGATTTTCGACCACCTTCAGGCCTCAGCTCTTGGTCTATATGTAATACACAAAAATTGATTTTCTTATACTTACAACTATTTTTTTATAATTATAGACTAACATGTTAACTTACTGATTAAATACAATAAAACATCATTTTTTGCATTTTGCAACTTTGAAACATATAAATAATTATTTCTTTTATTTAAAATGGTCGTAAATAAAACTATCAGGTAGGCGTACAAACAAAGATACAACCTACATTTTGTTCAGTTGATTCTTTGTGAGCTTCTTGAGTCTATTTTATACATGTTTACTTACATACATCTGTACATACACAGATTGGGCCTATTCCAACAACCCTTACGCTTCTACTCTAGCTGATGATGCAGGATGATTTTCATATTGTGTCAACTAATATATAGTTTTTAAAGACCCATAAGAATTATTAAAACTAAATAAGTATTGAAACTAAATAAGTTTAAATTATTTCAAGAAAAACACAACACGTACTTTTTTTAATAATATGTTGCAAAAGTTCTAATAGCGCTTTAGCGTAATCATAAAAGGATGTGTAAAAAAACTGAAAATCATTGAAGAGAGACACAGGCTACTTAAAAACACAAAACAAAATTCCATCGAGTTTCAATCATCTCAAATCTCGAATGCACGTTATTGTGTCGGTAATACTGACCACATGAACTGGGAGAAGGGAATGATGGACTCATGGAATAATGGATAAACAGTTTCCCTACCTAATCAGTGCATGGCATTGTGTTTGTATTTGTAATCATTAGTCGTAGCATCGTTATATTATATAATTATAAGTTTTGAAAACGATCGAAAGAAGCCAGTGCTAGGATTCCTACGATTAAGTAATCCTAAAAGCCGATTTCACTGGAACTCATTGTTTTGTTTAGATTTTGTGTATAGTATAATATAGGTATCGAAAAGTTGCGTTGCTCACCTTGTTGGCTGCTGCTGTATTATGTCTGCTATGTATACAGCTCCAAAATAGACAAAACAAAACTTTAAATTGGATAGTTATTAAATATTAGTCATTAACTCATTCATGAGTCGTAGCTAGTTCTTTAATGTTTATTTCTCTCTTTTAAACAAGGCAATATAATACATACATGCCAGCTAAAACAAATTTCAAGAATAGTAAGTACAAATCTGTTATCATACAAATTAACAGGGACATTAATTGGATAAAATAACTAAGGGATATACAAGCACGCCAACTCACATACCTATCTCAGCCATTCGAGGATTTCTTATCGTTAGTTTTTTTCCAGGCTAACGAACTGAAAAGTCTACGTCAGATAAGTATTCCAGTTCAAGAACTTAGTAGAGTGTAAATTTAATAATAGGCACTTTGATTCTTTGTTTAAATTTTTTTTTTCGTTTTTCAGAAATGATATAGTTCGTGTAGTATGGTATAATTCAATCTAACATACTTACAAGGGCCACCAAAATCTTCGAAGAGCATGGAAACAAATTTCAAAGAGAGCTGAAGTGTTCGTACATCCTTAATTATGAAGTTCTATCTGGAGATATTAGGATTCATGTGTATCTAAAATTCTGGCCAAGTATTTGCTCACACATCTGTGAACAGGAACGTTAGTGTTTAATAATCTTGAGGTTGAGGGATAATAAAGTATCAATACAGTTATATTGGAAAAGTGCTCATTGTATTATAGTCAGTTGTATTTTTACATACTATTTTTTTGTTTATTCATATTTTCATATACACATATAGATAATGTCAAGTAAGTTTTGTTGAAACGAAGATATATTTTCATACTTAACAAAAAAATAAGGACAAATTAATGTTCTTGCTATAGTAATAATATTTAATATGTCTTCGATACACTCATATAAACAACTAAAAACCATTACTGCATTTCTTCAACTTTGACGTAAAAAAGTGTGCTTATTTTAATTTTCGCATTTCGCATGAGAACTTTCTTACTGTATTTACACAAGTCATTTTTTTCAATCGACACATTATTAATGGTGCGACAAAAAGCTATGTAGTGACCTACTACACCAGGCTTGTACTGTAAAACACCACATAATACATAGGTAAAGTTGTTAATGTGTAATTTAGCTGGAATATGTCTCAATTTGCTTTTTTTTATTTCAGAAACCACATTATTCTGGTCTTTAATGGATTCTTCATCGGAGCCTTTGTTATGAGATGATTGTCGAACATTTTCACTTATCGGTAATTTTTCTTTATCATTTGTGTCGTCTAGGTAAACTTCTGGATGGGTCACCTTCGAAAAATCAACGTAAGCATCATCTGTATCCAAACAAAGGTAGGAGCCTAAATTATACTTTGTTGAAGAAGAGTACAAGGTTTGGCATGACTCACAATGCAAAAGTTTCATTGAAAAGTAATCTTGAACAATTTTTTCCAAATTTTTGTATTTATTTTTAACAACATTTGTGTCTGAAATGGGCACAACATATTTTTCTAAACTTTTCTTTCTGTGGCATGTATTGCAGTCAGACATTTCTACAAAACTGAAAAACTGACTTGGACTCATTAAATTTTGAAATAAATAATGATGCTATAATCTAAAATCATTGTGAAGAAACACAAGTAACGAGCAGCCATAGAAATGTTTCTGAAACTTTCAATTGAATCTTTAAAAAGTGTGATATTGCAACACGTATGGCTCAATATTTCTAAGAGAGCGTCATAAGCACAAGTATTTCTCAATCCTATTTTCAAACCTTCAACAAATCTAGACTTTAAATTATTTCCATTCTGGAGAATAGCTTTGCTCTTTGCTTTTTTACTATTTACAGGTTTTTGCAGTTTTAAATACAGCTCTGGATCTGGTGTTAAGTATTTTCCTCTTTTTTTCTGACTCTTCAAGATAGGTGAAGCATTTATCGATGGTAGATTCTTTGCTAGAAAATTACTTGATGTGTTCACTATTTTTTCTTTTTTTAGGTTTCTAACAATAGGACTTTGAAAAGTGGAGGAAGAAAATTGTACGTTCTCCAAAAAATACAAGAAATTGTGGTCACTTGTGCATTCTTTTTCAACAGTGGTAAGGTCAATTATCTTAAGGTCAATTAACTGATTACAAAGATTCAGTTTTTCTTCATTAGTGGACTTTTCAAGGTTTGATACGTTATCCTTGGTTATTTCATTTATTGGCTCTTGGTAAATGACATCTGTACATTTATTATTAGAAGGAATCTCATGTGTAAATATTTTATCAATTTATTCATCTTGAGCACACTTATTTCTCCAATTTTCAATATCATGTAAATGATGAAAAGCATTCATGTTTTTTGATTTTACTGCTTTCTGCTGTATGTTAATTTTTATTTCCTGTTCCTCTTTTTCTTTTAAAAATTCCAAATGTAAATTTGTCGATGTTCCTCTGGCTAATTTGACATCATCAATCTGGCGACAATGCATGGCTACAAGCAAATTTTCTCTCAAGGGTGTACCTTTAGTGATAGAAGATTTAAAGTCACTAAAGTACGCTTCTACTCTAGCTGATGATGCAGGATGATTTGAGTTGAAATATGTGCTTATTGTATTTGTCCAACAAGGAAATTCAAGACAAAGATCTGCGAATCTTTTTCCAAAGTCTACCACATAAAAATCGTTTGTTTGGAGAGTAAAATCCAAATCTTGGACTGAACTTTGAGATTCTGCCTCTTTCATCAGCTCTTTAATATAATCCTTTATATTACTGTTGTTTAACTCAGATAAATCGACTTCTTCATCAGAGCTGTCAGTTTCTGTAAACACAGGGACATTGTAGGTAGCTAGTACACCTGTTAAAAACTTGACTGATTCTGCGCACAATTTCGTATAATATTTGCTGTTACAAAAAATAAAAACATTCTTTACCACAGCACGGAAATCATCAAAATTAGACACTGTAGTTAAATAACCGACAGGGCGTTTGTAAAGTTCCTTAACTTTAAAGCTTGCACTTTTCAAACAAGGCCGTCGAATAACTGCATTGATTAAACGTGCAACATCAGTTCTAATGTATGTATCTAAAACAATGTGATAATCTTTTTTTTTGCAGAATTCTCAAACACTGTTCATTGTACACTGCAAACGTTAAGTGATTAAATGCCAAAGCAGCTGAGCTTTGCAGTGCTTTGTTCATATCAGAACATACTTCCTGTGGAGGAAGGACACCCTTTTTTAATCACTGGCAGAAAAAATGACACAATGTACTAGTGTCATTTTTTTCTGACAGCATTTGAGCGACAGGAACAATCACATTATTCACGTAAGTGACTATCACTGTAAATACAACATGGCTGGAATGACAGTCAGGGATTTTAACAGTTTTAGTCACAGAGCCTGTTAAATCAATGTAAACAGGATGCCTCAGATCTCTCTGAATGTCGTTGTATAGATCAATTTGTTGAGTAGACCAATAGGTAGTAAAAAATGGAATAAAGCCTATACTTTTAATGAAGTGGTTATATTCAACCATACCCTTCATTTTAGTTAGAGAGTCAAACAAATTGTCATCCCTTTTTAAACCATACTCTTTAAATCTATCTTCCTGTGCAGCCTTTTAAACTGCAGCTGGTTTGTACAAAAAAGGTGGTTCTATGCAGTCATCTTTTAATAAACAAGCTTGTTGTCTTCGCCACTCTTTTGGCTTTATAGTTTTGACTTCTTCTTTGATCTTATCAGTTCAAGAACTTAGTAGAGTGTAAATTTAATAATAGGCACTTTGATTCTTTGTTTAAATTTTTTTTTTCGTTTTTCAGAAATGATATAATTTGTATAATATGGTATAATTCAATCTAACATACTTACAAGGACCACCAAAATCTTCGAAGAGCTTGGAAACAAATTTCATAAGAGAGCAGAAGTGTTCGTACATTCTTTATTATAAAGTTCTATCTGAAAATATTAGGAATCATTTGTATCTAAAATCCTGGCCAAGTATTTGCTTACACATCTGTGAACAGGAACCTCAGTGTTACATAACCATGAGGTTAAGGGATTAATAAAGTATCAATACAGTTATATTGGAAAAGTGCTCATTGTATTATAGTCAGTTGTATTTTTACATACTATTTTTTTGTTTATTCTTATTTTCATGTACACATATAGATAATGTCAAGTAAGCCATATAATGTAATATTAAAAAGAAAATATTATTGTTGATAAANGTACACATATAGATAATGTCAAGTAAGCCATATTGCAAGTTTTGTTGAAATAAAGATATATTCTCATACTTAACAAAAAAATAAGGACAAATTAATATTCATGCTATAGTAATAATTTTTAATATGTCTTTCATACACTCATATAAACAACTAAAAACCATTACTGTATTTCTTCAACTTTGGCGTAAAAAAGTGTGCTTATATTAATTTTCGCATCTCGCATGAGAACTTTCTTACTGTATTTACACAAGTCATTTTTTTTCAACACACACATTATTAATGGTGCGACAAAAAGCTTTGTAGTGACCTACTGCACCAGGCTTGTACTGTATAACACCGCATAATACATGGGTAAAGTTTTTAATGTGTAATTTAGCTGAAATATGCCTCAATTATCTTTTCTTTATTTCAGAAACCACATCATTCTAGTCTTTAATGGATTCTTCATCGGAGTCTTTGTTATCAGGTGATTGTCGAACATTTTTATTTGTCGGTCATTTTTCTTTATCATTTATGTCGGCTTGGTAAACTTCTGGATGGGTCGCCTTCGAAAAATTAATGTAAGCATCATATGTATCCAAACAAAGGTAGGAGCCTACGTTATACTTTGTTGAAGAAGAGTACAAGGTTTGGCATGACTCACAATGCAAAAGTTTCGTTAAAAAGTAATCTTGAACAATTTTTTCCAAATTTTTGTATTTATTTTTAACAACATTTGTGTCTGAAATGGGCACAACATATTTTTCTAAACTTTTCTTTCTGTGGCATGTATTGCAGTCAGACATTTCTACAAAACTGAAAAACTGACTTGGACTCATTAAATTTTGAAATAAATAATAAATATTTTGTTCACAATTGATTTCACCATTTTCTACCGGTAACAAAGACTTCAGAATGTGAGCTCGGACAATGTAAGTGACATTGGTGGGTCCAGAGATGCTACAATCTAAAATCGTTGTGAAGAAACACAAGTAACGAGCAGCCATAGAAATGTTTCTGAAACTTTCAATTGAATCTTTAAAAAGTGTGATATTGCAACACGTATGGCTCAATATTTCTAAGAGAGCGTGATAAGCACAAGTATTTCTCAATCCTATTTTCAAACCTCTAACAAATCTAGACTTTAAATTATTTCCATTCTGGAGAATAGCTTTGCTCTTTGCTTTTTTACTATTTACAGGTTTTTGCAGTTTTAAATACAGCTCTGGATCTGGTGTTAAGTATTTTCCTCTTTTTTTCTGACTCTTCAAGATAGGTGAAGCATTTATCGATGGTAGATTCTTTGCTAGAAAATTACTTGATGTGTTCACTATTTTTTCTTTTTTTAGGTTTCTAACAATAGGACTTTGAAAAGTGGAGGAAGAAAATTGTACGTTCTCCAAAAAATACAAGAAATTGTGGTCACTTGTGCATTCTTTTTCAACAGTGGTAAGGTCAATTATCTTAAGGTCAATTAACTGATTACAAAGATTCAGTTTTTCTTCATTAGTGGACTTTTCAAGGTTTGATACGTTATCCTTGGTTATTTCATTTATTGGCTCTTGGTAAATGACATCTGTACATTTATTATTAGAAGGAATCTCATGTGTAAATATTTTATCAATTTATTCATCTTGAGCACACTTATTTCTCCAATTTTCAATATCATGTAAATGATGAAAAGCATTCATGTTTTTTGATTTTACTGCTTTCTGCTGTATGTTAATTTTTATTTCCTGTTCCTCTTTTTCTTTTAAAAATTCCAAATGTAAATTTGTCGATGTTCCTCTGGCTAATTTGACATCATCAATCTGGCGACAATGCATGGCTACAAGCAAATTTTCTCTCAAGGGTGTACCTTTAGTGATAGAAGATTTAAAGTCACTAAAGTACGCTTCTACTCTAGCTGATGATGCAGGATGATTTGAGTTGAAATATGTGCTTATTGTATTTGTCCAACAAGGAAATTCAAGACAAAGATCTGCGAATCTTTTTCCAAAGTCTACCACATAAAAATCGTTTGTTTGGAGAGTAAAATCCAAATCTTGGACTGAACTTTGAGATTCTGCCTCTTTCATCAGCTCTTTAATATAATCCTTTATATTACTGTTGTTTAACTCAGATAAATCGACTTCTTCATCAGAGCTGTCAGTTTCTGTAAACACAGGGACATTGTAGGTAGCTAGTACACCTGTTAAAAACTTGACTGATTCTGCGCACAATTTCGTATAATATTTGCTGTTACAAAAAATAAAAACATTCTTTACCACAGCACGGAAATCATCAAAATTAGACACTGTAGTTAAATAACCGACAGGGCGTTTGTAAAGTTCCTTAACTTTAAAGCTTGCACTTTTCAAACAAGGCCGTCGAATAACTGCATTGATTAAACGTGCAACATCAGTTCTAATGTATGTATCTAAAACAATGTGATAATCTTTTTTTTTGCAGAATTCTCAAACACTGTTCATTGTACACTGCAAACGTTAAGTGATTAAATGCCAAAGCAGCTGAGCTTTGCAGTGCTTTGTTCATATCAGAACATACTTCCTGTGGAGGAAGGACACCCTTTTTTAATCACTGGCAGAAAAAATGACACAATGTACTAGTGTCATTTTTTTCTGACAGCATTTGAGCGACAGGAACAATCACATTATTCACGTAAGTGACTATCACTGTAAATACAACATGGCTGGAATGACAGTCAGGGATTTTAATAGTTTTAGTCACAGAGCCTGTTAAATCAATGTAAACAGGATGCCTCAGATCTCTCTGAATGTCGTTGTATAGATCAATTTGTTGAGTAGACCAATAGGTAGTAAAAAATGGAATAAAGCCTATACTTTTAATGAAGTGGTTATATTCAACCATACCCTTCATTTTAGTTAGAGAGTCAAACAAATTGTCATCCCTTTTTAAACCATACTCTTTAAATCTACCTTCCTGTGCAGCCTTTTAAACTGCAGCTGGTTTGTACAAAAAAGGTGGTTCTATGCAGTCATATTTTAATAAACAACCTTGTTGTCTTCGCCACTCTTTTGGCTTTATAGTTTTGACTTCTTCTTTGATCTAACGTCTTTCTGTATTGGTCATTCTTCGCTTAGTGGAATGAGGTATACCTCGAGAATCCTTAGTTTCTACACTGAGTATAACCGGCTCATCCTTTTTCGGTTTTTCATGGCATGTTATAAGTAAAAAATTATCGCACGTTAGGACATAACCTGTAGCTTTAATAAGAAATTCCCAGCTGTCTAACTCATGCTTCTTAAAATAATATGTGCATGGAAGCTGGATTACATCCCACATAGCACGTACAAAGATATGAGTCCAGCCTTCTTGAAGCATGTCTACTTCATTTCCAGACTTTAGAATTTTTTTAATGGGCTCTATCAGTTTTCATGTCTCAGTCAAAACCGTTATTTTAAAATTAAGGGTATTTCCTTTTTTCTTTTTTAAGATTGTTTCTTTAGATACAGACTTGCTGTCATCACTTTCATATGTGCTATCACACATTCTATCACACTGGTCCTTGGTTTTAATAATATTTAGATTTTTTTTTTTTATGTACAAAGACTGAATATTTTTTCTATCTCCATGCACTTGCATGTACAGATTTAAGGGCTCAATCACATTTTGCAAGTGATAACAAACTTGTTGCCAAACTACATTACTTTTCTTTTTCAATTCATTATTTTCAAAAATCTCAAAATGTAATAAAGCATCCAATATTACGGTGGATTCCACGGCTGGTTTTGGACCTCTTTTTTTCTTGTTTATTTTTCTTTTTTTTTTTAATCGGTGATATTCTTTGATATACACAACTAATTTTCACACATGGACCTGAAAGATATAGTTATATGCTTTTAAGCACGATAACCGCCAAAACCGGTAGATTTCTTTTTTAAGGCACTGTAATTGCACATCGATTTATTACGCACAAAACAGTAAAATTATACATTTTAAGAGCATCTTTATCAGTCTATATCTGAGGAAGATAGATACAGTGAATAACCAGTATGCTTGGTAAAAAAATATCTGCACGTCCTAATTAAATTAAATACTATATAGCACATATATTTCCTTCATTCTTCAATTGCTCAAGTATACCAATTAATCATTGAAAAATTTTATAGGTGGTAATTGAAGGAATGAATTGTTTACTGTATAAAAATCATGAGATGTGAAATCTGCCCACCTAAAATGTGCATCAATGGTTAACTTGAAATAAGATAAGTATTACTCTTTTTTACGAAATTATTTATAAAAAAAATGAAATTTCTTTTACATCTCTTCATTATACCGTATGAACCCTTATCGACATAAAATATTAGAACGCAGGAAACATGCATTTGTGTTTTCGCCAAAATTATCAATAATCCAACTAGATAAATTGGTATATTTTATTCAGAGTAGCACCATTTGTTATCTAAAATAAAACATAGTATGATTATAAAGCCAATTTTGAAATAATATATTATAAATTTATTAGCCCCCACCAGTTTGCCAAGAATCGCTCCTGTTAACTTAGTATTGGTATTAGACCTAGAGCTGAGGCCCGAAGGTGGTCCAAAATCTAAACCAGCCGCCACCCTCATCAAAATTAAGCTATCTTATGATTCATGTAGTTCCAAAATATTTTTGACATATTATATTTTGGTGAAGAGTTATGCGGTAATTAAAGTAGTGCCATGTGGTCGATCGTATAAAACACCCGCAACTTTAACCAATGGATAAAGAAAATAAAAAGTAGTTTACGTGCCATTTGCGGGAAGACTAAAATTCATCTTTTATTTAAAAATCGACCATGGATCCAATTTTTAAAGGTTGAATTTCGAGAAGAATTTATATTCTAATCTTGCCGCAAATGGCAATAAGTTAAAAATCTTTTAATTTCCATAGCAGTTGGTTGAGGTTGCGGCCTGGTGTAAACAATTAACTACATGGCACTACTTTAATTACTACATAACTCATCACCAGAATGAAATGTGACAAAAAATATTTGGGATCTTCACGAATCATGAGGTTTCTTAATTCTGGTAAGAGTGGTGGCTGATTTAGATTTTCGACCACCTTTAGGCCTCAGCTCTTGGTCTATACATATAATACACGAAGTTTGATTTTCTTATACTTACAACTTTTTTTTTTTACAATTATACACTAACGTGTCAACATACTGATTAAGTTAAGATAACATAACAAAATATCCTTTTTTGCATTTTGCAACTTTGAAACATATAAATAATTATTTCTTTCATTACAAATGGTCGTAAATAAAACTATCAGGTAGGCGTACAAACAAAGATACAACCTACATTTTGTTCAGTTGATTCTTTGTGAGCTTCTTGAGTCTATTTTATACATGTTTACTTACATACATCTGTCCATACACAGATTGGGCCAATTCCAACAACCCTTACAACTATCAATATAAATTAAAAATTATAAGAAATAAAAATGTACAGTAAAATCACTATCTACCAAAAAAAAGCTTAAAAAGTAAAGCAATTTCCAAAGGTTTTAGCATGTCACAGATAGATAATAGTTTTACATTATATTCAGCTGTCAGCCTAAAGTTCTTTAAATAAACTACAACAGTCAAGAGTTTTCTAATACGGGTACGAGCACTTTGATGCTACATCAGACTCGAAGGATGTACGAACACTTCTGCTCTCTTTGAAATTTGTTTCCATGCTCTTCGAAGATTTTGGTGGCCCTTGTAAATATGTTAGATTGAATAATACCATATAACACGAATTATATCATTTCTGAAAAACGAAAAAAAAAGATTAAAACAAAGAATCAAAGTACCTATTATTAAATTTACACTCTACTAAGTTCTTGAACTGGAATACTTATCTGACGTAGACTTTTCAGTTCGTTAGCCTGGAAAAAAACTAACGATAAGAAATCCTCGGATGGCTGAGATAGGTATGTGAGTAATTGGCATGCTTGTATATCCCTTAGTTATTTTATCCAATTGATGTCCCTGTTAATTTGTATGATAACAGATTAGTACTTATTATTCTTGAAATTTGTTTTAGCTGGCATGTATGTATTATTTTTCCTTGTTTAAAAGAGAGAAATAAACATTAAAGAACTAGCTACGACTCATGAATGAGTTAATGACCAACATTTAAAAACTATTCAATTTAAAGTTTTGTTTTGTCTATTTTGGATCTGTACTCAGCAGACATAATACAGCAGCAGCCGACAAGCTGAGCAACGCAACTTTTTGATACCTGTACTATACACAAAATCTAAACAAAACAATGAGTTCCGGGGAAATCGGCTTTTAGGATTCCTTAATCGTAGGAATCCTAGCACCGGCTTCTTTCGATTGTTTTCAAAACTTATAATTATATAATGTAACGATGCCACGACTGATGATTACAAATACAAACACAATGCCATGCACTGACTAGGTAGGGAAACTGTTTATTCATAAGTCCATGAGTCCATCATTCCCTCCTCCCAGTTTATGTGGTCGGTATTACCGACACAATAACGTGCATACGAGATTTGAGATAATTGAAACTCGATTAAATTTTGTTTTGTACCGTGTTTTTTAGTAGCCTGTGTCTCTCTTCAATGATTTTCAGTTTTTTTACACATCCTTTTATGATTACGCTAAAGCGCTATTAGAACTTTTGCAACATATTATTAAAAAAAGTACGTGTTGTGTTTCTCTTGAAATAATTTAAACATATTTAGTTTCAATACATGTTTAGTTTTAATAATTCTTATGGGTCTTTAAAAACTATATATTAGTTGATACAATGTAAAAAAAAAAAAATGCAGACACATAAAGAGAATCTGGAAATAAAAAAAAAATTGATAAGAACTTACTCGTACAAGTAAACAAAGTTTTACGGCCATTTGAGGGGGCTCTAGTGGCCTTAATGTTAAAATTATAAATAACCCAAATAATAAAAGATGAGGCTAGCTTTTAGATTAGTATTATATATTAATCGTAAATAAAAAACTAAGCTAATATTTGCAATGTAAGATAAGCTCAATTTAGATCAGAAAAGGTTCATTTTTTGTAAGTCAACGTAATTGTATCGAAAAAGAAGTGTTTTCCAAAGATATCGGAGGTTTAAAACAAGACAACTTGGCAACTGTTAATAATTTTTTTCTACAAAATTTATAAGTGTTCAGTTTTAACAAACTGTGTAATCAGAGGATGCATTTTTTGTTCTTTCTAACTGTATTTTTTTTTTTTTTTTTCAATACTTTCTTGGGCTGGGGGAGAGGGGGTGCAGCGTAGGCCAAAAGCGGGAACTAGAAAGCATCACGTATATGTGAATACATCAGCGCGGAGCAGAAACAGCTGACTGCAGGATGATAGATACAGAAAGAGAGCCATAAGTATGTGTATGTTTACATATACGGGCACGCGGGGAGTGCAGTGACGCAGTCAATGCGTTGGCAGTGCTACCATATTAAGATATTGGTTCTTTTGCGCTGAAAGAAGCTTTCATACTTTACCATTTATCGCTTCTGGTGATTTTCATGTTTACTTCAATGATAAAACATCACGTCTATTACTAAAATTTCTACCGGATTTTTTTAATTTACGTATCCATAATGATCAACATAAATTAACTACTTTGGGTGATACAACTATGGATGCTATTATTTCACAATTTTTAGATAACATGGAGTCAAAATTTTTTTTTTATCATTCAGCTATCACAAACCGATAATTACAGGTGTAAGAACTAATGAGTCAAATTATTGACGATCATTCGACTTGTTTCTATGATACAGTTATTTAGATTCGTTTAAATACATATTTTTATGCTCTTGCAACAATAAACATATATTTGCTTATGTGTAACATTTAAAATACTTATTTATAAGAATTTTTTTTTTTATTAACAGCAAACATAGTTTATGTAACTTTTTATAATTTTACTTAACCATCACTTTTGTATTAATTAATAAAAACGACATATTATGGCTTACATTCTTTTCGTCTTAAACATCCATGATTTATTGCGCACTAGGTGACTACGTTTTTTTCTGATAAATTTTTTCAAAATAATGTAACAAATATTTTCTAACAACTACTTTTCCTTACAATAATGGATATTTATTTAATTTTTATAAGTTTGCTGATTCTTTAGTTGATGAGTAAGTCATTTTTTAAACAGTCAATTCATTCTTTTTTTAAATTTTTAAAAATTTTTTAAGCAGTAATACCTTTTTTATCTTTTTATTATTAGTAATTTATTTGTATAAGTCTCTACAAATACATTTATCGATTCTTACAGTATTTTATTCGTTCAAAATTTTTTTTGCTTCGGTCTAAGGTAATTTATTGACTGCAGGACAATGACTACATTAGTAGGGTGACGGTTCAGAGAGATAAGAGGAGCGTTAATATGCAACAACAAGTGCAATTACTTTATTCGTATAGGTAAACACTTATTCACTCCTTCATGTAAAATCAACCCCTGCTTTGTTTTTTTATTTAGAAAATTCAATAAGTTTATCTTGTAGTTATCCATCATGCGAAAAAAGTAGAAAAATTTCTATAGATCATTTTTTTATAAATGTAATTTTATGTCATGCTTTTATAAGACTACAGTGTTAGTCAAAATTTTTTTGTATCAAACGAATAAAAAAAGGTACAGTTAATCGATCTAGAATTTTCTAAGGGTATTTTTTCTGCCACAATGAAAACATATTCGATATTTTAATTATATCTATTAAAAATTTTATGTGTAATGAACATTCTGCAGCAACATTCACTGGCATGTAATACTTTACTTTAGTGAAAGTGAAGCAGTACTACAGGATATTTTTTCTTACCCTCTTAGATACTTGTATAAACTGTGGGTATTAAAAACGCGAATAGAAGTAAGTACGTAAATGTATATGTGACAGATGTAAGTGCAGAGATGTACAGCATATATGCTAGAAAAAGGTTTTGAAATCATTGAAAGATTTGATGAAAGTGTACAGTCTTGTGCTTACCAGCCTGGCAGCCTTTCGTACCATATGGCTTTAATCAAAAACTTGACTTATCTACAATACATATTTTTAATAATTGTTTATTTATTAAATACATAAATAATAATTGGAACTAAGCCCAATAACTGAATATTCCTGTTAAAACAGTTTGAGCATCGTTAGCCATACAAGTATGACTTTTTACATGGGTACCCAAACATTCACTGTTTTTTTTTTCTGTGGCTTTGTTTTGAAAAAAGCATGAGCGTTTTGTTGTAGTACTTGTCAGTTGAAAATATGATTTTTATTCTTCATACAAACAAAAGTAAACAGTTGTATAAACACTATTAAAAATTTAAGAATCATGAATGCATGATTATCGTACATTTGGTTATACTTTTTATTTAGTTAAGTTGTACATATTATAAAAGATATTAAAAGAGAATTCAAAAATTTTAACTTAATTTAGAATATCTGGAGTGACAGACCATTTGGCTATGAACGAAAAGCACGCACTGTATCTTACTCGGCAGATCGTGTCAAACCTGAACTACCAACGTAATATTAAAGCCACAGTCAATTCGAAGTATGAGTCACCGTTGCATGCCATTGACGAAATCTATGGTATTGTCGGTACAAATCTGAAACGGCCCTACGATGTCAGAGAGGTTATTGCTCGAATCGTCGACAGCTCTGCTTTCCACGAGTTTAAGGCTCTTTACGGAGAAACTTTAGTAACTGGATTTGCGAGCATACATGGATACCCAGTTGGCATTGTAGCAAATAATGGTGTCTTATTTTCTGAGAGTGCACTCAAGGGTGCGCACTTCATCCAGCTATGTGTTCAGAGAAGAGTGCCACTCATTTTTCTGCAGAACATTACAGGTCTATTTATATTTTTTTTTGTCTTATGAATATTTTTTATAATAATGTGATTAGACCACAAAGTATTATTTTACTTTTGTTGTTTATGACTTAATTTTAGTCTTGATTTGGCTACTTGTTTTGCTAAAATTTTTTTTGATTTTTGGTGCAGAATTTCTATGGGTATACAAACAAACTGTCATAAATTATTAGTTATTAGATAAACTCCTTATAAATAAATTAATTAATGACCAGTGTTTAGTTATCAATTTCTAATAAATCTAACAAATTAGTTGCTACTAAGCTCATTTATTCTTTAGTGTGATAAGATTTACGATTTTTTAAAAAAGCATACAAGTAAATATAATTAATAACACGATTCCGTTCCTTAACAACTTATCTACTTATGTGGCAAAAAATGATGATGACAAGGGTTTGTTAAAATTCGTTAATGTGCAGAACTGACCAATTTTCTCGGAAATAAATTGTTTTAACATATCTGTGAAAAAAAGGATTAAGGCCGAATTTTCAAAGCAATGACAATGATTTTCAATTGACTTGGCTTAAGCAGTCAGTGCCATTAAGAATAAATATAACATACAGCAGATAGTAAGCAATTTAGTATAATTGAAATGCTATTCACATTACTTATTTGAATTTCAAATACTTCACAGATGTAAAAGGGCAGCTGTCACTTTTAACAATTTACAAAATCCACTTAATGATATAAGATTTAAGCTTACCTATATTTTATAAAAAGTGTATGTCCAATACAAATAACACAAAAGAATCCTTAATTTAAAAAACTTCTTGTCCCTAGTACTAGTTGGCGTGCTTTAGAAAACTAAGCTAGCTTAGAATTGCAGTCATTTACCTAAATACGTGTTTTTCAGTAGAATCAAAGTCCAGGTAACGCGTTTCTCTAAACGAGTTGAGGTGGCTCCAGTGGCCTTAATGTTAAAATTATAAATAACCCAACCGAGGTTAATAAAATTGAATTATATTCTTTGAATTCCCATCTTTCTATTCGTATAAAAAAAAATTAAGGTTGACGATGAAAATTGTAAGAAATCATGCTTACAAAATCGTAGTTTTAAGACGGGTTAGATAGGAAATGCAAGCTTACGCGATATACAACCTACTGCTGCACTTATATAAATAACCCGTAAGGTGTAAAAAACATACTATCTTGTATATATTATTACGCAGTTTTCGATGACATGAGAAAAGTGTCTTGTTATCGAACAAAATCTTTAAATAATCGGAGACTAAGTATACAGTTGCGAGTGCAAGTCAGCTCTCAGCTGTCTGCATTCTGCAGAGTACATATATATAGGTATAACTACTCTTGAACTTAGGAGCGTACCGTAACAGTTCATCAATTAGGGCACCATAAGACTTTTTTGTTTTTTTATATTAACTCACTAAAGTAACAGATAAAATGTAGAATATGGCTTACAACAGTCTCTACGATAATTTTATACCATATTTTAAAGAAAATAATGATTAATTTTTAGTCTCCCCATTTTGATACGGCACTAGGCGCTGGAGCCACCTTAAGGAGGTTTAATCCTTTGCTACAGTCCATGTGACGCTCTTTATGGTGTGGGATGTTGTCTGTCTTTCTGGTTCTATTGTGATAACATAACCTTTTCTAGTTTTTACCTCCCTTATTAATTAATTTCTTTTCCCACTTGCACCGTTCAAATGCTTAATTAAGTTTAATACTATGCTTCAATACTTTTTTATTATTAGTAGATTTTTTTATTAAAAGTTCATTGTTAATAAGTGAGGTGAATGCAATAAAAGCACTTAAACATAGATCAGCCCCTAAGCCTACATCTAAAAATTACATCATTATAAATATCAATTACTAAACTCCCAGGAACTCTTGTGCCTTAAGATTTTGACAGTATTATTTTTATAACTTTATTTATCTGTAAACACATTTTAATTAATTTCTCATAGTTAATTCTGTAATCGATAGACCTCCCTTTAGTTTTGTTTTAAGCATTGACATTGGTTCTAAATTATATACATACAGGCAAGCTACATAGAATAGAATAGAATAAAATATTCAATTTATTAAAACCGTGTGGTAGAACCACGTACAGAATATAGGTAAATAGAAAAAATATTCAGCTTTCTTGAATATATAGTTTGATACAGCATTTAGTGTTGATATTCAAATAAATATTTTTGAAGCTAAGCATTTTAGAAGCATATCACTTTGATAGTACTTTTCATTATAAGGAACTATTACTTCGTCAACTAGTTAAATGTTGAACCCTGGTAAAGTTCATAAAGAGAACCACCAAGATACTCATACATAAAGATAACAGAGAAATGTATTGTTTTTCATTTTTTTGTTTTATCTAGGTTTACTTTTTTATGACATACATGTATGTAATTCTTTCTTTATTAAAGGAAAGACGGTAGAAAGTTTTAAGTGTATTCTTTATGCATAAGTTATTTTATTGTTTTAACTGCTTTATTTTAAGGTATAGTTGAACCGTTTAAGTATGCGCGAAAATTTTTGGTGTGCTTCATTTTCTAATTAACAATTACAGACTGAAAAAGTAATCAATATTTTCTTTAATATCTCCATTCCTCTTAACTTTTAGTACAGTATACGCGTTCAAAAATTCATTTCAAATCAACTTTCCTGAAAAATAAGCACGGATAAAGGTCACTAACTGTAATTGTTAGCCTTCAAATAGCCTCAGAAAATAAAAAACTGTTTTTTCCTTATTTTTTTAATAAAAAAAATGACTGCACATGGATGGCTAAAAATTCTTAAAAATTATAGCAATATTGACCCAAACATTCACAAATTATTGTAGCGTCATTCGTCAATTACTTTTTCAGTTATTAACGATAACATTTTTTTTTTCTTAATTACAAATGGCACCACTTTTTTTACTAACAGATTCTACTGGTCAGACCAAGCCAGAAAAATCATAAGGCTATTGAGCTCTAGTATCCCGTTCAAATATTTATTAAAAATTAATTTTTACAGATTTGATGATTGTTATTTTAGCAATTCGAGTTTCCGACGCACGTGTAGAATTATATTACTCTTTTTAAAATCCATAAATATGATTTTCGTAAGCACAGCTGTAAAGCTGATATTTTTTTATAAATAAAAAAAAAGTTGTCCTAGCATGCACAGAAGTCAACATGATTTTTTTTTTCAAAAAAATCGTATGAACGTTATATATGTCACACAGTACTTAAACTAAAAGGAGTTAAAGTTTAATAAAAGTATTTACATTACAAAATATACTGTACTAATATTACATAAAATAGTATTAAATAACAGTTTTCGTAGTAGATCATGTGAAAGCTCACCACGCCAAATTTTCTCTGTGTCAGCAGAGTGGGAGGAGAGACCAGCTGCTACTGCAGAACTCAATTCTAGTCCTTCCAATTGTCCGTGCTTGTAGAACCAACAATATTTCGGCATATATACAACCCACAAAAATTCTTAGACAATGGATTTGGGAAAGTTTGATGAAACGAGTATAAAAATCGAATTTATTTATTTAAAATTATTGAAATAATGTCTCTTCTTAACGTACTAACACAAAACATTTTAGGAACANCTACGTAATTGGCTTCTTTTCATTTATTGTTGTTTTAAGCAGAGAGATGCCTATATATACATGCCTCTCCTGGTGTCCCTCAGAGCTTTTACACAAGTCCTCTTCTCTTTTCATGGCCATTAGTAGTTTTGTATCTGCTGTTTTCGCTTTATTCTGCTTAATTTATATGCTGATAATATAAAAATATATAGAAAAATCAAAGCATTTACTGATTCTGTCAGTTTTCAGACAGATCTTACCACAGCTGTCATCTGATGTACGAAAATTTTTTTTACTGTTTACGAGAAAAAATATTTTGCTTCATAAATAGCAACAGAAACGACATGAAAAAAAAAACTTTTATACCTTGAAAAATGAAAAAAACCACATAAATAATAAAAAAATTTTTTGGGTAATGTAGAAGCCAAAATATGTCCGGTCTTGTAAGTGTCCATGATTTGAAGCCCTCAAATTCAGTTCAGCTAGATTTGAATAGTTTATAAGTATATTATACATGTCTTATTGATTTTGTAAAGTGTCATCTAATACATATCTTTCTATGTCAAAAACAATTATTCATACGGTATTTTACTAAGCATACTCAAATTCTACGTTATAATCCTAGAATGCTTTCCGTTCGTATGTTATGTAGAGACATTATTTTGATAATTTTAAATAAATACATACGATATTTATACTCGTCCCATGAAGCTACCTCTAATCCATTACATAGAAATTTTTGTGGGTAGTACAGAAGCCGACATATTGTTGGTTTTACATGCAAGAATAATTTGAAGCGCTCAAATTCAGTTCTGCTGTAGCAGTTGGTGTCTCCTTCCACTCTGCCACCACAGACGATTTGGCTCGCTGAGCTTTTGCATGATGTACTTTGATAATTAATATTCAACACTATTTTATGTAATATTAGTACGGTATATTTGTAGCGCCGCAGGCCTCTGCGCTGAAGAGCCAAAATCGGCGGAAGCAGCAGGTTGCCCCGCGCGAGATTTTTGCGGCAGCAAAATTAGGCGCTGCTGCCACCTCTGTTCCTTCACGGAGTCTCTCCTTGAAAGCAGCCACCTAATGTGGCACATAGCAGTTTGGCACTGGCCCTCACCTCGACAGCGAGTGCTACGTCTAGTGAGCCACGCCTCGACACAACGATCGATCTTAATAGTTCTACAGTTTGTTAATCGTTAAAGTTTATTATATTGTATTCTGATTCAAACCTTGGCCTTTTCATTGTGTTAACCCTGTCCTTTCCGCTCGGCCTCCTAGAGCTCGTCAAGCTCACCGTTGTGAACTCTAAATATTTTTTTAATGCAAATACAAGTATTTTAATTCAACTCCTTTAAGTTTAAGCACTGTGTGACGTATATAATGTCCGTTCGATTTTTTTGAAAAAAAAGAATCATCTTGACTCCTGTGCATGCTAGGGCAACCTTTTTTAAAAAAATTTGTTAAAATTAAACCTTTACAGCTGTGCTAACAAGGATTATTACTATGTATTTTAAAAAGCGTTAGATACTTTTATACGTTCGTCAAAAACCAGCATTACTAAAAAAATCATTAGAAAATTTGTGAAAATTAATTTTCATCAAATACTTTAACGAGATACTAAAGTTAAATCGTTCTATAATTTTTTGAAGTTGGTCTGACTAGTAAAACCTATTTGTGAAAAAACGGCGTGATTTCTTATCAAGAAAAAAAAACGATTTCGTTAATAACTGGAGAAATTATTGAGTAACGGCCCCCTAATTATTTATGCATCTTTGGGTCAATATTATTATCATTTTAAAGAATTTCTATCCATCCGTATGCAGTCATTTTAAAATGAAAAAGTAGTTAAGAAAAAAACGTTTTTTTAACTTTTGAGGCTGTTTGCAGGATAAAAATTGCAGTTGGCGACCACCATTAGTGCTCATTTTTTAGGAAATCTTATAAGAAACAACCTTCCTAATGCATATGCTATACAAGAAGTTAAAAGATATAGAGATATCAATAAAAAAAGAGACAGAAACACCTTTTTTTTCATTGTTAATTATAAAGTAAAGCACATCAAACATTTTGGTGCGAACTTAAGGGGTTGAACTACACTCTAGAACTCAGTGATTCAAACAACAAAGTTGTCTGTTCCCGGAAATTACACTTTTTATTGTTTTTACGTCCATTCTATGATACAGTTGTATAATAGATGGTGGGGACGTAAAAACATCAAAAAGTGTAATTATGTTAATGTACCTAGTCTATTATACAGTTGTTAAGGCAGGGCCGTTCACACTACCCCTGTTTACTCATCAAACATCCCTTTTACAATATGACAGAACGTTTCATTATTATAACTGGTATTTTTAACATACAAAAAAAATATATAGAGCTCACCTATCATCCCCCAGTTCTTCTGTATAACTTTTAAAGCCCCTTTTATCTGCCATGAAAAAATAAGAAATGTTCGGTAGATTTTACTGTTATTCTAATCCAATATAAAATGAACTTATTTTTTTAATGGTTTTCCAGCACCTACCCACATATGCTCAAGTGCCTCTGCCCCAAAATCTTTCTGCAACTCCTCTACATAATATTCAGAATATGTGCTACCATTTCAGTACTTTTTAATTTTTAAGAATTAATAGATGTATCCAATATGTTTACCGTAAGAAACTGTTCCCTATTTCTTTTTGTGTGACTCTTTTGTTATCTATTAAATTTATTCTTTTTATTACTTCCTATTAACTTTGATAAGTACTTAATCTCAGATGCGTTAGCTTTTTTGTTATTATTTTTTTATACCTTAATTTAAATAATAAGGGGCAATCTTATGACGTAATAAGATCATATATATTTACTCAAAGTTAAAAAGTAAATAATAATAGTTACTAAATCATAGTTATCACCTGTTAAAGATCTAAGCCACAAACAAACAAAATATCTTAATACTTACTTAAACCAAAAATAATCATTTCATGCAGTCATCTCTTTATTTATGACGATTTTCTTTAGTTACTAAAATTAATCAAAACTAATGTGAATGCATTTTTCTTGAATAACTGACCTGCCGCCAACCTCTTTCAATTTATGTATAAGTTCTAAGAAATAACTATTTGATACGCAAAAGTTATAAATTTCATGAGATAAAATTCTAAGTTTTAACTACGTAATTGGCTTCTTTTCATTTATTGTTGTTTTAAGCAGAGAGATGCCTATATATACATGCCTCTCCTGGTGTCCCTCAGAGCTTTTACACAAGTCCTCTTCTCTTTTCATGGCCATTAGTAGTTTTGTATCTGCTGTTTTCGCTTTATTCTGCTTAATTTATATGCTGATAATATAAAAATATATAGAAAAATCAAAGCATTTACTGATTCTGTCAGTTTTCAGACAGATCTTACCACAGCTGTCATCTGATGTACGAAAATTTTTTTTACTGTTTACGAGAAAAAAACAGGTGTGGATCTCGGGACCCCCACCTGTGACAGATGTGAAACATCAAAGAATACGTTATTGAACTCGGTTGTATTATTTATTCATATTAATTTTCTATAAGACGTTGAGCTCATCACCCCTATACAGTACATGATTGCTTAATTTTTCACTTGAGAGTAAAAAATTGGGCACAGATATAAAAAATATAAGGTAGAAATGTGAGTATGTGAGAAGTAGAGTATATAAATAAAAATAAGCAGCATAAATTTAAAAAATGGTTTTTTTTATTTTTACTAATACATGGAAAAGTGTAGCAGTATATAAATATACAGACTATTTATAAAAATACTTATATTTTCTACCGCAATAAACATTAAGTTTGATCATTCGTAGCATCGATGACGTCAGTAATGGTAACATTCGATGATGTTTGCGATGGAATAACAGTAATAATAGGTCGATGATAACTAAAATATGTAACAAAAATGTTAGACATAACATTGTCAATGTATCTAATGAAAACTGCATCGATTGTAGTTCCATATCTAGTTGTCGATTCTTGTGGATTGTTATTTATATTTAACTGAAATTCTTCTTGCAAAAAAGTAATCAATGGCATTGATTTATCTTTAGCAAAATTTACATTAAAATCTCCTGCCAATATTAATGGTAGTTCGTGTAATTTTTTGTTTAATATCATTGAACCCCGATAACTGTATGGAAGTAATGTCTCGTGTAAAAATGAAATGATATCCTGTATTTTTTGGTTAGGTGAAATATACACAACGACCATCAATAATTTTCTTTCATCATCCATAATAATTTTAGAAGCACACAAATCGCCAATCGGTGTTTGGCTAACATTCACTTGGCAAGCATTTCGCACTCTGAGGTCAATCGTTGCTGTACGAATAAAGGAAGTATTAAAATTTTGAAATATGGCAACTCCACCAGCCCTTATTGTCTGTCGTCTAAATTTTGCAATACAATGGAAGTTAGGTAAGTCAATAAATTGTTCATCAGAAAGCCACGTTTCGGACAATAATAAAAAAGTACTATGTTGACGAACATGGTCTTGTAAATCAGGAGCATGCATTCTGAGACTTTGACAGTTGAGAGTGTAGATTGTTATTCTATTTGTTGACTGTATAAAATCAATGATAGTTTGTTGAAGTGTACTTAAGCTATTTAAAGATAATCTTTGAAATTCTTCTAGTAAAGATAAAACTGATGAATCAACTCTTCTTCCATGGTAAAAACGCAAATCATCATTTTGAGAACATATGTACAAACCTTCAATGCTTGTAACTCGTGATAGTGCTACATAAACTAACTGAATAGAGTGACTCCTATTATATTCATAAACTATTTCATCGTACGTACCTCTTTGAGATTTATGAATAGTCATCGCACATCCAGATATTAATGGAAAGTGATTTCTTTTTGCCACAATTTTTTTGTTATTATTAAGAGGTATGCTCCAAGTTCTGCGCGTAATTGGAACTGCATTTTTATGAATATTGTGTTGAAATATAAATGAAGTCCCTTTTTTGTTGGCAGCAGTGCCGGTTTTCTTATCAGGAAAAACGAGCCATACACGAGTTATTTGATTTTCTGAATCTTGTTCTAAGTGGACTAACTTGCCAACGGCACCATTAGCTAACCCATCCGTAACATCAATATTTGTTGTAATTATATAAGGTTTTCCAATTACAAAGATTGTTTGGTACGGTAATCCTCCTATATCAATCACCGACATTTTGTGTAATTTTTGCCTCACAAATGCTTCTTGTTCGTGATTGGTGCAGCCTGAAATGATGTCTATAGCAACTGAGTCAAATTTATCTTCAGCTCATTCTAAAATGTTAATGTTATATTGATTAACAGAATTATTGTCAAAAAATAATCGGATTCCATTCGGGCAGCGCATTAAAACTTCCTCTTTCTTTAAAAATCTAGACTTGATAATTGCCAATTCATCATCATTGAGGATAGATCCATTGCCTATCTTAGTAAGAATGGAAGCAAACATATCATTGGTTTGTCGCATTACTTGTGTTAATTCATAGTATTTTAGATCTTGCCACAACATATATCCAACCATCCGTTGTTTCGGTTGTTTATAGATTGGAGTTGCTCGAACAGGAGGTAGTTGTCATAAGTCTCCAATAAGGAAGATATCTAGTCTAACAAAATTGACATCGAAATTACCAGTTATTTGCTTGAGACGTGAGTCGATTTGAGCTTAAAGTTCTGCACCAATCATACTAATTTCATTAATTATTAACACTTTAACGTATTTAAATAGACATCGATATTGTTGTGCCATCTCTACCGATAAAGGAAGTAATTTTGACAAAGATATCTTCAATGCTGCATGAACAGTAGATCCATCAATCGCAACTGCAGCTTTGCCAGTCGAAGCGCACGTAATATATGAATTGCAGAAGCCGTCGTTATCCGAGTATCTGTTATAAATCTCCATGATTAGTTTTATTACAAAAATTTTCCCACATCCAGATGGACCAGTGAAAAATACTTGTGAGGGCGACTTATCTGCAGATAAAATATGATGAATGACGTGTAAAAGCAAATCTTTTTGCTTGTTATTAGCAACTCTCATAAGTTCACAAAATTGAGAAGAGTTTATAATGTTTTCTCTCCTCTTAGCTATTGCTCCTAAATTCTTAAGAGTGGCTGTACGTAAATTTTCATTAACAGCAGCATTTGGATTTCTATAGAGTTCTTTAAACGGGTTTGGCTATGGAAACCTTTCTGCTACATCTTGTATTTCTAATTCATCATCCACTCCATCTTGATGACATAATTGTCGACAAATATTAATAGTTTTTTGAATATCGATGTTAGATTCGAATTCTTTTCTTCTTTCTACAATAGTGTTTTCATTTTCTTCATGTAATGTTGTAAATCTCATATCAGCCAAAATTTCAGTATCTTCATTTCGAAATGGTAAATGCAGCGTAACCACTTCTCGTCTACATTCGTCATAATCTTGTGCCATGACGTAATTTCTTTAACGAATGACCCTCGGCTGTTGTCTTTCTACGTAAACCCCTCTGTTATTTTTAGTGTATTTCGCAACAAATTGGGCTAAAGATATATCTTCTAATTCTTCGGGACGTTTTTGATATTTATCATACCAGTCCTCTTTCCAAATGTCCGTAGAGTCATCATCAAGTTTGCTAATTTGTTTTTGTGTTTTTTTTAATCTTTTGTCGTTTGATAGGCCAGCAAGTGTTAATATATTGAACTACTACTGATGATTTTGACATGGGTTCTCTTAGAAGATACCAAGCAGCTTCTTGGCTACACATCTCAACAGAATTCAGCATATCGACGCTCATTTTACGAGTTATCTCTACTATGTCAAACTCGGGATGTTCATTTATAACTTTTACAATGTTGCGTTGTAAATTACTAATGCCTCTATTTGTTTTATTAACATACTCTACGACGTAGGCAGCACAAGAATACTCTTCCGTAATGATCTGAAAATCCATATTTGATTTCAAAATATTGAAAACAAAAGGGTTGAATGTGGTGTGCCATTTTTCTGATGGATGTCGTTTGTAAGATATTCGAGGTCTAATAATGCCAGATCTTATTATATTTTTGTATTCTTCATCTGACGTAATATTATTACTTTTGTAGTAATCGTCAATGCTGTTATAGTCGTTATTTTCCAAGTTAATTCTTATGTCTTTATACCGTTTCAAGTACTCTGTATAATGTGGATTGGTTTTCTCCATGGGTGTTAATATCACTGTATATTTACAAGGCATGAACGGTGCATCAAATCGACATGTTTGTTTGCGGTAAGCAATAACTTTCTTGTAGCATGTAAAAGAATGCTTATGGGTTAATAATTTGATGTTCCCGGATGCCTCTGATGTAAATACTGATACTAAACTGTCAATCATATCAATTGCTTGCTTTTCATCTTGTCCAAGAATATTACTTGGAGTATTATCAAGCCATAATAATATGTGCGCATGTGGACTGCCTCGATGTTGAAATTCTATTCTTTTGAAGAAGTTAATGACTCTGTACTGGCCAAAAGGACTAAATTTTTTAGACTGCAAAATAGTCATTATTACATTGACCAACTTATTAAAATAAATAGCACACGTTACAGCGTCGTCGTTTACTAAAGTAGTTTTTTCGACAAAATTTAGTTCTGATACTACACATGGATCATTAGTACCTTTAGCTAATTTGTGTAATAATTGTAATAAATCTGGCCATCCTATTTCATTCGCACTTAACGTCATAAACGCAGTTGGCTTTCCTAGCTGTCTAATCATCGCGAATAAGTCTCTTTTTCTTTCAGCCCAATACCAAACTGAATTAGGTATTGCTCTTAAAAAAGCCAAGTTGGACTCTATACAGTTATTAATGTACTCTTCCGATTGTATCTGCTCTTTAGTAATTCTTGTATTCGTGCCAACATGTTTGAAAGCAATGGTCAAACTGTCACGGACACGTAATCTCATAATTTTGACAGCCATATATAATAAATGGTACGGTGTTACTGCTCGACGATCTGTACGTCTGAGCTCGCTGAATGCAATCATGAATGGAGTCACATTGACTTCATCTCTAAATTGTCTGAATTGTCCAAGATAAATATTTGGAAGCGATAGCTCTTCGGCATGTTCGTCAAATAATAAACTTTGCGGTATGTTGTTTTGTCCTGGCGCTAGTCTCAAATATTTTTCTTCATTCCATACCAACGTTTGTTGTTGAGCCACAAGACTTTCCTGAATATCAATATTTTCACTAAAATCTTCAATATTTTCTTGTGTAAAATGTGGCATTTCCTGACTGAAAAATGATTCATTGACTGTTATTTTATAATGTTGATACAAAGGTGTAGAGATTAAATACTGCAGCCATATTTTAATGGATCTGATATTAATAAGTCCATGGATAAAACTACTTTTATGAACCATTTTTCTCTTAATATGTACGTAAATGCAATGTTTATCATTGACATTTCTCGGATGGGATTGCATATTTTCCGTGGAAATGTCTCAATCTTCTCATTTGCATAAATGGTATACGAGGAGAGAGAAGTCTTTCAGCAAGAAAATCAATTTTTGGTAAATTTTGGGGAATTTTCGGGAATTGAAATCCATTATAAATGGCAAAAGTAGGAATTTTGTTTCTATCCAAAGCAGTTTTACAAGTAGAACAAATAAGTAGTGTAGTAAAATCTTGAGTATTCTATAAAAAAAGTATTAATGAAGCTCAAATATTAGTGAGAATACAAGTTATAATAAAAATAAAATATATACGGTGATTGTTTTAATGATACTTTCATGTGCAGCTGACGGGATTTTTAAATCTTTTTGAAACCAAAGTCTGTCACAGACTGAACAAGGATGTCCAAATTTATTATTTTTAAAATTATCTTGAAAGTGCTTGTGAGCAAACGTATGAAGTCTAAAGTTTGTATAATTATTAGAATTGTCTGTATTAATATCAATCCGATTTCTATCATTTCTAAAGTAACAATATATGCAAATATAAGAAGAACGTATAAATTGAATCGTTACTGCGATGTAAATCAAGTTAATTTTTACCGCTGGATTGCGTTATTTGCATTTACATTAAAATTTTCAGTTATAGTCTCATTATTATCTGGATTGGTTTGCGATGTGTGATCATTGGAAAAATTCGATGTACTGGGCTGTGCATGTTGATGTCTTCTGATTTGTTCACGTTGTCGCAATTCTTCGCGATGCCCTTCTCTGTATTTTTTCTGCTGTTCTTTTTTATTTGCAAGAGCATTACCTTCATGAGCATCAACTTTTTTTATCGTATGTTCTCTAAGATTGTAAAAAATACAAAAAGAAATTGAAATTAATAATTTTACAAGCATAAAAAATTGTTACTACGATTTAAATTGAGTTAAATGTTTACCGCTGGATTTCGTTATTTTCATGTACACTTGAATTTTCAGTTACAGTCTCATTATGATCTGTATTTGTATGATCTGTTTGGATTTGCGATGTATGATCATTGGAAAAGTTCGATGTACTAAGTTGTGAACGTTGATTAAGTCTTCTGACTTGTTCACGCCGTCGCAGTTTTTCTCGATTCCGATTTCTATATCTTTTCTGTCGTTCTCTTTTTTTTTCAAGAGCATTTACTTTTTCTGTCTTCTGAGATTCTCTATAATTATTAAAAATACAAGAATAAAATGCAATAAATATTATACAAGCATAACAAAAAAAATAATAAAATAATAAAAGAAAACGTTAACTTTCCACTAGAATATTTGTCAATTTATTTTTATAAGCAAATTAAATATGTAAAAAGTGTTTGAAATGACAAAAGAATAGAAATCTAAGTAAGAATCACTTTCTCGATGCACGTGCACGTGCGTGTGTGTATATATACGTTATTAGCGCGCGTGGATGTACTAATATAAAGATGTACATTTATACATATATCTAACACGCATTAAGCAATAATAAAAGAAGAGAGAGAGAGGGGGGGGGGGAGCGAGAGAGAGAGAGGGAGAGAGAAAGAGAAAGAAAGAAAAAGTAAATATACTCACAACACTCATACGGAGTGCGCGCACAAACCCATAAGAAAGAAGAGAAGAGAGAGAGAGCGAGAGAGAGAGAGAACGCGCACACTGCGCTGACCGCACGTGCACACACAAACTGATACACGCATACCTGAACACATGCGCATAAGCGCGCACACACTCACACACAGAAAATGCTCAAGCGCACATCAGATTTCACCGGCTTTATTTCGTGAGTCATATAGCGACAAAGAAAAACAGACTTACTTTTCGCTGGAAGTATCTGATGTCATGTGATATAAACGATCAGTACGTCGCGAAGGCATACGAGAACATGATGGACGATTTTGATTGTCATCTACGTTGTCCTCTAACCTCAATTTTTTCCGAACGGGCTTACATTGCACAACATTGGCATCGACACTGTCACTGTCACTGTCACTGTTATTGTTACGACTTATAGTTTATACAAAATTTAATTAAACAATAAAGCACTTGCAACAATAACATTAAAAATGTACTTCGGAAAGACGTGCAAAATGCGATGCTATGCTAAACGCTATTGTCACTTTCCAAGCGTGTAATACCCCAAAAGTTTTACGCGAGGATAAAGAATAGCGACTGTACATTTAGCCCGCCTCAGTATAGGCCCCTTATACGATGACGACAACGACTGCTTGCATGCGACGACGCGGCTCTGGCGTGGTGCGCTAAGTAGCTAGGAGTGGGGAGAGAGCCCGCTTGGGTCTGGCGCTGCTGCGTGGCGACGCGGTTCTTGCGTGGCGACGCGGCTCATGCGTGGCGACGCAGCTCTGGTGGGGCGATGCTAGCTAGAAGTGGGCGGAGAGCCCGCTTACGAGCCTGGCGACGGCTCGCGTGGCGACGCGTCGCCACGCAAGGCTCGCTTTTACCTCCCAAGCGCCGCAATAGATGTTTCACATCAAAAATGGAAAATACTATCAGCTACCAAATCGAAAACTACAATATCCTTTAATAACACTATTTCTGGCACACGTATTAAGAGGGCTCAATCATTATCTTTTCTAGACGTAAGTCTTAAATGTACCTGAAATTTTAACAGTCGTATTAACAAAACAGTTGCCAAATACAAAAAAAATACTAGGATTTATCCAAAGGTCAACACTCCATCTTACAAGATCTGAGTTCATCATACACTTATTGAAATCTCTGGTTATACTTCAACTTAGTTATGTTTTAGTTGTTTAGATACCTCACAAACAAACTAGTTTTTCTTTACCTAATAAAGTAGTTCACCAAACTTATTGCCTGCTTATAAAACCAATAACGCAATGCCATATTTGGACCGTTGATACTTGCCACTGCTAACCAAACTTTTTTTACAATCTATAGAGCTTCTACCTAAATACCATGAAAGCTTATTCTTATTAAAACTTACACTTTCTCGCATACACTATCCTAAACTATTTACTTTCTTCTCCTCTACCCCAATCTAAGAAATATTCGCAGTATTGCTGACAAAACTACACAAATAACAAACTACCAGCACAACTTATCTTGACCCCACCTAAGAAGACTCTTTAACTTCACATTTTTAGATTAACCTGAAACTGATAATTTATTGCATTTTAAATTCAACCATTGCACTTTCATTTCTGCTCAACAAAGCCCTTAGAACCAAACGTCTTCATTATACTACCGCTGCTATTTCTTTAGACTCAATCCTGTCATTACGTTATATAAGTACTTTATAATTCTTATTTTACTTTGTTTTAAGTGTTTATTTTACTTTATACAGAATAACATTAAATTTCATTAAATTCATTTTAAATTATCTTCTGTTACATTGTTACACATTTAAAAATTTTTCTTGTTTGCGCCCAACAATATGCTAACACACTCATTGTATACTTATTTCATTAGATCTTTGGCCCAGTAATTATATAAATAAATACAAGTATACGGAGAGATCACAAAAATTGGCCAGTGTTGCTTAAAAAAAAACTTTAAGATGGTTAGGTTTTAAGTAATAGCAGAAACAGTGACACTAAATATAAATCTTAAGTTGCATGACTTTTAAAAAAACTGTAGTATGATAAAATTTTGAAATATTATGTCGGAAACTAGTATTTAATGATATTATTATCAATTACTTTATAACTTACAATTGATTACTTTTGAAAAAAGTATGTATCTTATATCAAATGAAAATTTTCTTCGAAAACATTTTCTACTTCCAAATTATTTTCACGTTCAATTTGCATGTCTACTTTTCTTAGTATCGTATCTCAATAGAGGAAAGGATAAGTGTCTACAGAAAATAATATATTATAATAAAGTAAAACTTTTTTAATGAAATTTATTATAAATACTCATTTTTTCCATGAATAAGCCAAAAACTTCTCTATTACTTTAGTTTAGATACAATTGACAAGATATTTTTAAGTACTATTTTTGTGATAAGTAACAGTACCATGTCGTTTAGAAAGAAGATATAAGTTAACTGTTTGTCATCAAATTTGTATGCAAATTAACAAAATGGACCCGATCATTTTGCGTCATTTCATTAAAGAGCACGGAGAAATAAAGCTTCTACTTCACTTAACTACTTTGACTGCTATGACTTACACGAAAAGTCTTTTTATCTAATATATAAAATAGATACAAGGAAACCACAAAAAATAGCTAATGTTGTACCCCGTGTTGTTAAAAAAAAGACTTTTTTGTGGCGCACCTACCAGATAGGGCACATTTTACTTGTCATGCCATGTTATATGAGAAAAAGTTTTTAAGCACGGTTTTCAGTGACATCCTTAGACATAAGTGAAATTAAAATTTAAGGCTTCTTTAACTGACAATTTGACATAAATAACCTTAAGAAACTGAGTGACTTAAGTGAATTTGTCATTCTACAAATCTTTAAACAATGGATTACTATGATGAGGTTAGTATATTATAATTCCTCACTAATCGTTTTTCTACAACATGAATACAAAGCTTTTATAGGAACACTAAGTTTGTTAAGAAAATTTAAGTTATTATAGATGTTCTATAATAGTGGCGAGGAAATTTTTTTAAACAAAAAAATTGTATTGAAATCAATAAATACATGATGTCACTAATTATTTTAAAATAACAGAATAGTCATTAATAGATAAAATTTGAGTAAAACATAAAAAGTCATGTCTTTGTAAGAATATTAGAATTGTTAGTGAAAGTACCTTTTTTT
>NW_019379610.1:393380-427431 GCF_000648655.2 Copidosoma floridanum | reverse complement strand
AAAAAAAGGTACTTTCACTAACAATTCTAATATTCTTACAAAGACATGACTTTTTATGTTTTACTCAAATTTTATCTATTAATGACTATTCTGTTATTTTAAAATAATTAGTGACATCATGTATTTATTGATTTCAATACAATTTTTTTGTTTAAAAAAATTTCCTCGCCACTATTATAGAACATCTATAATAACTTAAATTTTCTTAACAAACTTAGTGTTCCTATAAAAGCTTTGTATTCATGTTGTAGAAAAACGATTAGTGAGGAATTATAATATACTAACCTCATCATAATAATCCATTGTTTAAAGATTTGTAGAATGACAAATTCACTTAAGTCACTCAGTTTCTTAAGGTTATTTATGTCAAATTGTCAGTTAAAGAAGCCTTAAATTTTAATTTCACTTATGTCTAAGGATGTCACTGAAAACCGTGCTTAAAAACTTTTTCTCATATAACATCGCATGACAAGTAAAATGTGCCCTATCTGGTAGGTGCGCCACAAAAAAGTCTTTTTTTTAACAACACGGGGTACAACATTAGCTATTTTTTGTGGATTCCTTGTATCTATTTTATATATTAGATAAAAAGACTTTTCGTGTAAGTCATAGCAGTGGAAGTAGTTAAGTGAAGTAGAAGCTTTATTTCTCCGTGCTCTTTACGTGTCAACCCCTATCAGCTATACTTTAAGTGCAAAACGTGAATGATAGGGGCACGTATCACCTACTTATTTATTAAAATAACGAAATAACGCAAGATAAACAAGTCAATTTTTTTAATTTGCATACAAATTTGATGACAAACTGTTAACTCATATTTTCTTTCTAAACGACATGGTACTGTTACTTATCAAAAAATGTAATCTTGAAAATAGTATTAAAAAATATGTTGTCAATTATATCCAAACTAAAGTAATAGAGTAGTTCTCGGCTAATCCATGGAAAAAATGAGTATGTATCATAAATTTGATAAATAAATAGTTATGCTTTAAAACACTAAGTATAAGACCTTAAAATTATTTATGATTACAAAGGAGCAAGTAAAAGGAGTTCGTAGATAATTATCTTATTCGATTTGGAAACCTAAAAGTAATTGCTTCTTTAAAAGTATTACTCATTGGAAAATCATTGTCGATTCAATCCATTGAGGTCGCAGTATTTTTTAATAGCTGATATCTAATTTTTTTCATGTTTAAATCTCTTTAAAGAATGTTGCTCTGTTTCTTATATTTAAGGTTAGTTTAAACAAACCGTTTAGTATTCTTTGGGGACTTATTGTATAATTTACCCATAATAGTTATTATTTTCATCACATTGTTTTTTTTCAAGTTGTTAATTTTTTACTGAAAACATAATACTCTTTAATGCTCACATACTTTACTAACTCCTGAAAACTATCATGTTACTAGCATTTCATAGCTTTATACGGTTACTAAAATTATTCTTGTCGTGTATAAGTTTTTGTTTGTTTTTAAGACGGACAGCTTAATTTATGACTGTGTGACTTGTATCACAAAGTGAAAATTCTTGCAGTCCATGATCTGCTTTTATTAGACCCATGTATCAAGCATTAGTACAACTACTTTTTTTGTTTAATATTCTGTTCCTTTGCCTTTTAATTTTTAAAATTTAATTTATGCTCTGTCGTTACCTGTATAAGTGTAGTCGTGAACAGATTTAAAGCTTTGGATTAATGCACTACATTTAACGTTAATATAACATTTACATTTTGTCCACAGAAATTTGTTAAAAGGTACAACCATTCGATTATCTACTAAAATTTGATCTTTTCTCTTACTTTTGTAAATTTTTTTCTCAAATATGTTATTTGTTTTCTTATATTAAGTATAACTGTTTGCTTGCAACTTTGAAATATGGTATGTTTGTAAATGATTTAAAAAAATTTTTTGTATACTTCTGGTTTGAATAAATCATACGAAGACCTTGTTTTGTTTGAGGACCGTAAAGCATGTTACAGCCAGAAGGCTTAAAGTTTAAAATAATAAGAAAATAAAACACAATGTAGGCTAGTAACAGTGAGAGACGACGAAAGTCGGAAGGGCAGATGTCACGAGACGGCGACCGCTCGTCGCTTGTCGGCGGCGATCAGGCGTTCTCGACTCTATCGACAGGCCCGTTCATTTCTTGAAGGAGTCCTCATAGCGCTGCGAGAAAGAGAGCATTTCGAAGGAGCTCTGGCCTTGCACGGATTTATCGTGCCGAGAAATCACGCTAGTAAGTACGTTCTCGTCGTCGTGTCGCTGAATGCGCCTGGGTTCACAGCTCGAAATGTGACTTACGTTGAGTGTGGGCTACGTGAGACGAGAGGTCAACAGTGATTATGAATTATTCACTGGTTAAATTAAGATCTTGGGGCCCCATCGTGCGTTTATTTGCGTCTTTATTAACAGTGTATTCGGTCAAAATCGTTANCTCGAAACGTGACTTACGTTGAGTGTGGGCTACGTGAGACGAGAGGTCAACAGTGATTATGAATTATTCACTGGTTAAATTAAGATCTTGGGGCCCCATCGTGCGTTTATTTGCGTCTTTATTAACAGTGTATTCGGTCAAAATCGTTATCGAAAAGTTGTAAAAGTTAACGTTTCTTTATGATTGTATTTTTAATCAAATAAAAACAAATTACTGTTTGTACGTACTGGAACGTGAATTCCATTCGAACTGTGAATTAACCAGCATTTATTAGGACTATAAAAACCAATATTAATAATAATTTTACATCAATTTGGTACTTTACATTTTGGTGCCATGACCAGGATTGTTGGGTGTGAAGGTCATATCATTTACGAGCTGGCCCTCTGGCCACGCTGTCGACCGCCGGTCTCGCCTCCCTCTGCTTTGGTTCGACGGTTGGAGAGAAGTTGAGTATTTTTTATTAAAATCCACGTAAGACCTGCTTGCCTTGTCGCTTTTGTTAAAATCCATTTGTTCTGCGGTAAACGCATGCATGCATATAAAGACGCGTGATTGAGACATTTTTTATAAAGAAGTTGAAATCAGTGTATGGTTGTCTGGCTACCCGCTTTTCTCGAAAAGGGGAGAGAAGAGTGTTGTTTACTCGATTTGCTGGTGGCACAAGCGTTGTTGATCCGAGCGATTCCGCGAACTTGCCTTGCCCATAGAAAAAAGTCAAAGCGCGCTCGCGCGTAGTCGGATTGCCGGGCAACGGTGCTTGTTTTGTTTCGCTGGCGTTTGTCGGTTGTTTACGTTTAAACGAAATTTCCTTGATTGCTCTTCTGTTACGAGATCTTGTCTCTTTTAGTTTTTTTTAGCTTTTATTTTGTTTTTTGACTACATCAAATTGAGTAATAGAGTGAGGATTATTAACCAAAAGCATGCCACTCTTTAAACCTATATTACGAAACTCGAAAAGATTGTCGCCGACGAACAGACAATTCCTCTGGAGCCGACAGATGCGACTATAGCTAGAGGTCAACTCGAGCGCGTAAGGGAACTGTTTACAGCGTAGGAGGAGCTACATGACGAGCTCGCGTTGCTTGTTGAACCGAACAACGCTAGTCTCACAGATTTTGACCAAGTTGGAGATAGATACTACTCAATTATTGCGCGGATTAACGCCTTGTATTCCCCGCCTCCACCTCCGGTGCCTCATGCCAACTTAGACACCACGTCGATAACCATCGCGAATGATACGCAACGTCTAAAGCTACCCGTGGTTGAACCGTCTAAATTTGACGGCAACTCATCGAAATGGCTGTTATTCAAAAATGGTTTTACAGCTATAGTTGAGGCTGAAAAGATGTCGGAACTGCAGAAGTTCATGCTTCTTCGAAACTCCCTACAGGGGAACGCGCTCGCAAAGATCTCAGTGTACGGACTGCACGAAGACAATTTCAAGGCCACTTGGGCGTTACTTCTCGAGTCGTACGATCGAAAGAGGATCATGATAACAACCCACTTGGACGCATTACTAGATACGTCTACGCCTACCGAGATGTCGCATAGTAGCTTAACTAAACTAGTCGATCATGTATGACAACATATCGATATGCTCGTGACGTTAGACGTAAAACCCGATGAACACTTGATAGTAAGAATTGTCGAGCGCGCCCTTCCATCCGAGATGCGGTCGGAGTGGAAGAAATCGCTCACTCTTGACAAGATACCGACGTAGAAGGAAATTTTTGCGTTCGTAAACGAGGCCGCGTTTAGATGTGGGTCAATCGAACAAGAAAATTTAAACAACAAACGCGACAGCAAGGGAAAAAGGGCGTCCCCTAGCGGGATTCAAGGGGCAAACAAAAGAGGTAAATTTGAAGGAGGAGTCCGTTCTTTCGTGACTAGCGCTTCAATCGACTGCCTCGAGTGTAAGGGTGGTAAGCATCCGTTGTACCGTTGCAAAGCATTTATAAAGGCCGACATTAATTTACGTTGGAAAATAGTCGGCAAAAGTGCGGTTTGTACAAATTGCTTAGTCAAACATTCTGGTGAATGCAAACTTTACAAATGTAAAAAATGTGGGAAATTTCACAACACTTTGTTACATCGTGAGGTCAAGGAGTCGTCGACAGTGTCGACTGGCTCAAGCGCACCTAAACAAGAATGACTCGAACAGTCGACTGTTCTCAGTCTTGCGTCGCGCGCGCTTCAATCCAAACTAATGTTGACAGCTCAAGTAAGAATAAAGAGTTCGAGTGGAAAATTTTTAATGTGTAGAGCTATAATGGATACGTGCGCAACTATACATTTAGTAACTGAGAGTTTAGTTAAGCGATTGGGATTGAAAAAGAAGCCGTGCGCGGCTACGACTGGGGCAGTCGACGACTTGAATACGACGTCAAGTGGGGCGGTAGAGGTGACCCTTCACTTGATTAACACTTTATATAGTAAGACTCTCGCGTGTTTGGTAATTCCAAAAATATCAAATCAGATCCCTAGCGAACCATTTTGTCGCGATTAAGTGAATATACCTAAAAACTTAAGGTAAGCCGATCCCAATTTTCATTTGCCCGGAGAGGTCGATATCGTAATTGGATCTGGGGCTACGCTGTCAATGCTTTCTCCGGGAAAAATCGATGTATCTAAGGGCGGCGTCGATTTCATTCTGCAAAAATCTGAATTAGGCTGGGTAGCTGCGGGAGGTATTGCAGACGAGTATAGCCAGACAGTTTTTTATCATTTAACTGGGCTAAGAAAAATCCTTGAAAAGTTTTGGGTGATTGATGCCGCCGAATCAGAGGCGCCAAAACTATCCGCAGAAGATCCCTGCAAATAACATTTTGTTCAGAACGTAACACGAGAGTCCTCCGGACGATATATCGTCAAGTTGCCTTTCAAAACCTCGGTAGTCGATCTAGGTGAATCGTGAGTAGCAGCATACCGTCGGTTTACGAATTTATTGAAAAAACTAAATCAAAACCCAATTCTTAAAAAACCGTATGACCTGGTCATGAATGATTATATTAGCCTAGGTCATATGACATTAATCGAAAACGAGCCATCGGAAGCTCATTATTATTTGCCGCATCGCGCCGTCGTTAAGCCAACGAGTTCTACGACGAAAACTCAAGTTGTATTTGATGCGTCAGCAAAAACTGAAGCCGGAGTTTCATTAAATGATGTCCTCTTGATAGGATCCACGATTCAGCCCAAGCTTTTTGAGCACTAAATACGATTTAGAACGTACAAATATGCCGTTGTGGCCGACATCGCGCAGATGTACCGGCAAATCTGGATTCATCCCGACGACCGTCGCTACCAAAGAATATTTTGGTTACATGAAAATAAAATAAGAACTTACGAACTAAACACGGATACTTTCGGCGCTTCTTCGTCTCCTTTCCTTGCCATAAGAACACTGAATCAACTTGCGAGTGACGAGTGCTCGGCATTCCCGATTGGCGCTAGAGCTCTGACGCAAAACTTTTACGTGGATGATTTTATCGCTGGAGCAGATAGCCTCAAAGAACTTTTAAGGCTCCGAGATGAAGTTATAACAATCTTGAGGAAGGGAGGATTTGAAATTCGAAAATGGGCGTATAACGAGGCGGTGGTTTTAAACGGCTTAGTAGGGGGAATAGAGAATTTAGAATTTCTCACAAAGGACGATTCGGTTCACAAGACGTTAGAAGTTTCCTGGAGTACTTCGAGCGACGAGCTCTCATTTGCCGTAAAATCAGATCGGACAGTAGAAAGGATTACTAAACGATTAATTTTAATTGAGTTAGCCAGAATATTCGATCCATTAGGACTCTTAGGCCCAGTTGTACTCGCGGCAAAAGGTATCATGCAAACTTGTTGGAAAGACGATCTCGCGTGGGACGAATCGGTACCCCAGACCTTAGAAAATACGTGGCGCATTTTCTCAAGAGAACTTAAAGCAGTGAATAATTTGAGAGTGTCGCGTTGTTTGCTCGTTGAAAATTTCTCAAATGTACACCTTCACGGTTTTTCAGACGCATGCTAGACGGGCTATGGAGCGTGCATCTACGTGCGTTCGACGAGTAGCCACGGAAATGCTCGAGATGTCTCACTCTGTTCAAGGTCGTGGGTCACTCCAATAAAAGAGAGGACCATTCCACAATTAGAGTTGTGCGGCGCGTTAACTCTCGCTCCATTACACCAAGACGTAATTTCGTGGCTGTCTTTTTGTCCCGATAAGGTCATTTTTTGGGTAGATTCAACGATCGTGCTTCATTGGATAAGGAAACCGCCAGAAGCCTTGAAGATTTTCGAGGCAAATCGCGTCTCGAAAATTCAAAAATTGGCAAAGAATATCGAATGGCAGCGCGTACGCTCTGAAGACAATCCGGCAGATGCACTGTCAAGAGGGCAGTTTGGTAGTGACTTTGTAAAAAATAGAACGTGGTTCGAGGAACCCAACTGGCTCTCGCAGACGGAGGAGCAGTGGCCTTGTTCGTTCGAACTTCCAACCGTTGATCTGCCAGGGTTAAAAAAGGTTACGTGTTTAGTCACGGACGTGCGGGACGAGGACTTCTTAAAAAACGTAACGACGTCCATATCAAGTTATGCAAAATTATCGCGAATATTTGCTTACTGTTTACGTTTTATTAATAACATCAGAGTAAAAATTAAAGAAAAGAATAAAAGTATAAGGCTGAAGGAGGTCAAAGAAGTATCTCGTCTTGTGATATTGGAGCTAGATGCGTCGGAAAAATTCATTATTAAACTCGTACAAAAGACTTGTTTCAAAGAGGAAATCAAGCACGTCTCAGCGTCCGCGGAACTAAAAAGCGTTAAATTAGGGGCGTTAAGTCCATTTCTTGATCAGTACGGCATTTTGCGGGTTAGAGGCCGAATATCAAAGGCTAGCACGACTTACGATCAAAAACATCCGCTTCTTCTTCCCTCTCGAAATTGTATTACCGATTTATTAATTCGGTACTATCATGAAAAGTTTTATCACACTGGGATTCAGTCTACGTTATATAATATCAGGCAGCGATATTGGATAATCGACATAAAAAATCAAGTCCGATATATTATTCGCAAATGCGTAAAATGTCGACATTTCAGGGCGAAAACGGTAAATTATAAAATGTCGGAATTGCCCGAATTGAAATTGAGTGCCACATTTCTCTTTTTTCATACAGGCGTCAATTTTTTCGGTCCATTATTTATAAAGGAAAAGAAGATTTGGAATAGAGGAAAGATCAAAGCATATGGGTGCATTTTCGTTTGTATGACCGTTAGAGTGGTTCATATTGAGTTAGTGAGCGATCTTAGTACCGAAGCATTCTTAGCCACGTTTAGTCGTTTTAGGAGTTGCCGAGGAACACCAGCGCATGTATATTCAGATAACGGGACGAATTTCGTTGGAGCGAATAACAAGCTCCGGAAGTTGCACGCTTTATTCGAATCGAATGATTTTAAGTCACGGGTTTTTGATGTTACTTCGAAAGAAAGAATTGAATGGCATTTCAATCTGCCGCTCTCGCCTCATTTTGGAGGTTTGTGGGAGGCAGCGGTGAAATCTGCGAAACACCATCTCAAGAGAGTCGTAGGCGACCGACTATACACTTTCGAAAATCTTCAGACTCTGTTATATGAGATTGCCGCAATCATGAATTCGCGACCGATCTGCTCCGGGTCGCCTGACACTAATGACCCTTCGGTATTGACACCGGCGCATTTTTTAATAGGGCGCTCTTTCACGATGTTACCTGAAAGATATGTTAGTGGGGTGCCAGACAACCGATTGTCATGCTGGGAGGCCATAACGAAGGCAAAACAAGAGTTTTGGAGGAGATGGCAAGTCGAATATTTGACTAAGTTACAGAAGCGACAAAAATGGCACAGGTCGGATGTTAATATGGAAGGAAACATAATTGTTCTTTTAATAGATAAGAACCAGCCATGTACCAAGTGGCGGATGGGGCAAGAGGTAAAAGTACACCCCGGTGGCGATGGCATGGTGAGAGTGGTGACAGTGAAAACGAAGCATGGAACTTACCAAAGAAGTGCGAGATCACTGTGTTCATTGTTTTCAAGAGTCTTTAAAGTCGAAAATTCATGACAATATTTATGTATTAAATTACTTGCATGTATTAATTTTTATTACTCTTATGTAATTCAAATTCAAAAAATTTTATTTATTAATGTTGTTCGTACTTACTCCCAACGGGGGGAGTGTGTTACAGCCAGAAGGCTTAAAGTTTAAATAATAAGAAAATAAAACACAACGTAGGCTAGTAAAAGAGAGAGACGACGAAAGTCGGAAGGCCAGATGTCACGAGACGGCGACCGCTCGTCGCTTGTCGGCGGCGATCGGGTGTTCTCGACTCTATCGACAGGCCCACTCATTTCTTGAAGGAGTCCTCGTAGCGTTGGGAGAAACAGAGCATCTTGAATGAGCTCTGGCCTTGCACGAATTTATCGTGCCGAGAAATCACGCTAGTAAGTACGTTCTCATCGTCGTGTCGCTGAATGCGCCCGGGTTCACAGCTCAAAACGTGACTTACGTTGAGTGTGGGCTACGTGAGACGAGAGGTCAACAGTGATTATGAATTATTCACTGGTTAAATTAAGATCTTGGGGCCCCATCGTGCGTTTATTTGCATCTTTATTAACAGTGTATTCGGTCAAAATCGTTATCGAAAAATTGTAAAAGTTAACATTTCTTTATGCTTGTATTTTTAATCAAATAAAAACAAATTACTGTTTGTACGTACTGGAAAGTGAATTTCATTCGAACTGTGAATTAACCAGCATTTATTAGGACTACAAAAACCAATATTAATAATAATTTTACATCGATTTGGGACTATACAAAGCATGTAACTCATAACTAGTCTTGCCAGTTCTGCATTACCTGATATAATTTCAGCCAAAATAGATTTATTTATTTGTTTAAGCATAATTTTTCTTGCAGTATGTGGACTTCTTGAAATATGTGCATGAGGTAGACCATGTTCCTGAAATTGAATTGTATGGATATGTGAGAACACCTTATAAAAAATATAATTTACAATAAAATAACAAATATTTAACTATTGATATACATTCATATGTGTCGATATAGCATATCGACAAATATAAATAAAAATATTGCATACGTTACTATTTCACGTAATAAATTGAAAGACTCTTATTTTAAGTATTCATTTACAGCCTGTCTTAAATCCATGAGTTCTAACAATCTATAAAAATTTCATTGTTTTTAAAAAAATACAAAATTTGTCTCGCGGCTTAAGTAACACCAATACTTTCTATCAAAAATTTTTCATTTATTGATCATTAATTTTATCCACAGCTATGTTTTTCATGGCTACAGTTACAAAATGAGACGATGCATATTTAATTTATTCTGTTATGAGATTTTTATAATACAGCCTACCGGCTAATAGTTTTTGTTGACATTATTCTGTTAATTTTATAATGCAGTTATTGTTTTAATAACGTGAAAGGAACTGTGGTACACAGTAGTACAAGTAAATTCTTGATTTCGTATTTCTTGTCTTCATAGAACAGTAATTAATTGTCATATTCGTAAACGTAACGTTGGCTTATATACTTGTAAAATTTTCAGTAAAACGTGGTTTTTTTATGTTGGAAGAGAAATGCACAAAGGCACACCGCAGAAACTACGGTAGTGTGAGACTTAGAAAATTTTTTTACTAGACCACTTATCCCTACTGATCCCCCCCCCCATACTACGTTGCTTTATTTCCAAGCCAGAACTGCGTTAGCATCACTTTGTAGTAAATCTACTAAGGACAACATCGTATCTTATAGCATTAGCAAGCAATCTCTCTAAAAGTTGCTAGAGCATCCATTAACACGTGGTGTGTACCATTGCTGATAAGTGGGAGTACTTAAGGCAACATAGGAACATCAGTTCTGTTACGGAGTCACCTCAGTTTTCCCCTTCTTTTTCTCTCTGAGAACTGTTTAGGAAAACCCGTCACGTTCCTCTAAGCGTCGGCATCGTTAAGCATGCTGTCAACGATCCTCTCAGGCATGATAGCCCCACCCAAATGGCTCTCCAGCTGTTGCTGTTGTTTGTGCCACCTACTTTAGGATAAAATATGCTTTGCTGTATAGTTGACCCCAGTGGTATGATTACAACTAGCTGTTGAGCTTAGAACTATGTCGTAAAGACATGTGTTGAATTGTCTATGGCTTATAAAAAGTTGTTACGAGGTACTATTTTATCTCGTCGTAGCCATGATCTAGCCATAGATGTAGGATTGGTGTTGATCAGTGTGAGCACCTTTTCATTGTGGTCTTATCCTACTCCTGCTACTATCGTTGCATGCTTGTCTCCCTAATACTGTTGTCCGGATTGGTCCTATCGGACAGAAATATACTTCTGCGCTCCTGTACCAAAAGAATAATATGTACGGTTCTTGACATCACCTTCACCGTGGCTACAGATTCTGTGTGGTAGGCATAAGCAACTCACAAGGCCCTGGTTTGCTAACTGATGCGAGGACCCTAATTTAAAATTCTCTTGGCTCATCAATTTCTGGCACCATTTGTAATGGAGCCCTTGTTACCTTTGAGGCCTTGGTCATGGCTCTCTAAACGTGTTTCTTAAATGTAAGCCAAGAGTCGACCTACACTCAATGTTACAAAAGCTAGGATCTGCAACAGAGTCCGTGACACTCCCTCTGCTTAGCAGCGATCTGCTTATTCCACCAGTATCTCTGTTTCCAACCTAACCTGGTATTTTTCTGGTGCAACTTTTTAAAGGACCGTGTGCTTTAGTACAACACAACAGAGAGACCACAGGAGAGAAGATTGACGTCAGGGGTGGCTTGATCTCTGCACTGGGTCCAAATTTTTGGATTCTTGTGTACAATGGGCTCCTACGCTTGAAAATTACCAAGGGAGTAAGGCTAAGAGTCTTTACGAATGATATTGTTCTGGTCATCCTAGCAAAATTCTGGGCCTAAGCTAAGCTCAGTAGGGAGTGGGGGATTTCCAGTTTCGGAGTGGTTAAAAGATGATGGTTTCGAGCAAGCTGACCAGAAAACGAAGATGGTTGCTCTCACCAGGCAGTGATGGTTTAGTTAAAATTCTTATCCGAATGCTACGGGTGCAGCAACTGCGAGAGACCTCATACAAGGTATCCAGGCCTGAAAGGTGTCAAGAGCTCTGTCACATCTTATGATGAATAAAGGTGAGCCGCAGAGATCCTAAAAAAATGTACTCACATCAGTGGGAAACAGCATTATGTTGTATGGTTTGGAAATCTGTGAAAAATGCATTTGTAATAGCATTATCCCAAAATCACTTAACACACGTGCAGCGGGTTAGGGGCTGCGAGTCACCTGTGCATACCATACAGTATCATTGGCAACGTTAATGGTGATCGCAAGAACCGTGTCTATAGTATTTTTTTGCTTAGAAGCGTAGAGTGAAAATCCAAGTAAGTAAGACTAAGTTATACAACGCTCGTGGAAAGGAAAGCTAGCAACGCTACTGGCAGCAGGAGTGAAATGAGTCTGGCGTAGGTAGGGCGACTCACTGACTCATACCAGCCTTGTGATTGTGATTGAGGCGTGGCCGCGGTAAAGTGAACTACTACCTTACTCAGTTTCTCTCAGGCCATGGACAGTTTAAGCGCATATTTTCACTGCTCAATTATAAGATCAGAACTTAGCTATGATTACTGCCCTGGAGTAAATGGTAAAGTGGAGCACACTTTTTTCTAGTGCGAGATGTAGCGGAAGCGATGGCCGCAGCGAGATGACCATTAAGGTATGGGCGTCACAACAACAATTATTATCAGCTTCATGCTACATGGTGCTGACGCTTTCAGGGTTATTAAGGAACTTGCCTGGATGGTTCTTCGAGAAAAAAAGAGGGGGAATATTAAAGTGACTTCCTGATGAAATAATGCGTTTTTAAGTTACTCTAACTTTAACTACTTATCAGTAAGGAAAAGCACCAAGCATTTAGCGAAGCTTGCAAAGATTGCAACAAACAAAGAAGTTTTGGAAGACTGATGCTGGTCCTTAAAAAGACGAGTCCTTTTCCAGACTCGAGAAAATTGGCACTTCTATCTACTAGTGTCAAGCTTACTAGCTTATGCTGTGAGATATGATGATCCTCTTAGTAGCCGAACCTTCAAGTAGTTCCTACGTGATTCAGAAGTAGATCCAGAGATATATGGCATGGTAATAGGGGTTAAGTACGTATTAGTGGTCTAATAAAAGCGATCACTCTTGCTACCGCTATAACTAATAACACCACGAGCACTACCACGATGTTTTCCACTACTTCTAAGCTTATCATTAAAACTATTGCTACTATAACTAATAGCTCTACATTCACCACTATCACTACTATTAAGAACCACGCATCAGGGGAAGGGGTGGTTTAGTGGGTTGTTGTAGTGTAATAAAAATTACCTTCTGAGTTCCACACTACCGCTACCCCTGTGGCGTGCCTCAATGCATTTTTCCTTCCTCCACAAAAAAAAACCACCATTACTACAACTACCTCTGCCACTACCACTATCAGTAACCACTATTACTACTACTACCACTATCCTGTCGGGGGTTTTTCTGGTTTCTTCATACTGGGCACTTTTTAGGTGGAGGAAAGAAACTCTCTCTGATTCTGAAAGGTGTTTTTCAGTTCTAGAGCGATAATTAAAAAGTTTTTCTTAAAAACAGGTATTACACTTGAACTATACTAACACAGGCATACTCGCGAGAAGATTTGGTTAGTGGGTGGTAGGATCTCTCTCTTACTGGCTTAGAAGACATGTCAGCGGGTAAGACCAGGAAATTTTGCCCAGGTAATGCCAAGTAACTACATCTAATATGGCTGCAAGCCCTGTAAACAAGAAATACGAAAAAGGCTGACAAATCTAGGCTTACTGCCACTGAAAAGTCTACATAGTAGCTTTTTTCAGTGCATTGTTTACGCCAGCCCATTTTGGCAAGTTTTTCACGCTGCACTCCTGTACTTTTAAAGAGAGAAAAAAAGGGGGCGGGGGTACCGAAGCCGCAGACGTTGCGCATTTCGTCCATCTCTTTGTTGTCCCTCGTCCTCTTGATTTGTGCACCTGTAATAAAGAAGGGAGGTCTGCGCAGGATTTCTCTCCTTCTAAGAAAAAAGAAAATAAAGGAAACACAATCACTTTAGTTTTAAAGGAATAAATTAATCAAACTCTTTCCTGTGGTACAAGTTAACTCCTCGAGAGTGCTACAGTGGTTCCGCCTCGCTGTATGAACCGCGAGTACACGTTCGGAGTTCTGAGACCAGGAGGGGACGCTATCCTAACGCGTTCCTGGCCACGTCACGCACGCACACATACATTCGCGCACGCCCTCACACGCAACCTCTCATCCCTGTCTCTTCCCTGCTAAACACACAACCTTTCTCTCTTCTACCACTGCCCTATCCTTCTCGTCTGGTTAAATTTTCTTCACACTCTCTCTGTTTTTTATTAACCTTACCCTTGTCCTGTTTTATCCCTGGTCCCAGTCCTTTCTTTCTCTCTCTCTCTCTCTCTCTCTTTCTCTCTTTCTCTCTCTCTCTCGGCTATGCCCTTCTATCCTGCATACTCGGAACAGAATCGCGTGAACACCCCAAAATCTGGCACTCCCGAGCATGCACCCGCGACTTTTCGTGCCCTTGCACTCCCTCTCTCTCTCTCACTTGCATTCACACGCCCTCATCCTCTTTCTCACTCACTCTCCCAGTTCTTTCCTCTACCCTTGGACCTCATCCCAGCGGTCTAATGACGATCGCGAGCCCTAGCAGGACGCACAGAAGCACGGGGGGGGGAGACACACGCTACCTCTCGGCTCCTTGAACTCGTGCATGTGGCGTATCGGTGTCTCGCTGGAGTTTGAGCTGCCTGGTGGTCTTCAGGCCATGTCTTTCTCTCTCTCTCTCTCTCTCTCTCTCTCTCTCGCTCTCTCTCTCTCTCAGGAAGGATGGTGTCCTGGGGCACGGGCACAGCAGCGACGACTCTATCCTGATCTCTTCCCCTTTTTTCGCGTGACCTTGGATTCGCACCCTAAAAAAGACGGAAGAACGGCGCCACACACGATCTTCTTCTTTTCCTTAAACGATTCACACACTATCTCTTTCTTGGGCAAGAACAAAATAAAAACTTCGCTGACACTCTCTGCTCATGATGGCTCCTTACTCTAGACTGCGTCAGCCCGTCCCACTGCAACCGCAGTGCATACATCTTGGCACCTTTTTCTCTTTTTCTCTCATACCCGAGAGCTACCGCCGCGGCCCGAGCAGTGCTGCGCGCGCTCACTCTCATTCTCTTCTTGCTGTTGCTGCTGTGCTCCACGTCACCTTGTCCTCTTCTCTTTTTTCTGATAGCCAAAACAAAAAAAATTCCGGGAAGGTAAACCTTTGCCGGTGTGACGTCATCAGCGTTGCGTCAGCAATAACAGCATGAGCCTGGAGGCCAAATTAACCTTGTTACAAGTTCTCTGCTCTGGTCATAGAATTTTCTAGTCATGAAGATGCTTATGGTGAGTCACTGGGATTTTTTGTTTTTTCGACTAAATACACTGCAAGCAGCAAAAGATTAAGTTAAGCGAGTGTGTACAGAAACATTAGTGGAGGAAGTCACGTAGATGTATTGAGCAACTGAATAATAAAAAACTTTACTTTCGCTGAAGTTCTTACTACTAATACGATTACTTATTACCACTACCATTACTTGTACTATCATGACTTCTAGTACTACACCAACATTTACTAATACTCCTTTGACTACTATTGCAGCTATAACTACTACGTTTTTTTGTCAAGGACCAAGAAATGCATTAAGATAAGCGGTAGGGATGGTGATAGTTTGAAAATTCGTAGATTTGTTTTTATAAGAGTAAGACTACTTATTAAAGCCTACCCCTACGCCCAAGTGCTCTATGGCTTCTGTTCAATCGAAGAACTGTATTAGCATGACTTTGGGATAGACCAACCAGGGAAAACATGGTCACCTACAGCATAAGCAAGTAAGCTTGCCACCAGTTGCTAGATGTGATTAATCTCTTGAGTCCTGACAAGGACTCTGGATCTTTAAGAATCAGCACCCATTGTCTAGCGCTTCATTTTCCGCTGCATTTTTTTTTAGTACTACTAACTGCTTGATACTTTTCCTAGATTATCAATTGTTTTTAGTGCATTATAAGTCTGCACTTAACACAATTCTTTTTTCTCTTCACCGTATGAAAGACTCGACGAAGTTGTCCACTATCCTTCATCTTTCTTTGGCGCGTAGCATCTCAGAGGTCATGGTTTAAAGAACAGGTGCTCTACTGGGCCCATCAACTAGTTGCTAACATTTACGATGCCATCTCTCGCCCATGGAATGGATGTGCTCAACGGTTTTATCTAATGTAAGGCAGAAGGTACATCTGAGGGATGCTGTTAATATTACTATACGATGAAGAAAGACATTAATCTGGATGTGCCTAGAGATGAACTGGGTAATATAGTATTTAATCTTTCTATGTTCTCTCTTCACCAGTAATCACAGGTTTTGTGTCAGCTGGTGCGTTAACCTAACAACACCAAACTGATCTCACCCCTATTGTCATATCGTTACTATCACTACAACGGTTTTGAAGAAGACCGTGCGGTAGGCGCACGTTGTTTTCAGAGATCTGATGCACTGGATGGAAGTTAGGTGCTCTTGTGCGTCCCTTCTTTCCATCACATTTATCCATACCTCCGCATGGTACAGTAGAAAAGAATTACAGACCCATACAAGAAACTGTCTTTTACAAGTATTTTTGACGCCAAGAGTCACCAGGACACAAAGGCTTCTCATCTCAAAAGAGGGTTTTCATGCATCCTTGACTGACTCAAGAACCTTGGCTACATCCACAATTGTTGCACTCCCCTTTAAAACCTGTATTGGTTGTTCAAGATGCTAACTTAACCTTTTAAGCGTTATCTTATCATCTTCTTAAGAATTTTTACAGAACTGTATAGCATGCTTCAGGGACGTAAAGATGATAGGAACAGAAGGATCGTTCACCCTTGTCCAAAATAACAAGCCTTTAGATTTTGAAACGTTTCCTGAATAGTCCAACAAGCAGGCACGCATCAAACGTACCTAGAAAAATATGTATTATTTCTACGCAGCTATAAACTTTAGGACTTTAGATGGTATTCTGTCCATGCCAGTGGCCCTGTGATCTCGCGTCTTCAATACTACTAACCTTAGTCTTTCGAGGGTAAAAAGAGGCATTTGTTCACAATTCTATCCTACCACCTTTTCTTGAAAAACTCCAGAAAAAGGCAAGATATTATATTTTCCAAGAAGGAGGGTTCTATCAGTGGCACTGAGTCTGAACCACGCAGTCTTTTAATCGTGATCTAGTATTGAAGACCCTACGTGTCAGTATCTACTATAGCGATAAGTTCGTACCAGCATCGGTTCTTGCTCACTTGGATCACCCTAACCCAAACCTCTTACACCACCCTCTCTTTAAAGTCAATTTTCAGCTTCAGCTTTCAGCTTCAGCTTCATGCACTGTTGATTATGTAAGAAAAGCTTAGAATCTTTGCAGTATCAAGAGCACAGGAAATGTTATGTTCGATGGCATGTTAAAAGACAAACTTTAAACACTGCTCTAGAGGAAACAAAACGCGTCAATAAAAATAGGTATCTTTTAGACAGCCCTGAGAAACAAAAAAAAGTGGCATACTCTAAAAACAAGTAAACAGATGAAGGCTAAGTTGAAGTGCTTTTTTTAAAAAGCAAGAAAGGTCAAAAAGGCCAAAAAATCAGCAGCGAAAGTATTCGTTAAGGTAGCTGAACGGCAGACCTTTGTTTATGTGTTCAAATTAATTAAAGTGAATTTTTAACTAGACAAAGTTTTTATTGTTGTATAAAGCGCTGTTACAAGCTGTTAAGTGACATGCTAGTTAAAACCAAAGGTATTAAGAATTCAGCTGCAATTTCCCAACACATAGAAAAGTTGGTACAATGACAAAAAACAGTTGTAATAAGCACCAGAAAATCGAAATCAGAAGTTCAAAATCTGCATACCATCGTCATTAAAGTAGAGGTTAATGAGGCTTTTTAACAGATTTTTGGACAAAAAAGTACCAAGCTTAGAGTAGCACTCCTAACTCAAGAAAACAGAGAATAGCGCTTTTAATGATAGACAAAGTTATAGCAATACAGGCGGAAAATGCAGACAGAATAAAAGTTTGCTTCATAAGCTACCAATTCTTAAGAAGAATAGTGGTAACAAAATGTAGCAGATACCTGGGATACAAACATATATAAGAAATCAGAGAGAACGTTTATGGATCAAAGCTATACTTTAAATAAAAAAGCTCGAATCACCAAAAAAAAAATTGCCCCAGCCCAGCATGGTGTCTTCTCTGCCCAACAGCAAAAAAAAACAAGCACAAAGATTTTTGTAGAAACTGCCCAACGTTTAGAAAAACACTAGATGGGGCCAGAAAAAAGGATCAAGTAGAGTGTGCTTGAGGTGTCAAAACTTAAAGAAACAGAAAAGATGCATGCAGGCCCACGCTGTGCTAAGTCCCTTATACTTATCAGCTTAGAAAAGTATCAAGCACTTAGTAGCGCTTGCAAAGATTGCAGCCCTTAATAAAGCGCTAGACAACGGGTGCTGGTCTTCAGAGATCCCGAGTCCTTAAAAGAATTTAAAAAGATTGGCACCTTTAGTAACTGGTTGCGAGCAGTAATACATAAAAAACATCGTACTATTCTACTACAATCTGTTATATGGTGGTTTGAGCTATTGCATTAAAAGCACAGCCTCACTTTTTCTTCGTCTTGCAGTTGTGGAACACATGTCTATACCCCTAGGCATCGAAAACACCTTGTAAAGATAAGCCTTCTTCTTACGTGACAATTCCACCCATTCTTTATTTTCAACCGTATCACTTAAAAACTTAAGCATTAAGTTCTTAACTGTGATTCCAATGATTTTCTTAAAGAATTTCTTTATTTTCCTCTTTAACAATAATATGGTGTAAGATATACATGCAGTCTCATTGTCCATATTGCCTAAAGTAAATTTTTGTTATTTTTTGTGTCATTTTTAATATTTTGCACCAAGTGTCACAGTACGAAACTGGGATTAAGTAGACAAGCACCTGGAGTCGGTAAACACTGAAAGGAAAACATAAAAAAAGGAATACGATTGTAAAATTGAATTAAAATTTGTATTTATAAATTCAGCTATAAATTTATGAAAATAGGCAAGATATTTCGTGTAAAAGACAGTAAAACTGGCTCAACATTATTTGGTGAACCAAAAAATGACGAAAGTCTGTATATATCATGAAGCGAGATCATTGAAGTGGCTTGTTATGTCAATAAGTTATTCTTCAAGCAAACGACACACAATTATTTTCGGCAGTATTATAGTAGGGCTGACAAACACTAATAGTATAATTATACATAAAATTTGCCAACACTAGTAGTATAACTGTATATACGGTCCTTGTTTCTCATTTCACTATGTGCATAATGTCAGATGGAACATAACAAATATTTAACAAAAATAATGACTGCTTGACACCACCTGTATATCTTACACTGTAGACAATACTATATAAATCTTGGATTTTAAGCGTTAATTTGTATGCAGCTGCAACCACCACTCGTTTTCTAGCTACTGACTTTTTCACATGTTAAGTAAATCTTGCAACATCCAAAACTTGTTTGATTTCTAAGAAAAAAATCTCCTTTCTTAGTCAAATAAACAATCTCAAATACAGCTTATGTCTCTTCAGGGTTGAAGCCAGCCTTCATTGACTTAAGAACCCTGGCACAGGTTTATTTAAACCTCAATCAGGAATTTTTTCATCGTAGCATGGCCTTTTTTTGGGCACTCCTATAATTGAAAAGCACCTTTCCCTTTTGCCATCGCTAGTTCTCTTATTTTTTAAGATCACTGCTCTTTACAGCTTTTCAGGGCTTTCTGAGAAACTTCTGTTTCATTTCGTCACTGCTTCTTTCTTCAGGATAGTCTTCAGAGTTTTTTCCTGCACCTGCTGATAAAAATCATATATTCTCTTTTTCCTGTGTCACGCTGATGCAAAACTCTCTAAGTGTAAAAGTAGTAATTGTGTGCAGTAAATGTTTAAGTAGGCAAACTATGAATGTCTCAGTGTGACGAGTAGCAGAAACACAATCTTATCACCAGAGCAAAGAACCCACTAAAATAAGATGATGTAAACAGTGCACTAAGACTGCCACCATGTAGCCTATTCAGTACAAATAAGCACAGATAAGTCAGCCCACCACATTTTTTTTGTTAACGACGCGTCAATGCATATTAGATGTGGTAACGCAACATTATTTAGCCTCATTGTCTGGCTTTCTGTACTCTCTTCTTCTGGATACTTCTATTACTTAGGAGAACCTCTTCTTGTTAGCCTTTGCCTGATTTTTTTTTTTAGAAGATATGGCTTGTTGGTACTTCTTAGGACTGTCTGATGCACTCATGTCTCTTTGAACCTGTATTCTTAACAGCAGTGTTAAGTGTTTTTAAAGGTGCTTAAGCGCCACTTTAAGACCATGTTAAGCAGCCTTATCCGTGTTCCCATACATTTTATTGATCACTTTTAGCGTCTCTTGAATCGTTTTGTTGCAGGTTAAACTTGCTTGATTTGCTGCCGCCGCCTTACTCTAAGCTTAGCACCAGTGTTTTTCAAAGAGTCATGCTCCTCCTGGGTCTGGTTGCTGAGAATTTACATGATTCATTTATCTGAGAAGAATGTTATAACCACCTCTTACTTCCACACACGACGGGGTGTTAGTTTTTGGGGGCCCGCATCAAGCATTAAGGTGTCACCTACAGTGGCAGCAGAAAGCAAAGAGCAAAAAGCACAAGAAACACTGGGCCACGCATCCATATCAAAGAAGACAGAGAGCACAAGGCTTTCGTCCACAAAGATACAGGCATACACGCCAACACCGCCAACACCAACTGATCAGCGCCCCCTACCACCACTGTAAATAGCTACCCCATCTAACCGTCGTCACCTCAGATGTTAAGAGGATACCCCTATCCATCACCTGGGAAAGCGCTTGGTATGGAGAAACTAGCAAAACCCCCGCCAGGAGACGTAGTAGTAGTAGTGATTTTTTTTTATTGTCGAGGGAGGAAAAACGCATTGAGGCACACCGCAGGGACAGCAGCAGTGTGGAACTTGGTAGATTTTTTTTATTAGACCACCTATACCGACTAACCCCCCCTCCTGCCGCGTGGCTTTAGTTCCACCCTGGAACCACATTAGCGTAACTTCAGGGTGGAGCCACTAGGAAGACCATCGCATATTACAGCATTAACGAGCTAACTTGACACTATTTGCTAGTGGTGCCAATCCTTTCGAGTCTTGAAAAGGACTTAGGGTCCCTGAGGACCAGCACCCTGTCCAGCACTCCATAGTAGGCCGCTCACCTAGTAAGCACCACTATAACCTTAATGCTTTCCGTTGCTGATAGGTAAAAGTATCCAGCGCAACGTGGGTCCACATTAGCCTGCCTTCCAACTCAAGGCCCCTTTGCCTTTTTTTTTGTCCTGATTAGACCCTTCTCCTGGCCTCTTCTAGCGCTGTTCTAAATAAAAGGCAGCTTTCACTGCCTGCTTCGTGTTTGTTATCCGTTGTTGGGCACAGGAGAGGTTGGGCACCGTGCTGGGCCTGGACACTCTTTTTTCCAGTGGTTTGAGCTTCCACACTGGAAGCAAAGCTTGGATCTGTTTTTTTCTTTACAGTTGTCTGAGATGTGTCCATATCTTAGGTATTTGTAACATCTTGTTACTTTGATTCTTTTTCGAATTCGGCAGCTTATGACGCTCACTCGTAACCTGCCTTCCTTCTCTGCTTGTCTGGCAATTGTTTCGTCCACTGTTATTAACGCCAGCTTCTGTTCTCTGGCATTTAGTTTTAAGAGAGTTACTTTTGGCTCTGAGCTCCTAAGTCTAACATCCTAGCAGAAGCCTCTTTTACCTTATTTTCTTCTACAATAGCATCCAGGTCTCAGACTTCTAGTGTCACTTTTTTGTCACTCATTTTGATAGTTCCCTGTTTGGCTACTGACTTCAATTTGCAGTGGAAACGCAATAGTATTCTCTGCACCTTTGGCCTTATTAAGTATCTCTCCTTCTTCTGTAATAACAGCACTTTGGACTGCCATATACGCCTTATCAGGGTCAAAGTTCACCTTCATCGTCTTCAGCACCTTTGCAAAGGTCTGCCCTTCGGCTATCTTCACTACTACTGTTGTTGTAACGTTTACTTTCTTCTTCTGGCTTGTTGCGTCATTCAGAAAAATCTTGTTTTTTTGCCACTGCCTGTTTTTTTTTTTCTTTAAAAACATGGTTTGCTGGCGTTACTCAGGGCTGTCCAATGAGCTCCTGTTTCTTTTACTTCGTTCTATTTCCTTTAGGGCAGTGTTCAGGATTTTTCCTTTACATACCGTTAGAAATTATTTCGCCTTTATTCTCTTCACTTCAGGAATTTAAATGACGCCTTCTAAAACCTTGCAAGCACTTTTTCTTCAGAAAGAAAACCTTTTTTCATCATCTCTGCCTCTTCCAGTTTTTTAAGCACGGCTTAAAGCACATTTTTAACAGCGTTCGCTGTGTTACTATACTTTTTGTTAATTGCTTTTAGTGTCTCTTTGATGTCTTCTGTTGCTAATTAAACTCTATTAATAACTTGCTGTCGGCTTACTTTAAGATTAGCACCACTTTCTTCTAAAGAGGCAAGCTCCTCCTGGGTCTGGTGGCTAAATACTGACACGTTGCTGTCCTCGGTATCGTGAGTGCCTTTGCTTGACAGGCTTGCTTTTCGTCCTTTGTCTGTGAAAAAGGGCCATGAAACATTAAGCAGTCCCTGTCGGCCGTGAAACATGTCTTTGTGATCCCCCCTCCAGAATCCATGGGGCCTGCAACAGTCACCCTGGCTTTCCTTAGATCGGAACTGCCAGTGGATTCTCTTAGAGAGATTATTGCCTGCGGTATAAGTTTTGAATCGACGTTTTTCATGTTGTCATCTTTTTTAATGTCGTACTGACCCACGAAGGCCAGCACTACCCTTTTTTCTAAAAATAAATATTTGGAAAGGGTTAAAACCAGGGCAGCAGCCCTCTCTGTTACCAGAGAAAATCGCCACTTGCTTGAGCTGGCCAGAAGTCGCCACTCTTCCTCAGTCCCACCCACGGAGACTGCCCTGGCGTTGAGTAACAAGTGTAAGAATGGTGTTCATGTGTGATGTATGTATATGTTAGTATACAATGGTCATCTTAGCGAGACGAGCGGCAGGTTAACAGTCCCACGACCGCGCAGACAACCCAACAAAACGGGCTGGCGTAAGGCACTAAGGTGCCGCCATATAGCTTTTTCAGTGGTAGTAAGCCTAGATTAGTCAGCCTACCACTTTTTTTTTGCTTATGAGGCGTACAGCGGTATCAGGTGTTGTTATCCAGACTGACCATCGTCTTCAGCACCTTTGTAAAGGTCTGCCGTTCAGCTATCTTCACTACTACTGTTGTTGTAACGTCCACTTTCTTCTTCTGGCTTGTTGTGTCATTCAGAAAAATCTTTTTCTTTTGCCACTGCCTCTTTTCTTTTTCTTTAAAGATATAATCTGCTGCCGTTTCTCAGGGCTGTCCGATAAGCTCCTGTTTCTTTTACTTTGTTCTATTTCTTTTAGGGCAGTATTCAGGGTTTTTTTTCTGTACATGCGGTCGAAAATTATCTTGCCTTTGTTCCCTCCACTACAGGGATTAAAATGACGACTTTCAAGCGTTTGCATACACATTTTCTTCAGTAAGACAGCCTTTTTTCAGCACCTTTGCCTCTTGAAGATGCTTAAGCGTGGCTTTGAGCCCATTTTTAACAGCGTTTGCTGAGTTGCCATACTTATTGCTATTTATTTGTAGCGCCTCTGTAATGTCTTTCGTTGCTCATTGGACTTTATCAGCAACTTGCTGTCGCTTTACTCTGAGCATAGCGACACTTTCTTCTAAAGAGGCAAGCTCCTTCTGGGTCTGGTTGCTAAATACTGACACGTTGCTGTCCTCGGTGTCGTTAGTGCCTATACTCGACAGGCTTTCTCTTCGTCCTTTGTCTGTAAGAAAAGGCCATGGAACATTAAGCAGTCCCTGTTGGCCATGAGAAACGTCTTTGTGGCCCCCTTCCTCAGAATCCGTGAGGCCTGCGACAGTCACCTGGGCTTTCACTAGATTGGAACTGCCGGCGGATTCCCTCAGAGAGGTTACCGCCTGGGGTATTAGTTTTGCATCGACGTTTTTTATTTTGGCATTTTTTTGAGTATCGCACTGACCCACAAAGGCCAGCACTACCCTTTTTTCCTAAAAATAAGTATTTGGAAAGGGTTAAAACCAGGGCAGCAGCCCTCTCTGTTACCAGAGAGAACTGCTACTTGATTAGGCCGGCCGGGAAGCGCCACTCTCCCTCAGTCACACCCACGGAGACTGCCCTGGCGTTGAGTAACAAGTGTAAGAATGGTGTTCGTGTGTAATGTATGTTTATGTTGGTATACAACGGTCATCTTAGCGAGACGAGCAGCAGGTTAACAGTCCCACGACCGCGCAGACAACCCAACAAAACGGGCTGGCGTAAGGCACTAAGGTGCTGCCATTTAGCCTTTTCAGTGGTAGTACGCCTAGATTAGTCGGCCCATCACATCTTTTTTGCTTATGAGGCGTACAACCATATCAGATGTTGTTACCCAGACTTACCTGGGCCTCATCATTCGGCTTCACCCACCCCCAGGCCTTCAACGCAAGCCCGGAAAAGGACCCGCCACACACACCCTAGAACAATCCGTAAGTGTCCCTGTGTTTGTTTAGTGAGGGTGTGTGATGCATGTATCCAAGAAGAATGTTTTAACCACCGCTTACTTCTATACAAGACGGGTGCTAGTTTTTGTTGGCCCACATCAAGCAATGGAGTGCCATCCATGTATGCTACCATGCATGGTAGCAGCAAAAAGCGAAGAATAAGGAGCACAAGCAGAGCCGGCCCATGCATCCACACCGATGAAGACATGGGGCACTAGTCCCCCGTTCATGCCGCCGCAGATACACTCGCCAACGCCACATACGCCTTCTGATCCACGCCCCCGACCACCACCCCAGCTGCCCATTGTCACCTCATATTTTAAGAGGATGCCCCTATCCATCACCCGGGGAAGCGCCTGGTATGGAGAAACTAGCGAAAACCCCACCCGGGAGTAGTAGTTGTGGTAGTAGTAATACTTGTAGTAGTAGTCAGAATTGTCGTAGAAGTAGTAGTTTTGTGAAGAAAGGCAAAATGCATTAAAGCTCACGACAGGGACAGTGATAGTGTGGGATTCAGTTAATTTTTTTCATTAGGCCACTAATACCCACTACAACCCCCCTTTCATGACGCGTGGTTTTAGTTTTACCTCAGAATGGCGTTAGCATTAGTTAAAGGTGAAGCCACTAGGGAGAACAATGTACTTTACAGAAATAGTGAGTAAGCTTGCCACCAGTTGCTAGTTGCTAGAGGTGCTCAGCCTCTTAAGTCCTGAAAAGGACTCATGGTTTCTGAGGACCAGCACCCGTGTCTAGCGTTACATAGTAGGCTGCATTTAAATTAGTTGTTTTAGCGCAGCGTTGATTCACATAAGCTAACACTCCTTGAAAAATCTTACTTCAGTGCCACTTAGGCCTTTCCCCTGGCTTTGTCCAGCCTTTGTTTGAAAATTAGACAGCTTCTACTACTGGTTTTGTATTTCATGTCTTCTGCCTCCAAAGGAAGCACGGTGCTGTACTACTGCAGTATTTATGTAGTGCTTGCAGCTTTTAAATTTAAGGCACAGCTTAGAGCAGTCTTGTTTTTTTGAGTTATAGGATAAGTTACCATACTCCAGACCTGATTTGAAACACCTGGTTATAACTAGGCTCTTCTTAATACGGCAGAAGATGAAGCCAATCTTCGCTCAGCGTGCACGTTTGACTTCCTTGACAACTTTTTAGTAGCAAAGCGATACCTAGTTTGTGTGCTAAAGTAAATCAAACTGTCTTTGGCTCTTGTTGACTGCAAGACTGGAGGCTGGATCCTCATCCTAGTCTCGTCAACTGTCTAACACTAAGGGGGCCACGTTGGTTGGGGCTAAATTGGTCGTGCTGCTTCGGTGACTTTTCCGGTGGATGGGGGCTTGTGTGGCTAGGATGATGTGAAAGCTGAGTAGAAATTGTCTGCCCAGCCCCCACACTACTTTTACCTGCGTGGTCTAGCATGCACTCACCTGGAACGGCGTGGTTGCTGTTATAGTGCTGCTGGTTTTTCCTAGCTGTGGGGCTTTTTAGTGTGGTCAGTGTGTTCTGTCACGTGATGTCTACTGGAGACTTTTCAAAGAGTAAATTGCTTCTTTTTCGGGACATGAAGCTTGGGGAAATGGAGGTGGACTAGCGTGGCAAGGCATGCTATATCTCAGGGTTACCCACCTGGTCTAACGCTGTCTTTTAATAATGTGTTAGGGAAAGGACGGTAGCCTTTACCAGTTAATATATCTAAATAAGTTGATGGGGATCTTGGCATAAATTTTTTTTATGTTGCAGAATGGTTGAAATAAGCACAACCATAAAAAGAGGAAAGAAAAGGAAAGAACTAGAGTGGCCCAACTTTAATGTGGAGTCCCCTGCTTCTGGTATAGCTGGAACGGATAAGCTTAATCGAGAGCCCAATATTAATGAGAGTGTAGACGCTGTATTTGACACCCTTGTGAAGGTGGTGTCGCAGCTGACCACGATTGTGGTTAAGCATGCCAACACGGCAACGTCCATGAAGAACAACGTCAAGTTGGCGGTAGTAGCCGTAGGTGGCCTCCGGCATTTCTGGGAAAAGTTAAAACAGACGGATGATTTTTCTTCGTACAAAAAGTTACCAGACGTGTGACAGAAGGTCAAGAAAAAACTGGGCTAGAAAGGAGAGAGACCCCAAGTGTAAAGATAACACCAGAGAAGACTCTAAGGAAGGTGAGAGGTCCTAGCTCACAGCCATGTGCAGAACGTGCTGCAGCGAGCGTTTAGGCTGCAGATAAAAAGAAGACTTAAGTCCAGAAACTAAAAAGGAATAAAAAAAGCAATAAAAAACTAACCTGCTAAAGGCACTGAACGGTCTGAAAATGTTGCAAGGAAGAAACGTTGGAAGGCTAGGACCCACGCAATCTCGGTCAGGCCGTCACAGGGAAAAGAGTATGCTGAAGTCCTGGCCTAAATGAGAATTTTCAATGCGATCAGACTCGAGGTGGGTGAGAGATTTATCATGGAGACAAGAGCAAGAAGTGCTCTCGTCAAACTAAAAAAACTTTGGTGAAAGATGGGGCTCCCAATGTGGTTATGCGACTTTTATCTGCCACCGTGGGGAAAATTGGTGTGGCCAACATCGAATGTGGCTTCGATCCTTGAAAAAAGGAGCCACGTAAGGCTGGGTGGCGTAAACCATAGAAAAATCCAAGGCTGAGCACTGCTTCAGATGCCTGGGTCTTGGCCGCATTGAAAATCAGTGTTGCAGAATGGATAGGATCAGGGCGTGCGGTGTGAACACGTGGGCTACATTAGTTGCTACATATCTCCCAACATTGCAATTGGCGTTTTCAGAGAGTGCCTTGCTGAACTCGAAAACATTATACGTGTGTAAGAGGAGAGCAGCAATATAGTGCTGGCCAGCAACTTTAATTTCAAAGCCATCGTTGGAGGGGAGCTGAGAACCGACTCCAGAGGGCTGGCAGGGCTAGAAGTGGCTGCAAGGCTAGATCTCATCGTCTTGAACTCTGAGAATTCAGCAACGTTTATGTGGCATGGTAACTGAAAAACAATGATTGATCTTACGATGGTGTCATCACAAATGGCGGTACGGGTGTCTAAGTACGGGTAGCAAGTCTTGGAGGACTCCATGGCCAGTTATCACCAGTATGCCAGCTTCATATTAAACGAGGACTTTGGTGAGAGCTTGCAAAAAGTAATCTGGAGGCGAGCAGGGATTTGCTTTTAGACTCGACCATTGGAACCTAGTCTATGGCAAACTTTTGCACCTTAAAATGCCTTCAAGTCTCAAGTTGACGGACTTTACTGTTGACATAGCACTGCACAATACAGTGAGATCCCGAGAGGATTCCAAGCGCAAAATACGGTTGGTGTTCGCGATACTGTCAGATTGGCTGCGGGATCACGGCTTTGAACTGCTGATCAAGAAAGCAGAATCTGTTCCCATCCAGCATTTTTGGGGGTCACTTTCTGTTTCAAAACATTGCGAGTGAGGGAATCGTTGCAAGTCTGGTGGTGCAATACCTAGGAGTGTTCAATAATTTGTGGCCCACCTTCTGAAAGCACATAAAGAAAGTAACTGAATAAGACGCTAAGGTTTTGAGGGTACTTTTACGTTAGGGGTCCGTAGAAAGCTAGAATATGTCTTCTTGCGTCTGTCTTCATTTTGATCTTGGAGTAGGGCGTGGGTGTATGAGTGGACGCACTTACACAAAGAGACGTCTGAGAGTGCCTCTTCTTGGTGCAGCGCCGCGGATTTCTGAGGGTTACGTGTGTTTATCACATGGTCTTCTTTGCTGCCTGTTGTGACAGCATAAACGATACTCGTTGTGCTGCTTGCACTAAAGTGGTAAAAAAGTTCCTGGGCTCCAACGACGAAAGTGATGGTGACAAATGGCAGGTAACATCGATGATGTGGCAACAGGAGTAAGGTCAGTCTGGCACGTTAATATCTTGCCCAGTTCTTTTCCGGACACATACAGTTACATGTCTATACTCACCACATTGGTGGTGAAAGCATTTTTTTAATGCACTAACTGTTATGTGCTGAGTCATACCATTGAACATACATTTTTCATGTAAGACAGCTGGTACCTTATGCGCCAGAAGCTTATAGACAGGCTTAGCGTAGCACTAACTGATAAAACCATCATTACTTATATGATATAAGACATAAAGGGATAGGGGGCAGTGGATAGCTTCGTCAAGTTAGTCATCTGGAATGAAAAAAAAAAAAAAGATATGTCACGCAGGTAGTGGAAGCTCCTAAATAGGCTGTCAGAGATAATAAGGTCTTCACGATAGGTCAAATAAAATGCGTATTCAAGCTGCACGAGATACAGGTACTTATTAGCAAGAGATATTTTTAACCGTTTAGTAGCGCTTGCAAGGTTTGCAGCCTACAAAGAAATGTTAAAAATGGGAGCTGGTCCTCAGAGATCTCAAATCCTTTTTAGGACTCCAGAATATTAGAACCTCTAGCAAGTTATGGTAAGACTGCTTACTAATGCTGTGGAGTACCATAATATTCCTGGTGGCCCCGCCCTGAAGGAATGCAACCATGGTTTCAGGATGTATCTAAAGCCACGCGGCATAGAAGGGAGTAAGTGGGTACGAGTTATCTAATAAAAAAAAACTACTGAGTTTCACACATTCACTGTTCTGCAATGTAAAAAAAAAGCCATGACACGACGACAAAAGTCCTGGTAAAGATCAGAGAAGGACAAACTTTTGCCAGGATACTTAAGTCGTTGAGGGTGGGCTTCAACTCTAAAAAGATAGAAGCAGTGGTCCAAAGTGTTGATGCTACAAAAAAAGTTGACCTACTTCTGAAAGCCAACGGAGTTATGAATGTTAAAATAGTTACTCAGCATGTATAAGAGTCAGTATCAGGCCCAGAAGTACTGGTTACTACTGCACAAAGAGTGATATTTGAAATTCAAGATTTGGACACTATTTTTTAAGAAAAAGAAATCAAGGAACCCACTGAAAAAATAACCAGTAACCTAAACCAAGATCTAAAGATTTAACTTCTTAAGCCAAACAGTAAAGAACGAGAAATAGCTCTAATAACCCTTAACAAAGCAGTTGCCAAGGAAGTCGACAGTATAGGCTAGGTCAAGATATGATTCGTCTCCTGTTGTGTTAGAAAAAGGCTTGTGGTAATAAATTTATAAAAATGTCTAGGTAATGGTCACGTATCCCATCACTGTATACAAAAAGACCGGTCTAAGCTTTGCTTCAAATATAAAAGCTGCAATTATCGTAATAAAGACGGCAGTAATACTGCAAGGTGCTTCTTTTGCAAAATAGAGGACACGAAACATGAAGCCAGCTGTACTGGTGGCAAGCTTGCTCACTCATGCTATAAAATGTAATGTTCTCCCTAGTGGCTTTACCCTCAAATTATGCTAACGCCATTCCGAGATAAAATTGAGGCCGCGCCTTATGAGAGGGGAGATTGAGTGAGTATTGCCCTCTAACTGTAACTATTCTGCACAATAAAATAATCTGCAATACTTCTGACGCTATCACGGTTTTTCTCACCTTGCATCTCTTTTTTAAATAATGATGTTAAGGCATCAATACTAAGCTCCAAAAAAAATATTAATCACTTATTAAGGTAGCTTTATCTATAACTTTGCGTCCCTCTTTACTAGTGAAAATAATACCATAAAATATAACTCTTTAGAAAGTACCGATTGTTTTGCTCTTGTTAAATTTTTTTTACGTACTAAGCCTATCCACATTTCCCCCTGATTTTTTATGCTAACTACTTATTTCTACTCCATACAGTGACAGCAAAGATGTGATAGAAGCAGCCTTGACGTAACTGTGATTCAACTTTTATGTAACTAATATGTAGTATAGGTGAAAAGTACGGATAATAAAGAGAAAGAAAGTAGACAAAAAGTGCTCAGTAAGTTGCTAGATGCTGTTAAAGATAAACGTCTAAGTTTTTGACTTGAAGCACTAATTGAGTCTTCTGCCTCTTTTACCACTGCTCTGTGATTAAAAGTAGCAAGGAAGAAGTAGTAGTGATAAAGAGTAATAGAATTAAGGACAAGTGAGGGAAAAGTAAATACAGATAGGTCTTTAAATGTAGCAAGGGGAATTTTTGACCAATTAGTGAAGAAGTCAGACTTTCTTGATTATGGACTGGGTTATTGATGTTCAGAACTTTGAAAGATTCTCAAGCTTTTTTTTTCAAAGAAGATTTTTTTATTTTGCCATTTAAAAAAAATATTTAATCAATACTTTTGTTTTTAAATTCGATATAATTGGTTGAAGCTGTTGCATAGGAAACGTATTTTTAATGATTGGCTTAAGATGAATTGTGATGGTACACCCTAGGATTCAGGAAAATCATCTTACACTTGATTTATTTTTTATAATCTTACATTAGCTAAAGAATGTCTACATTATTTGTTAAAAGAATCATAGAAAATGTACTAGTTAAATCAAGTACTATCTGTTTTAATAAAAGTAAGCAAATACCTAAATGTGCTTTTAAATTATCGTTTTTCTAATTTCTGAACAAAACTTCTGTAACACTTAGATAACAGTTTTTATTAAAAGAAACATTCTACAACTTTTTATACATCTTGTTAGGAAAAGTTGTATTATCTTATCAGAGATAAACTCATATACTTAGATTAAAACAATCCTTCAGAGACTGTGCTACATTTATACATTTATTTGTTGAAGGAGGCTTATACTTTCATAATATGCTTAAAGATTGTTATATGCAAAGACTAAATGTATCTTATTAACTTTATACATTTTGACATAAAAATAAATCTTCTTAAATGTTAGCATCAAAGGAAACACACATATATATATATATACGTAGCACGATGAGTTCGAACACGCTCTGCTGCTGAGCTAAACGCTTCAATTAGTTAGTAAATGTAAATACACCAAATAAGTGTAAATGTATGACGCTATTTTAATTAAAACTTTTTATACATCGTTTGTACTATCCAAAATCTGCTTTTAACGTGGGGTATGCTAAGCCCACGATGGAATCGGTCGTACCATGAATATAATCTGTACAGTTAGTGTAATATTACACATCATATGTCAAACTTATTTTCATAATTGCCCTTCATGTTTTCATTACATTCGCAAAGCTGTTGATAAAGCATGCTCTGCTGTTAGCAAAATCAGTACAAAGTAAAAAGTATGCTTTGCACAGTAAGTATGTGCAAAATCCATTTGAGCTTCCGTAAATTTTTCTGCATTTATCAACTGGCTACTCACCTTCAGAGATACCATGTATACTGCAAATGATGATATACTTGACATCGATTACAATTCATAAAAATTTATTATCAAATGCATATGATATCTAACAGTAAATTTGCACATTAAAACGATTATTTTAATCTTGTTTAACTGTGCTTATTTTGGGAAGATACAGCTTCATAGCTGTACCTCACAGATAAAATAGTTTAGTTATCATTTTTTCAACTCCTGCTCTTAAATTAACAAGATAGAAAATAAGATTAATTTGGTCGTACCACAACGAGTGTTAATAAGAATCTTGAAATGAAACAAAAGGTGTGTCACAGCGACATTTAATTTTTGTCCTATTTTGAACATGCTCCAAGTGTTGCCGTATTGTTATCGCTATAGATATAATATAAATTGCTAAGAATAATACTATAAAGTAGTTAATTAAATAAAGAAGAAGAAGAAGAAGCATGGTAAAATGAGAATTCTAAAACTACATTTTTAAAGATAATTTATTTTGTTGAGTATACAAACAAACTTTTTGTACAAATTAATATACCACACATTCATATATTTAAAATATCCTACTGTCAGCAAATTAAAGCAGAAATTAAGTGGGACCATTGTAAATCACCGTCGATATGTTATGCATACTTTATTTCTATCTTGTATTTCCTAATGTTATTATTATTTTATTTAATTAGGTTTTTTACAAAATAACATAAAAAAATGGTATTTTCCTTGAAAGTGATGATACGTTATGCAAAAACCCTTAAACAATTCTAAAAAATTTATGTTTTTATTTTTAAACCTTTTCTGCTCTCGTAACCTGGAGATGCAAGAGTTATCGACTGAGTAGAAATGTCCTAATACTCGAAAACACTAATAAAAATTTACCATTTTCTTGCTTGATCATTGTGCTCCAGTTCCAAGAAATTTCTAAGTTTCATTAGCATGTTAGTGACAATAGGTTGAAACAAGACTTGAATTTTTATAATAAAAAAATTTTATTCAATAAAATAAGTTTAACATGGATATGAAACCAAGAGTATGCTACGAAAAAACATGACACTCAGATTGAAAAGTAAAAGACTAAGCTCGAGACGACGACGAAGCGAGTTGTTCGAGATGGCCTTGAAAAATAAAGCAAACTATCTTCAGTAGTTATTGAGGGAGACAGGCTGATTTTTTTCATTATATGGCCCAGGATAGGCCAACAGAGAAGTGAGAAAGAGACAGGACAAGTAGTGGGAGAAGATTAACGAACGCTATCGACATTTCTTTCTTGTGTAGATGTTTGCAGTGCAGTTAGATTCCTTCCTCTTCCACGTTTGTTTTAATTGTCCTGCCCAGCTCTACTCTCCTGAGCCTATATTGAAAGGTGTGGTTACAGGGAGGTAGGCGCAGCTGTCACTGTTATTGTTTTCTGTTGCTCACCCAGCAGCTATCTCTGAAGTTATTTTCTAAAACTATTTAGTGTGACCTTGCGTTATTTGTCCTTACTCTTGATTCTTTCATTTACAATGAAAAAATTGTTAAGGGCACAATCAAAGCTGCATTGTTACAACTTATTGTTTATATGAACTATTTGTAAAGTTATCACAACGTAGGAAACTAAATGTATAAGCGATATATATATATATATGTAAGGAAGCATACTACCTTAATATGATTTGAATTTCCCCGCACCGCTACAAGTGTTGGTAACGTAAATGTCTCTTTATACAAAATGATATTAGAACAGTTAAACGCGGGCAGAGTAATTTAACTTAGTTGAGTGCAGGACTAGTTAGTGTATCATAAGTCATATAACTGTAAAAGAGAAACGGTAAATAATTAACATTGAATGTCGTTTCTTTGTTTTACAGGTAAGAAGTTTGATCATTGTAAATATTGTAAATATTGTAATAAGAAAGTTTATCTAATAATAAATACCAACTTTGTTTTACAGAGAAACCTTAGTGTTTTATTTACCACGAGTTCTTTTAAATTTCAACTTTGTACATTATAAAACGACATTCTATGTTACAAAAAAACAATTAACTGATCGCGATGGAAAAGTTGAAATTTACTTTTACTATAAAAGCAACTTCAGATGGAAAATCTAATGTCACGTGCATAACATCAATAGAAACGCCAGACAATCAGATATTTAGTATACCAATACAATTCCAACCAGTAAGCTTACACACAGAACTGATTGCCACACCAGCATTTACGAAGATTAAAAATTCATTAACCAAAAGACATCAAACGAGGAGTGTTTGGATAACATTATCACAGACACTAGAAAAGACGTACGTAGACGAAGATGGAAATATTCAGTTCAATGATACGTATTTGGAAGATGTTACGAATGAAAGTAAACAAAAAGCTAAAGAATGTATAGATGAAAACTCTTTAGTTAAAATTCTCGAAAAACTATTAGAAACTCAACGAAATGATCATAAAAGTATGGCACAAATAGCAGATCACTTTACAATCGAAAAATTTACAAACAGAAATATTAATGCTTTGCAATGGATATCATGCTTTGAAGATGAGTGTAACAGATTAGTGGTTACT
>NW_019379610.1:373761-389042 GCF_000648655.2 Copidosoma floridanum | reverse complement strand
ATTAAATAGAGTGACCATATATATATTGTGTAAACATCTTACGATCGCTATTGCGTGAAACAAAATATCATCTGGAGTTAACTTTCATTCTTAGCCTTGTGGCACGAAAAGTAAAAGAAAAGAAAAATTGGCTCTCTGCAAGAACGGTCGCAACCGTCTTGAAAATAGTATAATTTAATAGCATTAATTGACTATTATACTTTCTAAGTAACCTCGGAAGGTTAATTATTGCGGGGCCCTGGCGCTCTCTTGGTTGAGGCGCTTGTAAGCACGTTACTTTTACAATAAAAGCAAGTTTTTTATGCCTAAGGCTTTTTCTCATCAAGTTCGTGTTATTTTCCCTTTAAATTTTATAGTTTTCCTATTTATTTTTAAATACTGAATCACGCAGTGACATTACAACGAAGAAGTTCCGAACAAACATTTTGGCACCGTGATCAGGATTTCGTGCCTAATGTATCAGCAACATTCACCTAAATTGATCAGACCTCCAACACGGCCGTTCGTTTCCAACATCATCACGTTCGCCTTTTTCTTTTTTTTTTTTTTTTGATTGAGTTCTGGCTTAGGATGGCTACACATATAAAGTTTATAAATTTAAAACGAGCTTCACTGAAAAGCCTTATTAAAAGTTTAGAAAAAATTATCGCAGACCATCGAGCAGATCCAGCGATTCTAACAGAGCCTGCGATCGTGAGAGCACGTTTAAGCCGTTTGAAGGTATTATTCGAAGATTATGAAGAGCTCGATGATGAGCTTGGTTTGATTGAAAATACGGAAAGTGAAAATATCATGGATTTTGAATCAGTACAAACGTGATATTTTGATGTTATTGGTAAATGCGATGATCTTTACCCCTCAACTCCTAAAAATGACAATAGTTTAAACGTAACATCAATAGTCGCTGGTAACAACACACACCGTTTAAAACTCCCGGTCACTGATTTACCAAAATTTAATGGTGATATTGCAAAATGGCTTTCTTTCAAAAATGCATTTACTACTATGATAAATTCGAGCGATATGTCAAACTTGCAAAAGTTTATGCATCTTAAAACGTGCCTTACTGACGATGCGCTTCAAAAAATTTCAATTTATAATATTAGTGATGGAAATTATGAAAATGCGAGGAAATAACTATTAGAATCGTATGATAAAAAACAAATTTTAATGATGAAACATCTTGATGCTATCTTAAACACAGTCAAAGTTACTGAAGCCACTCATAAAAATTTAACGAAATCAATTGATGAAATGCGACAACATATAAATATGCTCGTGACTTTAAAAATCCTTTCAGATAAAAATTTAATCATCCGAATCTTAGAATGCGCTTTTTCTAATGAAATTCGCGCTAAATGGGACGAAACTCTTGCCTTAGATAAAATACTGACGTGACCAGAGTTATATACATTCATTTCAGAAACAGCTCTTAGACTTTTTACTATCGAACAAAATACGCGATCAAAACCTGCTAATATTAGGATAAAGCGACCATTTTTCGGAAAAGACCAATGCGTAAAAAAACGACAAAAATCTGAAACGAGTGCACGTATACTTATGACTGGAGCTTTAATTAATTGCCCTACCGGTTGTGAAGAAAAACACCCAGTCTATCGCTGTCGCATTTTTCGAGATTTCAAGGTTCAGCAACGTTGGAATATTGTGAAAAAGAGCTCTGTAAGTAGAAATTGGTTATTCGAACATAGCGGTGAATGCTCTTGTCCAAAATGTAAAAAATAATCATGTTTTCACAAGACTCTTTTGCACCAAGATTCTAACAAAACTGACAAGAAATCCGATAAGCCAGTCAACACTAGAGATAAAAAAGAATCATGACTAGTTGCAAATATTTATAACCTTGAAAAGCCCCTAAATCTGATTTAATGTGAACCGCAAAGGTACGAATAAAAAATTCTAAAAATGAATTAGTCACTTGTCAAGCAGTATTGGATACGTGCGCCACAGCCAACTTTATTACTAAAAAACTCGTTGATAAACTTGAATTAAAAGCAAAAAAATTTTCGTTTTCCGTTGGAGCCGTAAACAATTTGAATACACTCTCATCAGGTATTATAGAATGTAAATTTTACTTGATCATAGTGGTTTCTGTAAAGAATTAATTTTTTTAATAATTTCAAAAATAACAGATCGAGTTCCGAACGAAGTTTTTCCCCGCGAATTGATTGACGTACCAAAAAATATCAAGCTAGCAGATCCTCAATTTCACTTTGCCTCAAGAACTAGATCTTATGAAAGGATCTGGAGCAACATTATCATTACTTTCTGTAGGACAAATTAATTTATCTTAAAATAGCAATGATCTCTTTATACAAAAGACACAACTTGGTTAGACTTTGGCTGGTGGTATATCGAGACACAAAGAAAATGCATCATGTCATCTAACAGAATTGAAAAAGTTAATTGAAAGATTTTGGGTAATGAATGACGAAGGTTTGAGTCAAAACGAAACTTTAAAAAATGATGAATGTGAAATTCACTACGCGAAAAATGTTACGAGGGAAGTTACAGGACGACCCATCGTCAGATTACCGTTTTGCTCGAGTGAAGTAAATCTTGGTGAATCAAAGGAATTAGCACTAAAACGATTTTTAAGTTTGCAAAGAAAATTAAAGGCTAACCTTTTACTTAATTAAGATTACTCTAAAGTTATGAATGAATATATTAAATGAGGACATATGACATTAATTAATGATGACTCACTGAGCGGATATTATTTACCTCACCATGCCGTAGTAAGATCGAGAAGTTTAACAACTAAGACTCGAGTCGTTTTTGACGCGTCGGCAAAGACAAGTAAGGGAGTATCTTCAAATGACATTCTTATGGTAGGCTCCACAATACAGCCTAAATTATTTAAACACTTAATTCAATTTCAAATTTACACATTCGCGATTACAGCCAATATAGCACAAATGTACAGACAGATATGGATTCATTCTGATGATCGTCGATACCAAAGAATATTTTGGAAACATCATGATCAAATAAGAATTTATCAATTAAATAGAGTGACCTTTGGTGTATCATTGGCTCCATTTCTTGCTATACGCACGATAGATCAACTCGGGAATGATGAAAATAAAGAACTTCCAATTGGAGCTGCAGCCCTGCTCCACGATTTTTACGTTGACGACTTTCTTTCAGGAGCCTTTATACTTCAACAGCTTCTTACCTTACGGGATCAAGTTATTGAAATTCTAAAAAAAGGTGGTTTTGAAATAAGAAAGTGAGCTTTTAACCATCCGTAAATATTGCGAGACTTAAATGAAAAAACGAATAATTTAGAATTTTTAACAATCGAAAATGCAATTCAAAAAATTCTACGAATTTTATGGAACGCGCGTCGTGATGAATTTTTTTTTCAGTAAATTCGCTAGGAACGGCAAAAAAAATTACGAAACCCTTTATCTTATCTGAAATGCTCAGATTTTCGATCCTCTCGGTATTCTTGGTCCAGTAATGTTAATCTCTAAAAAAAAATTCCAAGAATGTTGGAAAGATAAAATTGCGTGGGATAAATCAGTATCTCTTTCACTACACAATTTTTGGTACGCCTTTGCTAATCAATTAGAACTTTTAAATAATTTCAAATTCCAAAGACGCATGTTTATAGACGATCCTATTAATATACAGCTTCACGGATTCAGCGATGCCAGTAAGATTGGCTACGGAGCTTGTATATATATTCAGTCTGTCAATAAAAACGGCGAAATCGGTGTTAAATTTTTTTGTTTAAAAGGGCGTATGGCTCCATTAAAAGCTCAAACTATACTGAAACTTGAATTATGTGGAGCTCTAACGCTAGCACGTTTGTATAACGAAATCATTCAAACACTTACTTTTAAATTCAACAAAGTTATTTTTTGGATTGATTTAACAATAGTTTTACAATGGATTCAAAAAAAATCAAATACTTTGAAGATTTTTGTAGCAAATCGCATCATGGAAATCCAAAAGCTTAACAATGTTGTAGAGTGGTGACACGTACGTTCTGAATTTAATCCAGCTGATGCTTTATCAAGGGGTCAATTACCACGGGAATTAAAAAAAAATAAATCTTGGTTACACGGTCCTGAATAGCTTAGTCAGTCAGAAATGAATTGGCCTGTATCGTACGTTTCTCCTCACGTCAACTTACCAGGAATGAAAAAGGTCCAATGCATGACCATGCGAATGCAGCCAGAAAAATTTTTGAAAATAATTTTATCTTATTATTCGTCATATACTCGCTTATTACGAGCAATAGCATTATGGAATTAATTTTTGCGATGGATAAAAAATCGTAATAAAAATAATCTTGATAACAAAAATAATAGTAAAGAGAAAGCAAAAACCTTAACTATACAAGAGCTTGATGATGCAGAAAAAGGCTTAACTAGATTAATACAGCGATTTTGTTTTTATAATGAAATCATTAATCTTACAAACGAGCAAATGGTAAAGAGTGACCCCTAGAATAAGGGCTTAAAATCAATTTCTTGACGAACATGGTTTAAAACGCGTCAGCGGTAGAATTAAAGAAGCTAACATAGCATACGAGCAAAAACATCCTATGCTTCTTCTCTTACGCAACCGTATAACCGATTTATTGATTCGATATTTTCACGAAAAATTTTATCATACTGGCATTCGATCGACTCATTATGATATTCGACAACGATATTGGATAATCGATGCCAAAAATCAGATACGCGCGATCGTTCATAACTGCATAAGATGCAGACGTTTTCAACCAAAACTACTCGAATATAAAATGTCTGATTTACCCAAATTACGTGTTAATATTGCGTCTCCATTTTATTATACTGGAGTTGATTGTTTTGGACCATTATTTATAAAAGAATAAAATCACAGAAACAGAGTAAGAGTCAAGGTATATGGTTGTATTATATTTTTTATGTCAACAAGAGCAATGCATATAGAAATTGTGAGCAATTTATGAACAGAAGCTTTTTTAGCGGCATTAAAATGATTTATTGCTCGCCAAGGTATACCAGCTCATATATATTCAGACAATGGGTCAAATTTCGTCGGTACCAATAGTAAACTACGAGAATTATACGTATTAATGGAATCGAATGAATTTAAATCACAAGTATCAGAATTTGCGGTAAACAAAAAAATAAAATGGCACTTTAATCGACTACTTTCTTCTTATTTTGTAGGGATATGGGAAGCGGCTGTGAAATCCTGTAAGCATCATCTTAAATGCGTTGTTGGTGATTCTTCATACACTTACGAAGGATTAAGTTCTTTTTTTACGGAAATCGAATCGATTCTAAATTCACGACCGCTATGTCCCATATCCACAGATCCAAATGACCCGATAGCTTTAACACCAGCACATTTTCTAATCGGTCGACGATTAATTATGTTACCTAAAACCGGTATATCTTGTATTCCCAATAATCGTTTGTCTTCCTGCCAACTTATCACAAAGGCTAAACAAGATTTTTGGCGTCGTTGGCAAATAGAATATTTGATGGAGTTGCAAAAGCGTCAAAAATTGATTAATTCTGACGATAATATTTAAAAAAATGCAATCGTAGTATTAATTGACAAGAATCCACCATGCATGCAGTGGTGGTTAGGACGAGTGATAGAATTACATCCAGGAGATGATGGCGTAGTCAGAGTAGTTACAATTAAAACATTGCAAGGGTTATTCAAAAGAAATACAAGATCGTTATGCCTTCATGCTCAAATACTTGGAGTTTTATCATAAACAGTCTGCTTCTTCACAGCAAATGCTAAATTCTGGATTTTATTTGCCTTATCAGGCGCTGGTGAGACCTGAAAATGCTGCAAAAATTCGCGTAGTTTTCAACGCAACGCAGAATTCTTGGAATGCTCTATTATTTGTTGATTTGCTCTCGCCAGGGCCTAAACTCCAAGCCAATATTTCAATGGTTTTCTCACCTTAGCATCGATTCAAATTCGCCTTTACCACTGATGCTGTTGAGATATTTTGTAAGATTAGGGTTCACTGGGATAACGTTGACTGGCAACGAATACGCTGGTGTGATAACACGAGCAAGCCAATTTAGGACAATAGATGCGTTACGGTAAGATACTGTACTTCATCTGCCCCTTCCTGACATCAAATGGTTTCCAAAAAACGATGTTTCTACGTTTACAGCAACAGTCACTCAAACAACTTTCACTACCAAAAGGTGGGTATTGTCTGAAGTCACTCGATTTTTTCGACCCTCTAGGTTGGTTGCCACCCCTGGTCGTCGAGGCCAAAAAAATCAAGCAGGATCTTAGGCTCAACAACATAGACTGGGATACGCCAGTTTTTGATCAACTGCAACTCCGCTAGTCAGACTTCCAAGCTGGACTCACAGAAGTACCAAGGATCCATATTTCACGTTGATTTTACGCTTTGGAAGAGGATGACTGATAAAAATATGGATTTGCTGACGCTTCACAAAGAGCATATGCAGCTACTCTATACGTAGACATAGCTGGACGCCAGCCCATGCTCTTCACGGCCGAAACGAAGGTTGCTCTCACAAAAGTAAAGTCATTGCCACGTCTCGAACTTCGAGGGGCCACATTACTAGCTTGATTAACCTTACACGTAATGAACTCATGTCAACAACCAATGGAATCAGTTCACTGTTGGTTAGATTCACAAGTCATGTTGAAATGGTTAAAAGGACACCCATTCAAGTGGTAACCATTCATCACCAACCACACCAGCAAGATAATTGCAAGGTTACCATTAGTGACTTTGAGTCACGCAGATCTGCCGACAATGCTATTAATTGTGTTTTTAGAGGTATCTTAACGACTGATCTTTCTGAGTACGAGCTTTGGTGGCATTGACCTGCTAGGCTATCCTTACCTGAATTTACATGGTCAGCTTACGCTTTACTCAGTGCTCAGGGTACTGAGGAAGTGCATACCCTTAAAGCTTTAAGAGAAATCCTAAAAGACGACGTCTCTACAGGCCCTGAATGCAACTGCTTGATAATGCTGCAGAAGTTCTCACGATTCAGGAAGATCCTGTGAATTTTAGCTTACTGCAGCTCATGACATCTAGAAGCTCCGAATAAATATTAGTCTCACATCAATGAGCTGAGTCATCAAGGTTGGATTTCCACTCGAGTCTTCTTCTACCGCGTAACTCGGGAGCAACATTACAAGCAGGAGCTCAAGCAACTACACTTTGGCGAGCAGCTCATGAAGCGTAACTTACTGGCTGCATTTAATTCATAAATGTGTGTTCAAGGATACATTTAAATTGAAGGTTAGTAACAACTTTCGCCAATTTCTTACAACAAGATGCACTCAATCGTGCTGCCAATAGGTTGCACCATCATCAATTGGCTCGTCGAGAAAATTCATTACGTCACATTGCACTAAGAAGTGCAATTAATGCTTTCTTACATCTACAGATCTCTTTGGATTATACTTGGCCACGCAGTCGCCGTAAGAATTCTCAGACGGTGCGTAAAATGCACCTGGTTTAGTCAGAAAAGTCCAACACAACTAATAGGTTCTATGCCTGATAGGCAAACCACTTCAACCCAAGCTCTTAATATCACTTACCTGGACTATGCAGTCTCTTTTCCAGTGCTTTCTTTTCATGGCAGAGGTACTAATTCTACTAAAAGCTGCATAGCCTTCTTCATTTGTTTTCTTATAAGAGTGATTTAAATTGAAGTTGTCTTCGATCTATCAACGAGTTGTTTTATTACAGAGTTTAATCAATTTCTTTCACGTCGAGGAGTCTTTCAAAAGCTGTATTCTGACAACGCCACCACATTCACAAGTGCTGCCAAGGAGCTGCAAGCGCTTTCCGCCAAACCTTCGCCATTTATGGATAGCGTAACACTCACTCTAGCAGCCCTAAGTACGGAGCAGTCATTCATTCCACAAAGGGCTTCACATTTCGAAGACCTCTAAAAAGCCGTTGTGCGCAGCTTCAAGCACCACTTCTACCAAGCTGTTGGTGATCTTACCCTCACGTACAAGAAGCAGTCCACTTTAACTTTTTAGCTGCAAAGGTTGAGGCCTGCCTTAACTCTTGGCCTCTTTGTCAACTTACCTTCAATGCCGTGGCTCTTACACCAGCTTACTTTTAAGTGGGAACTTTTCTGCAACCATGTGTTTTTGTTTTTGATTTTTTTTTGCTCTCGGGATCTGAAGATGTAAGAGTCACGAAATGAGTACAAATGTCTTACGTCTTGAAAATTTAAATAAAAATTTATAATTTCGTCACTCGATTAACGTGCTTCAGTTCTAAGAAATTTTTTTGTTTTACAAGCATGGTTGTGATAGGAAATTACAACAAGACCTAAATTTTAATAATAAAGAAATTATATTTTAAAAAATAAGTAAAACACGGATATTAGCTCAAGAACTCACTACGAGAAAATACGACTCTTAGAATTGAAGGTAAAGGACTAAGCTTAAGACGAAGATGAAGTGAGTCGTTCGAACAAGTTTAAAAAACTAAAGCAAACCACATTAACTTTCGTTAGTCAGTAAAATTCTTCCAACTCAAAGAGGACTTTCACAAAAATTTTCCGACGACAATTCAGTGGCGATGAGGAGGCTAGCTTAACCATGACGTAATGCGTTGCAACCTTAACAATAAAGTTAGTCAAATTGACTTTGAAGATCAGGAGCAACTACGTGGGAACGTCCTTTAAACTTCGAAGATTTGAGAGGAAGAAAAAATAGCCGAGGTAAGTGTGTGAGCTCACCAGCGATGAGACTTGGTGCTTGAATCCAGATAGCCGGAGAGCAAGCACCCACATTTGCTGGAGTAAGTATATTTTAAATTATCCGAGTCAACTGCCAAGTATTTCTTTTAAGCAAACAAAGGTAGATAAGTTTAATATGTTTATTTATTATTTTGTAAGGAATCTGTGAGGCCCTTACACACTGGCAACGGATGTTATTTCTCCTAATAAATTTGTATTCTTAATAAATTTCAAAATCAAAATGTAAAAACGATCAAGTCTTTCTGTTTGGTAGCTCAGCATACATTTTGTGCGACATTCGTAATATTCTGTCTCATACTCGTACTTTAACAAAATAAAATCAAGTAATATTGACTGTTAACTGGTATTTTATTCAAACCTTATATCAAATACATCAATGCCTCACTTTGTTAAAAGTATGTAAAAAGGTTAAGGAATTATTTGAATCTTTTTAACAAAAGATTTATATACAACACCAGTCGAAAGGTAATATTAATAATATATTGTTAAAGTACTAGTACTAGACTGTATTTTACTATGAGTGTCGTACCAAATATATGTTGTGCCACAAAACAACCTTGAACATTTTTTATATTTGGATCTTAGACCTTCTCAAGGCTATAGATTAATTATGTAGAATACAATCTATCACCAATCTACAAGGGCTTCAAAAATATGTTACAAAATATTAGTTTAACACATTAAACTAAGTTATTCTTTCAATTTTGTCCAATGATATTTTTATAGGGATTATAAATACTTATTGACCTAATAAAAATGGGTAAATTAGAAATATTTTTTAAATTATATTTCTATAGACACAGTATGCACGAGAGTAAATCAACGATTTCCGATTGGCGGCCTTCAGAACAAGTGTGGTAGAAGTGGATTTTGCGTGTTACTTTCCTTGGTCCCATCCCCTCGACATACTTCTGGTTTCCTGCGCACGATGAAAAGCCACCGCACCATTCCTTACATTGTAAGTTTTATAAATCTCATTTTTTCTAGACTAATTCTGTTAACAAAAAAAAAAGAAAACACAGTTTCCAAAAGGATCTTAAGCCCTCCCATCAGAATACTAGCCAAGGCTCATACCCACTCTGCTATGAACGATACCTACATAGGAAGTTAAGTCACGCAGGAGCGCGACGAGGTAAGTTTAAGAAAGCAGACGAAGCCTCGGTGACCGTGCTACTATTTACTTCAGATTTGCATACTTGAATTTTCAAATACCAAAAAATAAGTATTTCTGCCAGTACACCTGATGTATTTTGGTTCTTTTAACTCTTTTTCATCCTACTCCACAGCTTTACTGTAAAATATAGCTGAAAAAGTCGTTGGATCAACGAAAACGAGATATGTGTGTCTAAAAATACTCAAAACAAGATTTTTTTAGTATCAGTCTCCGAGAAATGGTCTCATCGTTAAGTAAGCTGCAAGCTAAACTTTTTCTGTGTATGACTCAGATAGGCGTGTTCTTAAGATCAAGCAGAGCTGTCAATAGTGTGATATTGGCTACAGGTACTTCCTAATTTTACAGTTGACAGCGTTTATCGTTGGGAGTTCTCATTGGCAAAGGTGGTAGAGCGCTTGCTTCTTGCCTGGAGGGCTTGGATTCGAGACTCTGCTCCGTTACCTCCTCCCAGGTAGCTAGGTGGTGTTTTGAATATGACCTTATCACTAGGATATCATATGAATAGGTTACTGGCTTACAGCATTTACCGTGGCATGCAGATATGCAGTTAATAGGAAGAAACAACAACGACTTAGGAAAGGGGGGTGGTAGGTATGACGCTCTTTTAGTAAAATCGTCCCTCAAATAATTAATAATACGAATAATAAAATATATGGGGTAAATTGAAATCGAATGTGTATGTATGCACTTATAAGCATATAAAATATACCCAGCCATTCAAACAACGACAGACAAGACGTGGTGTTGCTAAGGTAAGATACCTATTTGGCAGCAAATTTTGAAATGTAAATTAGAATTTGAATGTTTAGAACACATATTTAGAAATATAAATGAGATATTCAATATCCTATCATCCTTACTCTGAATTCCATGTACCTTAAATGTGAGCATCTTAATTATTTTTGGTATTTAAATTAAAATTCGCCATAAATAGAATAATGAAAAGCAATAAATTAATTTATTTTTTAGCTTACATTTTTCTCCTATTTAAAATAAATCTTGAAACACAGCTTCAACAGTATTAACATAATCCAAGCGATCAGATAGGAAGCTCTAATTATTTCTTGGAGTCCCCTGAAAAACAAGCTGTAAACCTAAAACTCATTTAACTCAGCGATTTAAGTAGTTAATAATCATTCATTATTAATTAATTTTGTAAGCAGAAGTAAAGTAAGAAATTATTTAATAAAAACAGTTGTTTCAGTAGTTTATACAAGACTTTTACGATGTTTGTACTTTTCGTTCACGGATTTTACTTATACTTTACATATACTTTTCATTCCAAGGGAAAATTAGCCAATACTTAAAAGTGTAATAAATTTATTGTTATGATCACAACAAAGTTGTACATTGCCCTTCCCTCTTCACAACTTTAATCTGGGCATCGAATACTAGCAGGAAAAACAAATTTTTTACTTATTCATACAGTACTCAGGTTAATTGTATTAATTTTTACAACATAAGATTACACATAAATTGAAGTATTTCTTAGAACTATTAGATTTGAGCAAAAATTAGGAAAATTTTTTCTCAACTAGAATGAGAAACTGNCTGAAATGAAAATATAAAAACAATAAATTTATTTTTTAATTTTTGGTGCAGCATACATTTTATAAGACGTTCGCTGTATCATACTGTTTAGTAATCGTACTGTAATAAAATCAAACGAATTAATATTGATTTTTGACTGGTCCTTCATGCAAACCTTACATTAAATACACTCATGCCTTACTGTGTCGAAAGTACATTAAAATGTTAGGGCAACAGTCAATACTACTATAACTGATTTTGTTAAAGTACAAGTACTATACTAAACAGTATTGTACTGTGAATGGCATTCAAAATGTTTGTTGCACCAAAAAAAAAAAAAAAAACTTTACCGTTTTTATATTTTAATTTCAGAATTTTTCAAGGTAAGAGATTTATAAGGAAGACAACTATTTATTACCCCTGTAAAGGCTTTAGAAATTCCGTACAAAATATGAACGTAACATATCAAACTTACGTAACATTTTAGTTTTGTTAAAAGCTATTCCTAAGAGGTTTAATTACTGCATGTTATTTCGTAGTTCGTAGCTTATTTAAATAGAAGTATTTATTTACTGTACATTCATTTATTTGGTTTCATATTTAATTAGAGTAATTATTAATTTATTAAATAAACTAATTTTTTAAGTTAAAAGTTTTTACAAGAACTTAGAATTAGGTTATTTGAGAAGAGCAGAGCAGAGTTCCTATGTATCAATAAATAGTTTCTTACTTATCATAATCGTACTGCTTTTATAAGAAATAAGTAATCGTTTATTCGTTCATTTATTATTCATTCAACATTCGTAATTAAGGTGACTTTGTTACTTATGGACGCTCTTCACATAAGTACCGGGGGAAAAGTTCAGAGAGGTGAAAGAAGCGCAAATATATGCTGCAAGCGGCAGTAGTTTTTCTCATGAGAATGTACTTACATACAAGTTCTTACGCATACTTCATCCCTTTTTTATAAGTTTACTTAAAAATCAAATCTTAAATTTATTTGATGTAGAGGTTTTTCCAAAAAAAACTCTGCTCTGTCCATTGTGTATAGTTTTGAGTTATAGTTGACACGTATTTTTTCTTTATTCTTAAAAATGAAACTAAAAAAGATATAATACCTAAAAATTATAATAATGATAAAAACCTCAAAATATTGTGTTAACGGTTACATAAAGTTCACTCAAAGTTTAACCTTGTCTTTATAATACCAAATCCAAGTATTACTTAAAGGTTCAAAAAAAAAATTTATTCATACTTGAGTTATAGTAAGAAATCTAAATGACTGTTTTTTCATGTATTATTATGATGTCATATAAAAATGGAGTATTTCTATAGCTATAAAAAATAGAGAATCTTAAATGAACTAAATATAAAACAGTGTTATAAACTGCCAAAAACTGTAAGTTGTTATAAAATAATACACATGGCAACATTTCCTTATGTTTTATTAGAATTTATTACAGTTGCTTTTTCACGAGATTTGAGTGCCTTTTTAAAATCATAATAGTAAATGTAACGAGTCGTAAGGTAATATATTGAGTTGTAGTCGACTGTTAGTAAATATAAAAAAACGTAACGAGCTGTAACTGTGGTACAAAATCCAACCAAACCTTACATTACATCACAGAAAGTTATGGTTTGTTAAGTTTTTTTACATTATCTTTTTCCGTCGGCGCACTTTTAAAAATCGACTAATTCTCCCTTGGAATGAAAAGTATATGTAAAGTAAAAGTAAAATCTGTGAATGAAAAGTAGTTGTAAGATCAATTACTAGATTTATTGTTGACAAACGTGCTAAGAGACACGAATCAATATAAAATGTACATTTATAAGATGTTAATTATTAATTAGGTAACCATGGTGGTAAATATTATTCACGAAATGATAAAATAATATTCATAAAATCCCGTATTTGGAGCAAAGAGATTTTTTTTTCACTACTTACATTGGCTTTTCTCATTGCTTTTAAGCAGAAAAAATCTTAAATTACATGTGTTATAGTTTATACTTTTTTATTTCTTAGTTGCCGAATCTCTTTCTTAATATTGTGTAGGATATCATGTAGACTATCGTGAAAGCAGTCTTACACGATATTCTATAAGATTTTGTGTAGGATATCTTGTAAGATATCGTGTAGGATATCTTGTAAAATACCATGTAGGATATCTTGCATGGTATCGCGCTGAAATTTTGCTACGGGAAATGTATTAACTCTCCAAAAACTTCTCAAAACTTGTTGAAAACACTAAGTTATCTAATTTTTTGTTAAGATATAAAAAATTTTCCTTACATTTTAAAAATTTTATTATGACGCATAGACTAATTATTACAAGTTAACTGCATTTTCCTACTTTGTATTAGACATTTACTTTATGTTAGTTCAGTCTAGTTAGTTAATGTACAGATTTTTATAATGATACTCCATTCAATTCGCTGTTATTACCATGATTTTATATTTAGCACAAAATACATATTAACATTGGGTACCCAATTATGACATCATACAGGCTCCTGCACAAACTTGGATAAAAATTGTCTGGTTAGTGAGCCTACCTTGTTTTATTGTACCATGGTACAATTTTACCTCTGCACTAATTTAGATATTCAAAATATTTTAAAATAAGCAACTTTAAGTGAAAATATAGTTGAACGTTGTAGATCACCGTAGCTTTGTTGTAGGGACTTCGTTTCTATACAGTACTTTCTTATATAAGCAATTTCTAATGTTATTAAGTTTTTTTAAATAAACAATTAAAAAAAATTTTTATTTTTAATCTTATTACAAGCAGTATCAACAACATCTTCAGGGCACAATAGTGATCTGCGAACTATCTTCATTAAATACGTTATATACACCACACAACGTTTACCGCTTGCGCTTCCTATGAATATTCCATTAATAAAATCAATTCTTATGATTATACATATAAGTGTATTTAAAGAGAGTAGTAAAGCTGGTACCTATTATGTTTTAAGTAAAAACAATTTAAAAACTTAAGTCTGAGAACAAAAACACAGTATTTGATCGATGCTCCTTGAAAATTATTATTGTCGCTGTTATGAGTCTAGTGTCTTCATGAACAGTATCTTTAAAATTGTTAAATATGTGTATAAATATGTATGTGTGGTCGCGAAGGCGCAACAGTAGAGTTGCAGTTCCGTCGATCTCCGAGGTTAAGCTGCATTCGGCGTGGTTAGTACTTGGATGGGTGACCGCTTGGTCACCATTCGAGTCTCACCGTTTCGCCTATGCTCTTGATTCTCTAAGGTCGATTAACTGTTTCTTTGACGCTTCGTCTACGTGATCATAGGTGTGACTGAGTTGGTCCAGATGTTTATGTATGTATATGTATATAAACATCTGGTCATAACTCAGGTGCACCGCTGGCTAATTAACACTATGCTTGTGTAAAAAAATGCCTTGTCTGAGCCTACGGGCGATGATGAATGAAAAAAAAAAGAAAACATGTATGTATTTACTTTGTGCAGTAGTATTAAAAAGATCTTAATCCCATTATGTTTTAGCATCCTAAAGTAAGACAACTTACACAATTTTAAAATAATGAAAATAATCGAGAAGCATTAATTGTTGACGGTTTTTTTGTTGTGAAAATATGGTTTGTCTTTTCAAAAGTATCGAACTAAATTAACTTTACATAAATATTTTTAAAACTTTTTTGTTTTGCTATTTAAATTCAACATGCCTAATTAAGAATGCAAATTAAATCCTATGTAATACTTCTTCACCATACTTCACAATTTCTTTTTTCAACAAAACTATGAAAAAAGAGTAATTATTATTATTAAAACTATAA
>NW_019379610.1:344619-373209 GCF_000648655.2 Copidosoma floridanum | reverse complement strand
CAAAAAAAAAAAAAAAAATACGAGTTGATTGTTTTTTAAAATCATGCAAGATAGACCAAATTGAATGTTTTATACCATTACCTAATTCAATATGTTTATTAAAAAATATCAAGAGGAAGTTGGATCAGTATAAATATTTTATGGGAGACATTCGTCATAAATTTAATCTTGCTCGACTGATGATCTTATTAATGATTTTTTTAAATCTGTAGAACAATACAAGCTTTTTCTGTAATGTAAGCTACGTTCTTAAAATTTTTTAAAAATTTTATCTAGTTATCTAATGCATGTATTTATGCAGATATTATCACCTTCTATTCTATCATTATTGTGTTTTTGACGCCTCATTTATTTATTTTGCAGATGAGTATACAAAGATACAACATTGAGTGAAATAAATTTATATCTATATGGAACTACGATACCTTCAAGTTACTTCTTTAATTTATAACTATTTTCTGAGGTATGGCTGAATTTCGAAATATTAGTTATTAAACATTTTGTGAAAACCTTATTAAAAGTATAAAGAGTGGAACCAATGCTAGAAACAATGATTCTAACAAAAAAATTTTTTTTCTGACCTAGGGCATTTTTGAGGATCTGGTGTGCCCTCGGTAATAAAAATAGGATTTGCTACAAGAGTGCCATCGCTCCACAACTACCTTCCGTCCATCAGGCCCTGCTTCACAGGCCCCTTGGGCCGCAAAATAGCCCCAGAGGTGATAGCGCTTATCCGACGGAAACTACCATTTGTGTACTCTTATCAACCCATATACTCTGACTATTGTAGAAATAATGACAGTATTTTATTAAAACGAAAAACTTCACTTAACATATGGCTTTTTAAATGTTTTATCTATTTAATATTTATATACGGAGTGAGAAAAAAAATGAAAAACCATGAAAATCAAGTACAAGACCAAGCTTTATTGTTTGCTTACATACCGAATCTCTTTCTTAATATTGTGTACTCAGGTTAATTGTATTAATTTTTACAACATAAGATTACACATAAATTGAAGTATTTCTTAGAACTATTAGATTTGAGCAAAAATTAGGAAAATTTTTTCTCAACTAGAATGAGAAACTGTAAATAAGCAATATCCTTAAGACATAATAACATTATTACATGTTATTTTCTATAGTTTTGTTGAATTTATTAAGAATTTGTTCTGAAAACTGTTCGATTTACAAATAAAAATTGATATTTTTGTAACTGTTCTCACAGTCTGTCAAAATTATTTTGTAAGAACATAAAAACTCTATTATTTGTTGTTTTATGTAAAACTTAATTCAGGTAATCTTATTTTTCATAAATTTAATCATAATACTTCTGTTTACATGATTTAGTAAAAACAAATTATTAAAATTGTAAAGAAAGATCATATTCATTTCGTTTTACATTTTTAATAATAAAAATGAAGTTTTAACAGCATAACAAGAATTTTTTCAAATAATTATGAAAGCTTGTTTACTGCTACAGTTTTGCTGCACTGCAAAAAGCCAATAATTTATAACTTTAGTACTAAAGATTAAATTTCAATACGTTTAAATAATGTTTGTCAAACAAAAGTCTTAAATCCATCAAAAATATATAATACTATTAAATATAAAAGTTAAATCACCAACCTTAAATGATTAAAAAATATAAAGAGTATACGAAACTTTTTATGCTAACGGTATAAGATCACAACTCTAGCACCGTCAGCTAGACTATTAGTTGTAGACCCTGATTTATCGGGCTTTAGACATAAATGTTTTCGTTTTCTTTTTTTTTTGTCTTTAACTGACTAATTTAATTGTTAGTTTCTATTTCTTGAAACATTTTATNTGTTAAAAAGAATTTTTAATATGAAAAAATAACCTTTCATCCAGCCTGGTCACTGGTGTTTTATCTATTTAATATTTATATACGGAGTGAGAAAAAAAATGAAAAACCATGAAAATCAAGTACAAGACCAAGCTTTATTGTTTGCTTACACAGTGCTCCATTTTCATTAAGAACTTGATTGCACATAATAAGTATTAAACTTAATATAAATCAGCATTGTTCTAGCATTAGTCTTTCTCTTTGAATTTTTGATAACGTTTTATCTTATTTGTTAATAACTAATATTTCAAAACCTATCTATATTCAAAAAAAAGTTATAAATTAAAGAGATTTCTAAAAGGTATCATGGATGCATATAAATATATATTAACTTTACTCGATACTATATCTATGTATACTAATCTGCCACATAATAATATAGTTCAGGGTGTTCTTAATAAATAGGGACTTTTACGACGTTCCTTATACATCTCAAAGGATGAGCTCTTAAGTAGTTTGAGGCTTCTTTTTGACTCCACATTTTTTGTGTTTAAGAAAAAATATCTTAAACAACTAATAGGCTGTCCTATAGGTAGTTGTGTTACAATATTGAGAAATATGTGGCGCCATCCACCAGCCGAAGAACACAACAAGCCTCTTGGCAGAAGCAACAACTAATCCCGTGCACGGACTAGCTACGTATGCCAGAATAGTGCTCTCTCCTACCCTTCCCCTCGACGCAGCGCCTATCTTTAGTTGGCCTGCACGGCTCGGGCTTACTCCACGCTAGCCCAGTGACAACGACGCATCTCGCTCGTCACTGAGTTCGTTATCACACTATGTTTGTATTGAATAAAATTTAAGTTGTCTATACAGTAAATTGTTCATTTCACGCACTACTTCAAACCTTCAGTATCCTTTAGCATTGGAAAGAGCTTCATTGCAACATCAAATCTCAAAGTGGCGATCCTGCCAGGATCTCATCAAGGTAAGCAGTGCCGTATGATGTACCACGAAAAAGTGTTTCAAGAGCAAGAGTGCAACAGTCAACGACTGTTCACAGAGCCTATACTGTACCGTTTCTCTCTCTTCCAAGTGACCTTAATGACATTTTTCTTTTCGCCCGTGGCCAACTTTGTGCCACCCAGGGCAAAAAACCCTTGTCCACGCGGCCATCACGCAAAAAAAATCTCTAGCCACGGAGCACGCGTTCGACCTTGCAACCATTTTTTTTTCAACCTATTCGTCCCCATTTTTTCTCCCTTCTTGCGCTCTCGCGAGTGAGCGTGCAGGACAGAGGCAAGCCAACGCCCCCCCCCCGCGAGTTACGGCTACACAGGACTACAGCGCTGTACGGCGACAAGTAAGCTCAAATCAACAGCTCGCCATTGGCGCGCTGTCCACGCCTCTTCTTTTCCCTAGACCCAACAAAGGCGAGCGTGCCGAGGTCGGCCATTTTGACTCACGAGAAAAGACCGTCTCGCGTGCTACTTTACGCCACTTGTGCTCGAGTGCAGCAAAGTGCCAGTGCTCTGTCATTGGCATCTCGACATTTGCAACGCTGGCAGGTACGGAAGACGAAGTGACACTGCGTGACGAACGCTACCAGCGTCGTTTGAAGAGGCAAGAGGAAGGTCATCTGCAGTCGGCTCTCACTGCCATCAAATAACAGCAGCAGCAGCCGCCAGCCCAACAACAGCATCAGCGCACGAAAACCATGTCCGACCCGAAGATTCCTCGCTTCTGGGCTAAGGCGCTCGTGGCATGGACCACTCAGGTAGAAATCATCCTCGAAGCTTCTGCCGTCACTGACGACAGTTAGCCATACATCGCGCTCATCGGTGCCCTCAGGGAACCAGCAGTGTCCAAGCTTTCGGATATCATCGCCAACCCCCTGGCCATGGGACGTTTCAAGGCAGTGAAGACAGCGATCCTGTATAGCTTTCAGGACTCCAAAGATGCTCAGCTGTGGAAGCTCTTCGAACAGCTCTAGCTGGCAGACGCTAAGCCATCCCAACGCCTGCGCCAAATGAAGAGCCTTACGGCTGGCAAAGTCAAGAATGAGATTCTCAAAATAAGGTGGCTTGACCTTCTTCCTCAACAAATTAACGCCATCCTCCAGATCATGAAGGCGGCTACCTTGGACGAGCTTAGTACCACGGCAGACGAGCTCACAAGCACGGTCCCGGCCGTAAACTCTGTGACCTCACCGCCCAGACCACCCGCACCACCCGTCGCCACTGCCGAACCCAGCCTGGCACAATAGGTCACTGAAATGCGGAAGCTTCTCAACGAGCTGCTTTTAAATAAGCAGCAGTCACGCAGCCATAGCCACTTCAGATCACGCTCCCAGCCGAGCATCCAACCCTGCTGCTAACCCGAACTGGTGCTATTTCCACCAGGAGTTTGGGGCAGCTGCCAGGTACTGCCGTGCGCCCTGTACCTACACCACGTCTAGGCCAGGAAACCAATAAGGTTCCCTTAGTCTCAAGTGTCGAAGGCGGGCCACCAAGCTCTCTCGGAGAACCACCTACTTTTTTACCATCCAGAATCACGAGTGAAATTCCTGGTAGACTCAGGCTCCATCGTTTCTCTGCTACCCAAGCACCTCGTTAAGAACCGGAAGCTGGAGCTGCAACCTCTGACGCTCAGCGCTGTCAACGCCATGCCAATAGCCACCTTCGGCACTCACATCCTCACCATCAAATCGGGTCTCTGGAGGGCAGTGACGTGGAATTCCATCGTCACTGACACCCACGTCACCATTACTGGCGCTGATTTCCTCAACCACTTCGGCTACCTCGTGGACGTTAAGGGTAAGCATCTCATTGACCCTACAACTAACCTCTCGACGCTCGGCTCTTTAGCACCAGCGGCCATCTTCAGCGTATCGGTCATCACGCCACCAGAGCGCACGCTTCCTGGAGATCTAAGCCAACGCTACACAGATCTCCTCGTAAAATACGCAGAGCTCTGCTCTCCAGAGGCTACCACCACAGCGCTTCCAGACCTATCAGTGCACCACACCATCCACATCACTGGACCTCCTATCTTTAAGCGGCCTCGACACCTGCTTGGACCACATCTACAGGCAGCCAAGCAGAAGATTGGACAACTTCTTGACCAAGGCATCGTCCGCTTATCATCCAGCCAATGGGCGAGCCCACTTTACCTGTGGAAAAGTCCAGCGGAGGCTGGAGAGTCACAGGGGACTACCGGCGCCTTAACGCTTGTACTACCCCAGATCATTATCCCCTGCTGATAATCGACAATCTGCTGCAGGAGGCGACTGGTAAAGTTTTTTTGGTCATAGGCCTGAGAAAGGCCTTTTACCAGATTTCAATTACCGAGGAGGACATCCCAAAGACAGCGATAGCCACACTATTCAGTCTGTACGAATTCACGAGGTCCTCGATGGGTCAACGAAATGCCACCCAATCCCTCTAGCGAAACGTGGACCATGTTCTACGCAACCTACCGTTTGTCAAGTGCTGCCTTGACGACATCTTCGTGGCTTCCGAGAACCAAGAGCAACACATCCAACACCTGCACTAACTTTTCAACGTATTGCGCAAGGCGAAGCTGCGTATCAACCCGCAGAAGTGCGCACTTGGCCAAGTCGAGATGGACTACCTAGGTTACACCGTCTCCACTCATGGTGTCTATCCACCAGTACACAAAGTCCAGGATGTTCAGCATTTCTTGAAACCGGAGAACTCATCGGAGCTCCAACGATTCTTGGGCATGGTAAACTTCTACGGGTGGTGCATGCCTGGAGTAGCCAACACCATGACCCCACTTAACAACCTGCTGAAGAACCTTCCACCTTTGAGTAAGAAGGCTCCACTTGCTTGGAACTGCGACGTTGATCTCGCCTTCCAATAGTGCAAAGACGCCCTTACCAAAGCAGCCACGACTACCTTCCTTAGACGAGATGCCCCGATCGCCTTGAGGACCGACGCATCCAACACGGCCATTGGCCCCGCCCTGGAGCAGGATTACCAACGTGGCACTTGGAGGTCACTTGGCTTCTTTTCCAGGAAGCTGGCCAAGGCCAAGGCCAACTACAGCGCCTAAGATGAAGAGCTGCTAGCTATCTTCGTGGCCATCAAGACCTTTGAGCGAGTCCTCGAAGGACGCCTTTTCACAGTCTACACGGACCCCAAACCTATCATCTTCGTAAGCCAACAACGCTTGGACAAAGCTTCGGCAAGATAGGCCTCACAGATCGACTACATCCTGCAGCACCAGGTGACGCTCTTCCATGTCAAAGGTGAAGAGAACGTGGTGGCCGACGCGCTGTCCCGCATTATCTTCGTCGCCATGACATCCATCCTGGAGCCAGAGGTCATTGCAAAAGCCCAAGCCAGCTACTCCAAACTCAGACATCTGCTTAATGACATGCGTCTCAACCTTCAAGGCCTGAAGATCGATGGCCAACGGATCCTCTGCGACATCTCAACTGGGAACGTGAGGCCGTATCTCCCAGAAGCCATTCGTAGGACAGCGTTCGAGGTCTTGCACAACCTGTCGCACCCTGGCATCAAGTCCACAGCAAGTCTTGTCTCCGAGAAGTTCATGTGGCCCAAGCTGCGGAAGGATGTAACCCACTGGGCTCAACAGTGCGAGGCCTGTTAGCGCTCCAAAGTCCACAGGCACAATCGCTCAGCTCTCAGCGACTTCAACATGCCTGATGGACGCTTTGAGCACATCCACCTTGACCTGATGAAGCTCCTCATTGACCAAGGGCATCCAGCACTGTCTTACGGTGATAGACAGGTTCACCAGGTGGCCGGTCGCCGTTCCCATTATAGACCAACAAGCAGCAACCGTTGCTAGGGCCCTATACGACAACTGGATTGCCTCCTTCGGAACACCCCTGACTATCACTTCGCACCAGGGAACCCAGTTCAAGTCAGCGCTCTTCACCGAGCTAGCCAAGATGATCGGCTTGAACCATATATTTTGTTTTCATCGCTTCTTTAAGGTTGGCCTCACGTGCTGCCAGACGCACTTCCTTCGTCCAAGTGGTCCAAGTCAAACCCACCATCTTTTGTCCAAGGTCTTCGACGCCTCACAAAGGCCATCGAGCCTGTCCAAGCATCGAGGCACCTACCTCCACAGAAGCCGTTCATCTTCAGCGATCTGCAGAGGTACTCGCACGTCTTTTGCCGCATCGATGCCATCCAGAAACCACTGGACCCTACATATTCAGGGCCACACAGAGTCATCCAGCGCATCGATGAGAGGAACTACACCATCGAGGTCAACGGCCAGCCCCGCACGATTTCCACAGACACGTTAAAGCCAGCCTACCTCAAAGCAGCTGACTTGCCCATCACTGAAAATGATGTTGCTACCCCTAAACCTTCAACAACACTAACGTCAGCTCCAAACAACTCCCAGACACAGGACCCATTAACAAGGCTTTCAGCCGATTCTCCGCCCACGCCTAGTCCAGCTCCGACCTCACCCAAGGCTAAAAAGATCATATCCTTCTGTCTGCACCCCACAGACAACACTACGGGGGGAGTTCCTGTGACGCTATCCACCAGCCGAAGAACACAACAAGCCTTTCGATGGAAGTAACAACTGATCCCACGCACGGACTAGCTACGCACACCACAAGAGTGTTCTTTCCTATCCTTCCCCCCGAGGCAGTGCCTATCTTTCGGTAGCCTGCACGGCTCGGGCTCACTCCGCGCTAGCCCAGCGACAACGACGCATCTCGTTTGTTACTGAGTTCGTTATCACACTATGTTTATATTGAATAAACTGTAACTTGTCTAGACAGTGAATTGTTCATTTCACGCCCTGCTTCGAACCTCCGGTATCCTTGAGCATTGGAAAGAGCTCCATCGGGACATCAAATCCCAAAGATATAGCATTAAATCTCCTAGAAGATAAGGTGTTGCCAGAATATTAGAGTCAATATTAGTTTATAAAAGATATGTGGGTGACTGCTTTTTAATTGGTAAAGAAGCAGATATTAATAATTGGCTAAGATAAAATAAATCTTGTAATAAATATATTTAGTTTATGGGAGAAATCGAAGTAGACAATTTTTAACTATTTTTAGATATGAAAATAACTACAATTAAGAATTTCTATTTATTTAATTGGTATGACAGGAGCTTTCTCTTGGACATTATTTAAAACTATTTTTGACATCATGACATGCATCTTTAAAAGCAATAAAAATAGGTTTAATTGACAAATGTCTTAAGTGGTATGATGATAGATTCACAACAAAAAATTCAATTAGTGTTAGAAAAATGCTCAAAAATAATGGTTTTACCAATTCGTTCTCTTGTCAATGAATTAAAAATAAAGTTAATATTTTAATAGGATTTAAAAATTTGAAAGTTTACCTTGCAAAAATGTAACAATTAAAAAATCTGAAATTATTGCTCCTTATAATGAACTAGAAGTTATTTGTTAAAAAAACTTTTGAATAACAATTCTTCCTGATTGTAGAAAAATTGAACATCATAAAATTTGGCAAAGATTTAATGAAAACCAATAACTAGAGATCTGTAGCAAATATTTTTTGTAAACGTTGTAAGGTCAGTTTTTTTTAGATAAACCTTAGATACTAAGAGTCTGGCTTCGAAAAGAAGTTTTCAGAAATCTGACACATTTTTTTGTCCCCTTAATAGTATTAATATTCATCCGGCTTGAAAAACTTATCTAAATGGTATGCAACTTTTAAAAAATTTATGTGTAAGACATTGAAGCAAGGACTTTATTAAATACCTTAATACAATATGTCACGCGTTGCATCAGCGAGAGCAGCATGAGCCTGGAAACCACATTTATCTCGTTACAAGTAGAGTTGCTGGCGATATCAAATGTGTTATACATCTTAAAGCCCGGGTACATGTAGAATGTTGCATTGTGAGGACTGTAAAGGTACTATTAATTCCGGGGTTGGCTAGTTAACCGTTCCATAGACTTACAAAATTGATTGTATGTATTAATAAATCGGATAACGTTAATAATGTTTTTATAGTCCTTGTAAGAAAAGTCTATGGCAGTGACTTGTCGTCAGTCCGGTAGTTTGGCCCTCCTCGGATTTGGCAGTTCTATGGTCTGGTCATGACATCAGTGTGGATTACAGATCTTCTTTCCATATATTTTGAGTGAGAAAGACCTTCGGAGATAGGTCTGATTAGTGTAGCCAAAACCTTTACTGTAAATATTTTTTTTATTTTCTTACAATACTGTAAATTAAAAAATATTTTTTTGACACATACGTGATTACTATAAGGAATAAATATGTAATTTGACGTTTGAATGCTAATTGTGAATTGTGAAAAATCTCGAAGGCACTTACACAGGCAGGGCTGTACGTAAATTAGATTGTAATATTTCTTAGTTCTGTGGACTTATTAGGATAAAAAAATTTTGTTTCATTAATTTAATAATTCTGATGTACTGGTTAATATATTGTAACGTCGGTGTGACGTACTATTTAAGCCTAAGTTTTCGCTTAATAACTCGGAACACACACTGGGGCTACGACTGCTTTCACACGACTTGAACCGACTGCTGTGCAATATTCTAATGCACTTGCTCGTGGCACGTCTAAAGTTGGTTGATTTCACCTGGAGCGTCATACCGCAGGGTATCCCCTCCACGATCCAGATATCACTAACACTGTTACGCGTAAAGATATCGTTTCTAGGGATTACGTGGGGGTAGATATTTACTTAACTCGCGACCTGACTAGGATGTTCCCATACCGTCGCGAGTACTGGTATTCGCATTAATCAGATTAGTTCTTATCGCTCTGATGGTACTACTACTGTAGCGAGTAGTGGTGTGCGCGTTAAAGAAAATAAGACTTAGTATTTCCCGGTAATTCGCGGGTACCAATACCGTGCTGAGTAATGGTGTGCGCGTGAGAGTTTATGCTCGCGTCAGAAAGAAAAACGGTAAAAGAAATAAGAAATGTGGTAAACTTTGAACACTTACTTTTGTTCGAAACAAAAAACTTATGCACGCGGCGAGCCAGTGCGAGGTGTCCATATCTGACGTTAAAACCACGCTCATGGAAGACCAAGTAGCAGAGGCGGACTCTTAAAACCCAGTCGACCGTTCGAGAGTAAAATAAAAATTGTGTCCTCACCTCGTGGTAGACTGAGAGATAGCAGAGGCAGACTCTTACTACTCAGTTTAATCTTCGAGGGGTAAAAATTAAGAAAGTCTGCACTTTCAGAGCCTCTGAGTCTTTTTATTAGGAGTAGCAGACCTTGGTGACGCGCTGGTTCGAGAATGACGCAGAGAAACTTGCCAGGGAAAAATCTTGAAGAAACTACAATAGACAAAAATCTAATTGACTAGAACTGCTCCAGTTTATCCACATAGAATTTAGAACTTCTCACACCCGGCTTGCTATCCTACATGCGTCAAGAGAAGGGAAAGTGAATTAGTTACTCTTACTCTTTCTTTTTCTTTTACATCGAAATTTTACAGAATTTCACTATAACCTAATATTAACGATCGGTGTGTTACGATAAATCAATTAACACTACTATAACTTAATAACTTATAATTATAATATTTGTTGCAGTAGTTATAATAATAATAATAATAATAATAATTCTGTTACCCCTATTAGAGACAGGCGTACAGACTCTCTCTCTCTCTCTTTCTCTCTCTCTCTCTCGACATCTCAAAGTCAAGAATAGGGGAAGGGCTAACTTTCTGTTTTCCTTTACATTTGGGAAAAAGTGTTAGTAATTAAATGAATTAAAAATTAGACTGTTGCAGTATGCTTATAAAATTATTAATGTGATCCAAAAAGGGTTACTCGGTAAGTCATGAGCTTGTGAATTTGAATGGTAAAAATCGGGTAATCCCTTGAAAGTTAATGAAGTTGTTTACCAGGCTCATCATAGTTAACATGTAATTTAGTTGCTTGCTAGTAGTGTAGTGTGTACTGGTTGTTAATTTCTCACTATGTGTGACGATTCTGGCTTTTACTAATATTTTCGCTTATTTATATGTATTAATTCTAAGCTACCCTAATATTTAACTGTATCTGATTTAATCCTAATCTAAAATTATGTTTGCCTTTACTATAACCCGTTAGTTTAACTGTTCCCAGTTGAACTTCTGCATCTACGGTTGTTGAAGAATATTTTGTTTTTCATTTCTGGTCAGTGTAGGCCAGCGTGCATGTACATAAATTATCATTGTACTGCAGGTACTAGTAACTTGCAGGCGATTCACCTCTTTTCAGATGCATGTTGGTCCTTGCTCAAATGCTTTCAAAACTACATTACTAGGAAATGAGCAGGGAAAAAAAGGAATTTATTGGTAGTTTTAGTCCACCAACCTTACAATATTTTAAAAAGACCTTTTTGAAGAGGGAGACGTTCACAATATTTAACTGAATTAAAAACATTTACTCCACACATGGCTTTTTAACTGTTTTATCTTTCGAATATACATACATGGAGTGAGAGAAAAAAAAAAGAAGCATAAAAAAATAACTATTACGCAACCAGCTACTAAACAATGCTGGAAAAATTTTTCATTTTTATTTGATAAAAACGAATTTAAGAATTCAAACTTGCTGGTTTGTAAATTAGGCCACGGAGAGTGTACCCTTACTAACATGTTTAAGAAATCATAATGTTTTATCTTATTAGCAGTAAGTAATGTAAAAAATGTTTCGAAGATAACTTAGAGATCACTCTAGCAGTGTCTAACATTTTCATAGGAATAACTAAAAAATAAATAAAATGTAAAGAAATTATAAACAATTCTACGGATGGACCTCTTGAAGTGAGTATAATCAACATATTTCTTTATGTGTAAGCGGTCTTTGGAATCTAAAGCAAATTATGTTTTTGCATGTTCCATATATTTTTGCAATTTAAATATGCACATGGAAAGACCAGTGGTCAGTAGTCACTTGGGTTCCCAAGTATAAAATTATACTTTTATGAATTTGTATGGCAAGACATATAATTATAAGTATAAAAATATATTTTATAAATTATCATAGTGTTCAAAGATAGTGCAATTAAAATTGAAAATTCTTACGTTGATTGGGATGGTTTCAACTAATATTTTAGTATTTAAAACATTAACGGTTATAAAAAATTCATTACATTGCTTTTTTTAATTTGCTACATAGTTTTTTCTATTAAATAGTTGTTTTACTTGTATTGTAATCTCATGGTTATGGTTTTTCTTCGTGTTTTAATATGGTTAACAATTCTAAGGACTTAAACTTTCGCGGTCTATGAATCAAGCTACGACGATTGTACATACCATCTCTTTGTTATTTTTCACCTTATTTTAAAGGAGGTTAGTGAATATTAAAAAATTTTGATTTATGATGAGGTATAAGTATAGGAAGGGGTGGCTGAGTAAACTTTGTCCTACAACTGCATCATAATTATGACATATCTATAGAATATGTCATGGTCAGTCTATATGTAAAATTGGTAATAAAATATATGTAGTACTTTTTGATACTACATAATTATTTTAAATAACTAGAACTTAGTATCCAAAGCTAGATTAACTATTCCCGATATAAGTTATGAGATAAACTTTCGTAGTATGACAAAAAAACCATAAAAGTGTTTGAAGAATAGATTTCTTATTTAAAAAACTCACTTATTAGAATACTATCTCTGAAATCTAATAAAACGTTATAAAATTATAAAGAGTGGTCTAGCGTAATACGTTACTTTCAGTTGAATATGCAGACTATATAATCTAGGAAAAAACTTTGTTCTATTTCTTATAACTACGAAAATGCATGAAAGCTGATGAATTCGTATAGGATTTTAAAAAATGAAATTTTTTACTCTTACTCATAGGCATCTTAGCACTCAAATTTGTCTTAAAATGTCTGTTATATTATTCTTTTTAAAAGTAGCATTTGACTTTTTACTTTTGAACAAACAACATATGAGAAATCTTTATTATTACTGTTTTATTATTTGAAACCGTTTTTCACTACGTACTTTAAGTATAAGTTATAAATCGTAAGATATAAGCAATAGTGCTAACGATCGTTAATAGTGAATACTAGCATGAATCAATATTGTTAGGCCTCAAATACTTACTCTAAGAAATCATATATTTAAAGGCTGATAGTTACAGTTAAGAAAAATATGAACGAGTTTTTTCCATGTTTAAGGAGGTTCGGTAGTGATAATTTTTTATGATGAAAATTTTTGAAATTTCGATATGTCGTTAGGGATAATAGTATCAAATTACAGCTAAATTTTTGAAGGGTTTAACCACACCGTTTTCAAGATATATTGACCTGAAAAAACAATATTTTAACATGTAGGCTTATGGAGAAATCACTTAAATTGCACATAAAAAAAAAAACGGCTAAATGAACTTGCTTTTTTTTTTTTAAATGAAAGAATATTGTCAAAATAATATTTTGTCAAAGTTTGAGAGAGCCCTACCACAAATTTCTATTAAAAAACAGCAAAAATTTGCTCGCAGCAGACGACTTGGCAACGCTGCTTTTGGAGCGCGCTTTGAAATGTAATGAATAGTAAAAACTCCTTTTGTAATTGAAAATTTAATTATAAAAAATTCAACCGAATAATTAAGTACACTGTCATCAGTAGACGACGACAACAGCAGTAGACGACAACAACAGTAGACGACGTGCCAGCAGCCGAAAAAATTCACAACGTTGCCAGACGCTCTCCCTCCCCTTGCCTCTCTGAGATTTCCCCCCGCTAACACTACCGAACCTCCTTAAGTATCTCTAGTTAGGTTCTTATATTTTTTAATTAAACAGCATTTTTATAATTTTTTGATTTTGTAAAATATGTACGTTATTGGGAGGTTTTGTAGATTTATTGCTTTTAAGACTCATCATGTTTATTACTCAGTTGCACAAATCCATTTGTTAAACAGGTTTTATGGTTGGAAGAGATGCAGAGGCAGGTGGTATAGCTAAGAATGGAGCAAAAATGGTCAATGCCGTTGCATGCGCTAAAGTTCCTAAAATTACCGTCATAATAGGAGGATCCTATGGAGCAGGAAATTATGGTAACTGACAAAAACTAGAGTAAATTATGATAAATAACTATTTTTTTATGTCTTATCATGCTCTTACGAGCTTAGTGTACCAAACCTATACGTGCTATCTTACGGCTTAAAATTATTAACTAGTATAATTATAAAAATGTATCATAAAATGTATAATTAACAATCCTGCATATACTTTATGCATAGAAAATTTTTATTTATGAATTACTAAGAGACTTTATCTGGTATTTTATAGTTTAGTAATGCATATATGCCGTTATTATTAAAAATTTTTTTATCATTATTTATAAGATAATGTAATCATTAATGTCAATGACTTTTGTCTATTTGCAACACAAGTGAGTTTTTATAATTTGGAAAGAGTCCTACATGAATAGCTATCTATTTACTTCACAGACGAAATACCGTCTGATTAACATATAGTCTAGGTAAGATAAAGTTTTAGTTATTGATTAAAATGTTGTTGCTTACTAGAGACGTTTCGTCTTAAGGGTGCAGTTTTTAATACAACTAAAACATGATCAACCTTTCAAAAAAGTCCTGAAGAATAATAAAAAAATATATAGTACTATCGTTGTTTACCATCAAGCTGTTCTAAATCCACACGTACATTGAAACCATAAAGATAGTAGCTTAGTAACTTAGCTGATGACAGGATGCCAAATTAAAGAATCATCAGCTTATGAAAGTCCTTACAACCATTATTCTGACTAATTAAAATACTTAATTTTGATCTCCATTACTATTTTTATTTTCTGTAAGTTTTATATTAGCAATCATATTGTAGTATGGCATATTTCTCATAGTTTTTTAGTGTGTTTAAAAATGTATAATGGCTTAAAACAACTAGTCTGATAAAGTTCTTAAATGCACATGCGTCTTAATTATAATAGCAAATTGTATTAACTTCTGGAATTTTTGTGTTAATAAATATTCCTTTCTTTTTTCATCTCACTTTAGTAACTTTTTATGAATTTTATGGGTACCCTCTAATACCTCTGTATAAAAGGTGCTTACGCTTAACCTGAAAAGAGACTTGCACTATGTCACATTATCTTCTTTTACTAAAATTAAGCCAATCACCTCTGTCTAAATTTCTCTAACTAACATATATGTACCTCTATTTTTAGCCTTACCCCAAAATTTTATATAGATTTTTCTACTGTCTCTGCTTACTTTGAACCCAAAAAGCTTAATCTCAGAAATTCTAAGGTACCAAACCACCTGTGAGATACTACAGGAAGTCTCAGACAAGTCCATCTAACAAATACTTAAGCTGATTACATATTAAACTTTTACCTAATTGGAGCATCCATACCTCTAATAAGATCCTTACCAACTGTACGGCATGTATTTATGGCAAAAAATGAGACACAACGTAGGGGAAAAAGAATCTATATACATAGTAAAGGAGGCCGGCGTATACCTGTGTGTGAATCAGCTGTATACGCGTCTGACTTCGGGAGCCTTCGGCAGCGCCAAGCCGAGCCTGTCCGAAAGCGCTCTCTGATTCAGTTCTTGCTGCGCAGCGAAAAGGTGCACTTGGTGCTCTAAAAAACCTCTCACGATTCGTCGTGTTCGGTGCGTTAGCTGACGCCCGTGAGTTCGAAGCTTTTCTGTTCGATCGAGTGTAGTTAACGACTTACGCAGCCATTGTGGCGCCCTGGCTGACGAGTCTTCGCTCACGAATGAGATTAGCAAGAGTTTTCTTTTCGCATTGGTAACGAACGAACGTTATCTCTTTTACGGGGCCCCGACATCGACTAATTTACCGGTTTTCATAAAAAATAAGTTTCATACCGTTACCATAAAATACAATAAAGTGTCCATAACTTAAAATCGATAGAACACGCGTTCATATTTTTCATACTTTTGTAAATCTTAGCTATAAGCACATTTATGTATCCTTATTGAATTGTATTTCAAAATAAACAATTATTTTGAGTGTCCAAAAGACTATAACGTTCAATTTTGTGAGTCTGTGAACAATATTGAAAGAAAGAAAACTATCAACTGTGGGATGACCTCGGGTTGAGGAATTTCCGACCATACACCAACTAAACTATGACCTGAATGCACTGCCGTTAATCGTCTTTCTTTTAAACAATTAAGAGCACTATTCATTACAAAACTCATTTGAAGCCGAAAAGTTTAATTTTTTAAATAATTGATCATGCCTCGTCCAAGGACCAGACCAAAACACACGTTTCGTTTAGTTTTGGTAATTTTTTAAAAACCAAACCGTATTTTTAATAAGACGCGAAAAAAAAAGCCGGATCCCAACCCATCCGACCTTGAACGGTAGCCATCCTGCAGACGAGGTTTCCTCCCGTGACGACCCTAGCCGAGCTCGAGGAGAGAGGTGTACGGAACAGCAGGCGAGAAAGGCCCAGGTATTAAGCAGCGTCGATTTACCAGACAGTGATCCTCGACGCTCATGATGGACTTGTCTTACAGTGAGGAAGCACGGGATACGTCAAGGTACAGTGCGTAGGTTACGAGGGAAAATGGATGAAATCGTCAGCCATAGCGATAAACGCGAGAGCAGGAGCGGAAGGATTGGGGCATAGGGCAGTGATTTTCGCGTGCCACGGTCAAGCCTCCGTCTAACGTGAGGATAGACGCGTCGGGCAAAGTGTGTGAAAGTGGGAATGGGACCAAGAGAGAGAGAGAGAGAGAGAGAGAGAGAGAGAGAGAGAGAGAGAGGAGAGAGGATGTGCATGGGCGTAAGAATAAAGTAGAAGAGTACAGGACACGGGTACAGGCGGGGGCATAGACGGGAAGCAAACGCCGTGGACATCTCTTAAGGAACGTCACCATGACCTTTACTAGCCGCTACGACGACCTGCTCCATAGGCTAGAGATCGGGCCAAGTGTGGGTATGTGTGTGTGCACGTATAGCCAGCCGCGTTCAAGAGGCCTGTAGGCCAATTGTTACACGAAGGCTCAATGTTAAATTTGACATTAGTGTTATCAGAAAAAAAAAATACGTTTATATAGAAAAAAATGATTTAAGAAACATAGCGTTTTGTTTTCTCGGTTATTCAGTGGCTGAGTTAACCTAAAAAATTCGTGAAAGTCCAAAAATCAGTTTTTTCGCGTTTGAAAAAAAAGTTGACCTCCAATACCGAAAAGTTAAGTGACAAAGTTGTAGATCTTAAAATAACCTATCGATTGACACGCCTTAAATATAATTTAAATGCGTAGTTGCTAAGAAAACTTGAAAAAACCATCGAAAATCGTCTTTTTTAAATTTGTTAATAACTTTTTTTCTTTTGAGATTTTAAAGGTGGTATTTAGTCAAATTATAAGTTTTTTGGTTCACAAACCTTCCGTTGTTTTTTTAGCCAAAAATATTAAAAATTTTTCGAAATATCGCATTTTTTCGAAAAAAAACACCTTTCGTAAAAACTTTAATAGACGTCAGAAAATAATGCTGGAGCAATTTTTCAGAGCTTAATCTCTTCGTCTAGACTTATTCTATCATGCAATGTTTGTAGTAAGTCAAATTTTTTAATTTTTGATGCTGAAATCGGACTCCGAAAAAAGCACTTTTTTTTTCAATCGGTTTTTTGCATTTTTTTTACGTATTTTGATAATTGCACGTAAATAACTAACTGCAATGCATTGTACTTATTTTTTTTACGAATTTACAAAAAAAAATTTTCATGACACGACCATGTGGAGCCAAGTTAGGTTTTTTTTTTTTTAAATCCCTATGCGACGGTGAAAAGCGTAGAACTCTAAAACTTGCACACTTTACTAACAAATACCCATTTTGCATTAAAAAAATGATTCGCAATCGTTAACTTTAGCTGAACGATGGGTAGGATAACGTTACAGTTGAGTCTTTTTTCGCGTCGCGCATCGACTGCCCACTGGTATGAGGTGTGTCTGGCTGGTTGCTCTTACTCGCGCGCTCCGATACGGCTCCGAAATGGAGTCGGAGTGGTGAGAGAAAGATGTTCTCCCCTCATGCAGCTGCTCCGGACTGTAAGTCTCTGCTTTGTTTCGTTAACCCATTACTTATTTTTAATGAACCTGTGATAACATCTACAAATAAAGTCAGGTAATTATAATAAAGGTAATATTTACAAGACTTGATGTCCCTAAGCAGCATTGTCCGAGCGCCCGAGTAAGAGCAACCAGCCAGACACACCTCATACCAGTAGGCAGTCGATTCGCGACGCGAAAAGAGACTCAACTGTAACGTTATCATACCCATCGTTCCGCTAAAATTAACGATTGCAAATAATTTTTTTATGCAAAATGGGTATTTGTTAGTAAAGTGTGCAAGTTTCAGAGTTCTACGCTTTTCACCGTCGCATAGGGATTTTTAAAAAAAAAAACCTAACTTGGCTCCACATGGTCGTATCATGAAAATTTTTTTTTTTAATTCGTAAAAAAAAAAAGTTCAATGCATTGCAGTTAGTTATATACGTGCAATTATCAAAATACGTAAAAAAAATGCAAAAAACCGATAGAAAAAAAAGTACTTTTTTCGGAGTCCGATTTCGGCATCAAAAATTGAAAAATTTTACTTACTACAAACATTGCATGATAGAATAAGTCTAGACAAAGAGATTAAGCCCTGAAAAATCGCTTCAGCATTATTTCTTGACGTCTATTGAAGTTTTAAAGAAAGGTGTTTTTTTTTCGAAAAAATGCGATATTTCGAAAAATTATTAATATTTTTTGCTAAAAAAACGACGGAAGGTTTGTTAACCAAAAACTCATAATTTGACTAAATACCAACTTAAAAATTTTAAAAGAAAAAAAGTTATGAACAAATTAAAAAAAGACCATTTTTGATGGTTTTTTCAAGTTTTCTCAGCAACTACCCATTCAAATTATATTCAACGCGCGTCAATCGATAGGTTTTTTTAAGATCTACAACTTTGTCATTTATTTTTTCGGCATTGGAGGTCAAATTTTTTTTCATACGCGAAAAAAAGTGATTTTCGGACTTTCACGAATTTTTTAGGTTAACTCAGCCACTGAATAACCGAAAAAACAAAACGCAATGTTTCTTGAATCATTTTCTTCTATATCAACTTATTTCTTGTTTTCTGATAACACTAATGTCATCTTTTTCGTAGATTAATTGGCCTACTGGCCCTGACCAAGAGGCGTGTGGAAAAGAAAGAGAGTGTAAGAGTGCGTGTGTGTAGGTGTGCGTAAGCGAACATCGTGTCTCTCTGAGCGCACCACTGGCGTCGTAGTTACAATCGAGGGATGACGAAAGTGTAATTGGGACCAAAAAGAGGTGTTTAAGTTATTATAATAAATACGTTAAGTAAAGTCACAGTCACTGTATGTTTTTCGTTTGACCCAGACGTGAATCCCCTTTTCAGATTGATCCAGTGAAGGAAGAGTCGAGAGTGCGAATCATTGAGTAGAGACATACGAGAGTGAATTATCACGGTATTTCCTCTCTAACGGTAAGTCGCTGTGGGTACGAAGAAAAACACGTTATAACAGAGATAAGGTCTTGGATTAATTTGAGAATGCAATTTTCAATGCTAATAATAAAAAATGTTAAGTATCCTGTTTTGGAATGATAGAACTACTTTTTAAAATAATCACTGCACTGAAAATAATTTTAAAGTGTCAAACCACAAGTTTTTGAACCGTAAGATTTCAAAATACTACAGTAGTGATGTTGTTCGAAATATGTTAAGTAATATTACAAGATTTAAACTCGAATACCTTTGTAAGAATTTGTAGTATTACGCTACAACTCTGTGAGTGGCACACTGTAAGCTTTGATATTCTGCACTTCTGCGAAGCGTTGAAATGTACGAGCGCAAAGTTTGAAGAGCTGAACATCAACTTTTGCAGTCATTGACTGCAAAAATTTGGGTTTATTCTGTAAATAGAGCTAATGGCAATTTTACGTGAAATACCTCACTTATTTACGTACAGGCTAAGCCTTAACTTTTGCAGTCAATGACATTTCATTCTTTACGTACGTATGGTGGAGCAAGTGTATGAGGTGAATAAACGTTTAATTTTACTTATAATAAATCACTTAACAACAACTTCTTTATAAATAATTGTTGATTAGAGAATGCTTCAATAAAATCACAGTACAATCTGGAAAAAATTTAGATTTTTTACTAAATTTCTGTTTTTACTTTTTTTTGTATTTCTTTCATTTTATTGTGAAGCAATTTTGCTTCTTCTCGGAATTTCTTTTTTTCTTCTTGTAATAGCTTTTTTTTAGCTATTTTTTCTTGTTTTTCGGCTTTCTTTTTCTCTTTTTCTTCTTGTATTTTTATGCAAGCATTAGAAGTTCCAGCCACAGGTAGTTTTTGTTTTTTCGTTTGTTCCAGTTTAATTTTTTTTCTTAGATAAATACTTTTCAGGTAACAAACACGTACATGTTCGTAAAACTATTTGCTCTATCAACGGTTGCTGTTAAAAAATAATTGTACAAATAAAATGTAAGAAATATGTATTTGTAGGTACAATTCAAATGACTTTGATGACTTATACATGGAGTATTTTTTATATTATTTTTATTACTGCTGTCTTCTTTATTTTTATTTTTTCTATCAACATCCATTCCCAATTCAAGAGCATGACTTTCATCGATCATATTATTGCCTAATATTGCACCACTAAAAACTTCGTGGGTGGAATCCAAATTGTCTTGATTATCAGTATCAATGTATTCTACAGTTATAAAATTTTATAATTCGTGAAAGTCCAAAAATCAGTTTTTTCGCGTTTNTTAATAATGAGCTCCAACAAATGGAATAAATTAGTATAGTTATAAAGCAAGAGTGTCTAAATAAACTCCAATACGTTTTATTAAAATTAAAGAACATCATAAAAATTATTTAGATCTTTACCAAAGCTTAAAATGACCGAAATAGTTTTACCTTGTCATAGTGTAAAATGAGATATCAAAACCACACTTTCGTTTATGAAATGTAACTGTAAATTAGAAAAGTACTTAACGTTGATGATGTGCATCTCCTGTAGGGTGATCACTGGGTGAAAAAGTGGTTAGGATGTTTGAAATGCATTACTTGCAAAAGCTGCTTTTCTTTCAAAACATCCACAGATCGTCTAAGGGTTTCAAAAAATAATTAAATAAGAAAAAAAAATTTTTCTACTTTACAGCACAATGAAAAGGGTTTGTTTTTTAAAAAAAATTAATTCAAATAAAGAAAAATTAAGTATGACTACCATTTGTAGATTTAAGTTTTAGCCAGTAATAAAAAAGACTTTTATCTTCAATTTTTCCAGTCCATATTTGTATTTTTTTTCATTCTTCAAATTTTTTAAATAATTCTTCTGATAAACTTTCACTGAACATTTAAGAAAATCTATTAGACTTAATCATCATAGAATTCGTGTGCATATTATCAGAATTTTCAGATGACTTTTAACGTCATCAGTATGAGCTGATATTGGAATTTTCTTTTTTAATTAAAAATATCAAACTCAACAGCACTTGGGTTAAAAGGCATAAGCCCACAAGCTTGAGAACCGTTTTAAATGGTTTTTTTCTCATCGACCAAGGTATCCAAAGCAATATTCAAAACAGGAGAAAACTCTCCTTTTCTTAACTTCAAGGTGTCGTTTTGTATTTTCCATCTTGGCACAGTTCTCTTCCATGACTCTGTCAAGGAAGGAAACAGAGCTACATCTAATCGCTGTATTAAATAAGTAGCGTTTGGGTTTAATGAAATTATAACTCTATCTTATTCTCACGACTATCTGACCATAGGAATAGTTAAATGAGAAGCATGTCCATCTAGATATAAAATAGCTGGAAAGGAAATACATTCTTGACTAGCCATGGATACCATACATTAGCTACATATTCAAAAAAAACTTCTGTTGTCATCCATCCTGAATCAGAGAGACCAACTTCCCACCCTTTTGGGATTTTTCTAAAATATGTGGGGGGACTTCTTTTTCGTAATTATACAGGACCATAGGAGGGGCTCTGGTCCCATCAGCAGAGTAGTTAAAAACCACAGTTATACCCTCCTTTTCACAAGAATCAACTTCTTTGTAGACTGCTTTAGAGCCTCCTTCAGTCAGCACTTTCACGGCATAACAAGAAGTTGGACGCAGTTGAAAATACGAGAAGCTTCAATCTCAAGTGAATTCTTCTTTTTCAAATATTTCCCTACTTCTGAACACCAGCCTAAAAGGTTCTCTTTAGTTACAGAGGCCCGAGAAATTGTTAGATGCTGAGGTGTTCTGAGGGACAGTTCAGGATGTCATTTTGCGAACCCTTCGTACCAGTGCCTTCCTGGTCGAGAGTTAGTAAATGGTGTGTCCTTATTTTTATCGATGACATAACTATGGACAGTGTCTAATAAATCTGTTTTTAAAAGAGAAAATCCATGAACAGCCCTGTAACGAATCCAATCAACAATTTCTGATTCTTCTGTAGCTTTCAATATTGTTGGAGGCCCAATCTTCCAATCAGATTTTTGAGAATATTTTTGACGCCTATGTATAGTTGTTGAAGGTACATTGAATATTTTTGCTGCTTTTCTTCCAGAAATTCAATGGCTAACTTCTTTAATTGCTAAATCCAGGGATTCTTGAGCATAAGTTTTAAAGTTTGTTTTAATACAACTACTTTTTTTTTTTCTTTTTATTGCCATCCACATTTTTAAGCTGTTTTTTGATGATTTTTCTTCCCTTAACTTTTTTTTTACTTGTCTTTGCCATTTTTTATCAGGAAAAATAATACTTAAGCTGTAGATTGTATTAAATAATAAGGAAAAAAAATTGTCTGTGCCATGATATGTCAGCATTTATGTACGATACTTAGGCTATGTTTATAGGTTACATACTTACTTTAATGTATATCGATCAATAAAATACATTATTTATTACGTACTTCGGAATAAATGCTGCTGTGTGACTTATGACTTAAGTACTGTACAAAAGAATTTACAAGAAAACACGATAAAATGATTTAATTCATCAAAATACTTTGAAGTGACACTTTGTTTACGCTGTTTCACGAAACGAACATACAGTACTATAGCTAATGTAGCCATAAAACGGAACGCAACAGTTTTCTGCTCCACTAAGCAGACAACTCAAAAATTTAGTCTCGATGGGGCGGATCATCTGAATAAATTATTAAAATAGTCCTAAACTTTCATGAAACTTGAAAATTTTTCATTCTATATTATGTTCTAAGCATTATTCAAAATACATAAACACATTAAACATTGTGACAAACAATAAATAGACATCAAAACATCCAATGGATATGTATTCGAATTCAACGATATTATTCATTACTTATTGTAGGCTTTCTATAACATATTTTTCGCGCATCATTTTATGATAAAAAAACCGTCATTCTTAACATATTGTTTGATCACTTATCCACTTATCATTATGATTGCTTATACATTTTAACACTTGAAAAGGTATGCCAGAATGAGATATGCTGCGTGATTAAATATAAAATACGACAGTGAAATAAAGTAGTGGATTCATGTATTCTTTATGGTTTTTTCTTAGACCAAAATGCTGTTGAAATATTCAATTGAGAGTGTTTTAAGTGCATAAAAATTTGAATACTTATTTTATATGAGTTAGTTTGGTAATAAAATCTTATACATCTGTAAATTCTGAAATAACGCTTTGTATTTTATTGTGTAATTACTTAAAATTTATGATAATTATTACAACTTTTGCTAAGATATTTCTCAACGTACAGCTTATATAGTACGAAATAAGGGTACTGGATGTATTAGAAGGAAATTTTTTTTTGGAAATAGGAAACGTGTTCCAACGAAAAGAGTTTAACTCCAATTGTTGAAACATTGTATTAGTTTAGTGATAAGCAATTATACTTAACAACTAGAACGCTTACATACGAAAAAATCACATTGATACAGTTGTAAAGAACCATTAAAGAAACAAAATAAGCTTTGAAAAATAAGAATGAAAAAAAAAAACAACAAATTTTTCTATGTTTAAGGTTACTATTCGAAAAAGTGATAATTTACACTTATGTAATATTTCAAACAAATTATTAATAAAACAATTTTCGTTCAGAACATCAAATACTCCTATTTCACGAAACCTTTTTTTCTGTCGAATACTGTAGTGCACTACGTAGTCAAATTGTATGGGGGAACATTTCATTACTAATAAAAATTTAGGCAGTGTGTTATATTTGAAGCTTTTAATAATGAGCTCCAACAAATGGAATAAATTAGTATAGTTATAAAGCAAGAGTGTCTAAATAAACTCCAATACGTTTTATTAAAATTAAAGAACATCATAAAAATTATTTAGATCTTTACCAAAGCTTAAAATGACCGAAATAGTTTTACCTTGTCATAGTGTAAAATGAGATATCAAAACCACACTTTCGTTTATGAAATGTAACTGTAAATTAGAAAAGTACTTAACGTTGATGATGTGCATCTCCTGTAGGGTGATCACTGGGTGAAAAAGTGGTTAGGATGTTTGAAATGCATTACTTGCAAAAGCTGCTTTTCTTTCAAAACATCCACAGATCGTCTAAGGGTTTCAAAAAATAATTAAATAAGAAAAAAAAATTTTTCTACTTTACAGCACAATGAAAAGGGTTTGTTTTTTAAAATGATTTCTTACTTTATTCTATATTTTTGAGGTTCTCGCCATTTTCATAATTATTTATGTATATAATAACGTATCTCTTTACAATTGCAGTACTACAATACTAGTATCTTTATATACGTGGTATAACTCTATATTACACCCTGAAACCATAGATGACTGTCCGATGAGAAATTCGTTTATTTAAAAAAGCTGTTTTCTGGATTTTTTACTTATACTTGTTATCTGTTACTAGAATAATGAAATTAGTTGTCTTGTTATAGTCAGGTATGCCCACTCACAATATACCAAAGTGAAAAATTAATCTAAATATGTGACTTTTTAAAATAACCAATGGAGAAATCTTAATTGTCATTATCTCATAATACAGTCATTATAAAAGAGGATTTTTTAAGACACAGAAAATAATCTCTCAGTTACATCCATCCATTTTTTTGAATTTTTAATAAAAACTTGAAATGAAGGGAGATTTTTTCGGTTTTTCTTTTAATTTTCATGTGGCATAGCTTATCTTATTCTTTAAATTATTTCAGATAAAGTCTTTGCAAAGAAATTTGTATTACAATGAGCATGTAGGGAGAAGTAAGCAAAAGTAGGGAGAGAACTAGTATTGGTTGATCATGTCGCTTCTGAAACGTTGTAGAAACGTTTCTGGCCAACTATCCCAATAATTTGTCTGAGCAGTTATGTTAATCATGTTTCTGTAATATTTCTGTAATGTTTCAAAATCTTGCAATCTGGAGCACAAGCAGACACTTTGACAACTTAACAATATCTCGAAAGCATTTGTACAATAACAATAAGCTTTTAGAGGTAGTTAATCTCATATTCTTTGAAAGTTACAAAAACAAAGTACATTCTATCTGTGTTAAGTAGAAGAAAAAATTTTTATGTAAATAAAATGTTTTAGTATCAAATCTATACCATTTATATATAAAGTAATTTGATTGATTTTAATACCGTCATACAGTATTTACTTCTTGCTTGCAGTTTTACACGTTGGTGTAGTGTTTGTTTGTTGATGAACGAAATGATTGGCGTTACTGATGTGTTATTAGTATATTGTACTTACATACTTACATATACGTATACCTGATTGGCTATAGCACTTTCTGAGCTGAGCTCAAGACCATAAAGATACTTAATTAGTAGTTATGTGACTCTAATGCTTGTTGGTAAATTAGAAATTCATACGACCAATGGTATACAAGAAAATTTTGATACATCTAAATCATTATATCAAGAGGTGCATATGCATAAATGGCAGCACTTTCAATACAAGCACTCTATATCCTCCATACATGCCCTTTTTCTCAATATCGCTCGTTTTTCGACGAATAAATTTTATGCTGCTGTATACTTATGTATATGTATACACCAGCTATATAGGCTATTTAAAAAGTTCAGTATATACGTATCTGGAGGATCTCACTATGACTTACTCAGACTATGTCCCCGTCTTTCATGCGTGTACTGCTACGAAATTTATGAACGTTATGGTCAGAATTTATGTCAAAAGTGGCGTTTTTTTTGCTACAATCGTATTAATACCTAACTCCATCATTAACAATCAGAAAAGTCTGCAAACCTTTCGGCAACAAAATATCGCCGAAAATAGTGCATCGCACTGTAGGCCAAGACAGCCAGTCTAAGTTGATTAATAGCACCACTTAACGGTGTGTACTTTTACTAGACTACATAGATGAACAATTGACTGTGAAGTTATCAGTCTGTATTTAAAACTGTCGTGCTAAGGAGGGCTAACACCTTAAAACTGTGTGAGTATGAAATTCTCGGTCCTTTTCCGTCCTTACTGGCACACAACTTGCGAATCATAAAAAGGTAGTTAATGCAGATTGTTGTATACAACATACTGAGCTTGAATGTTGAAAAAGTTAGTGTTGCACCTGCAAGCTGTGAAAACATTTAAAAGCGAAATGTCCTTTCCGTCCACATTCTTTGCATCCCCCCATTACTCAAACTGTCTCTTCATTTTTCTCTTGTTCATCGGATCTTTACCAAACTTTTTTTCCAGCCTCATTAAGTTCAAATATGAGACACGCGTTTGCTCGGATTAGCCTTTCTTTGCGAGATACATCGATATAGCGTGGCACCACCTCCAACGCCAGTAGTTAAGTATTAGTTAATGTTACATGTTCCCAATTGTTTAAAAGCACCTCAGCTGGACAAGTAGCTTGTCTTCACGCAATGGGAGTAAAGACATATTTTTATTTAGAATTTACTACATTTCAGTAACATCAATTGTTGCATAACATTTGCTGGATAAACTTTGAAAAAGAATCGCTTTGGATACTTATTGTACATGGTATTTGGCGTCAAAATAATTTGGAAAAAATTTTTCAACAAACTTTATTAAAAAAATCCTTTATGTGTAATGTTGACTATACAAAAATATTTAAGACGTATATTTTTTTTGTACAAATATAGACCAACAAAGATACAGCATATTAAGGTACAAAAAAAGAGGCTTATGGTGGTTTGAAGTTGTAAAATATTACAGATTCGTGACGTCATCCAGTACCCACTCCAAGACTTTCATGTGCTATATCTTTATGATTAAATATTTTTTTATAATCTAAATTACAAATCTAATACATGTTTTTATGAAAAATATTAATTATTTTTTCCTAACACTCTTCAATCCTGTGTTACGATATTTGTACGAATTTTTTACTACATATTGAGAAATCAAAGCATACTTTTCTTATAGAACTGTAAAGTTTTATTGAAAACAAAAAGCACTTTTTGTTAAGCAGACTGGTGATCATTACTTTTCGTGCTTAAGCGTTTTTAAGAAGCTACTATGCCTTTGGTAAAAAAAATAATGTTCGCCACTTATGTGCATGCGATAACATGTGCACATTGCTTTGCAAGCGCCCGCAGGCCGAGAGACCGCCTTGGGGGTATGCACATTTGTTACGAAAACTGTTATTTCGACGTTATACTAACACTCGTACTATATACTTTTATTTGAGTGAATGTAAGTAATATTCTACCTTGGTCAAATAGTGTGGCAGATCCTTTTTTAGGGCAGAAAGCGATTAGCGGGCACAAAGTGCGTCAATGCACAGAAACCTGCACTTTCTGTCCTCAGGGTGAATAACAATATTCACGGCTTAGGCACAAGTAGACAACCACAGTAGTCGTATTTTCTGCCCTAGTCACGACGTGTACATTTGACTAATAAAATTTTTTTTATATATAATGTACTTTGTCCGCAATAAACAATTAAAATTCAATTTACAACTCGGTCCAACATGTAGTACATTTATAATATAAATAGTTTCTTTGGTTTATGACATATGTCTAGGCCAGTAAAGTAAAGAAAGTACATTCTCAGATCAAATTCTACTTTCCTGCTCAATGACGTCAGAAAGTGGCAACTTCGTTTGGCACAGCGGCCCGAAGAGTTAGCGCTGTCAGGCTAAAGAGCAGAAAAAATGTTTAGTCTTAAAACTTGTATAAGAGCTTTAGAATTAAAGATCTAGCATACGGTTAAGTACTAGACAATGGTAATAATTATACTATACAGTAATTACACTGAGCAACCCAATTCTTTGAATCAAAGAAGATTTCTTTACCCTCAGTCCGTTAAATATTTTCTTTTAATTGAAACAAATTTAGTCGATCCAAAAAACATTTCGTACAACTAAATGAGATAAATGAGATAAATTCGTAATTAAACAAAGAAAATATTAATTTAATAAAAGAGTTCTATAATCTCAGGGGAGTTTTCATTTATTTCAACATTAATTTCATGATTTTTACGATATCAACTAATCATATTATTTTCGAAACCATTTTTCATTAAATTTGACAAATTTTTTTCAGCAATTAGTGGCTTATTGTTATTATTTTCGCTTTTAGTATAGGTAAATATATTATTTTCAAATGGACTGATATTTATAGGATGATCCGAAAGGGTAACAGGTGGGGATTGAGAAAAATCACTGAGAAAGGTGGTTATACAAGTTCCCTGTATACGTACAATACCTCCAACATTCTTAACTGTTGGCATGTTTTTTATGTTAGATCCTAAAGATGATTAAAAAAGAAAAAAAAATTTTGTAACTAACAAAACTGTTTTAAAAATCATATAATATAAAATTAAT
>NW_019379610.1:330267-344355 GCF_000648655.2 Copidosoma floridanum | reverse complement strand
GGAGAACGAAGAGAAGACTCGGACAGACGAGGAGAACGAAGAGAAGACTCGGACAGACGAGGAGAACAAGGGGAACACTCGGAGATATCGGGCAATTAATCGGGAACACACACGCGTCTTTGCCTTATAAATAAGTATCTTGAATAAAAGTCTTTAAGGTTCCAAGGTTTTGATCATTCTCGCGAAGCACCTCCTTACCTTTCGGTTTTCCCACGTAACAAACCAACATAAGTTTGTTTGTTCTTATAAATAAATTAAAATGGATAACAACTTGTTTATTTACATATTTTTAAAAAAAAGCGTAGATTAATTTATTTACCATTACAAAATTTTAAAAAAATTACTTTTGAACTCCAATTTTAGTAATATCATTCACTTTATAAGTGACTATTAAACAAAGTGGAAGCAAGATTTTTTAATTTTTTTTAAGTAAAACTTCTTTAAGCACGCATTATATAAGGAGTTGACCCATGAAACGAGTGAGTGAACGAGCGAACGCTGCCGTGCATATATGTATCTATTTATGTTTTCTGTAGATGGACCAGTGCTTACTGCACCGCAGGCAGGGTGTCTGTTTGTCTGTCTCCCTCCTTAACGCATGCGCACCATAGTGTGATGCAATTACTCTATCTACATATATATCGTAGCTTCTTTCTATCTCTATATATAAGGTAGACAGTCAATCGATCCAAAAAATCACCAGTGCTAGCAAACGGAATGTTAGTTAAGCGGTTACCCATCCTACTACCAACAACGGCCAACTCTGCTTAACTTTCCAGATCGATGAGACTGAAACTCTACCACTGTGCCCCTGTGTCGGTAGTAAGTGTACCTACTGCTGTATGGTGGAAATCTTAATGTGGTTGTAATACGGGCTAAACTGGGCCTCTGTTACAGCTAAGGTACTGTCAGGTGAGTAATGTCTGACTCAAAACATTGCTCGATCTCTTTGAAGTCTTGAAAAAATATACTAAAAGTCGTTCTTTTTCCAATTTATCATTTCGTATGTATATATGTTTATAAGAAAACGCACGTAGAATATTAAATATGTATAATAAGTATGACAACTTAACTTTTAAAAACAAGAAAAAACGCTGTATCTTGAAAGGAAAGTAAAATTGGATCATTATAACAATTTCCACGAGTTTCCTAAAAGGGATCTACATGATTGGGGTGCAGAGGGGTTACACTTTGGACAAACATAACCTTTACTTTTTCATTTTTCGACTATATCTTGAAAAAAAACAAGTCGAAAAATTTTTTTTATTTAGTATAGTATGTTTGGAAAATCAATACGGACGTTGTTAAAATATTTATGAAATTCATTCATATTCCTTATGACATTATGTTGGCCGATAGTGTCAAAAACTTACCTTACTATTATTATTCTATTTTATTTAGTCATCGTTTACATAAATAAAGCTTACGCATAGCTATTTTCGCTTCATACAAGGTCATGTGTTGGTTTAGGTCACGGTGGGTTGAACATTACTCAAAATCCATGGGTATTTACAGTAGCTTTAGTGCCTGAGGCTAGGATTCCTACGTAAACAGCCATCATTTGGCTTAAAACAAGCTATGTAGATTAATATGTGGAAAAATCACATAAAAATGTGTGTAGTTTTTTTTTTTAGTACTCTGTTGTGTAAATATTATGTTCAATTTACCATTTGCACGTTGAGCGAGTGCCAACCCTTATAGTTAATAGAACCTTCTTAATTGTCTGTTGGTAAAGAAATATTAATCAGTGTGCAGTCTGTAGCACCAATAATTCCGGGGAATTGAATGAAGCGTTCAAAACTGAAATTTCAAATTAAATTGTGTGTGTGTGGGTGTGGGTGCGTGTGAACATGCGTGCGTGTGTGCCTGTGAGTTATATAAATTTTACTCGAATAAAAATTTATGCATGAAGTCAAAAAACTTACTTTTGTTAATTCCTCTTGCACTCTTTAGGAGTATTAGAGAACTGCCTCACAGACATGTTAATACTTGCTCCCACTAGGTTTAGATATTGGATGGTACGAATCTCTTATAATACCTTTTAATAGCTTTCCTCAGAGAAAAATCAGATACCACAAAAAACTTGTGTAGGACGTGGGATTCATTTAGGGTAATACGTCAAATCAGGTGTTAGTTATTAAATAAGATCATGAGTTCCTTATTTGTCCATTCTCTTAACAAAAGAGTTATATTTTCTATTTACTTACCTACAAATGTTTAACTACATCATTACACGTCTTTTACAGTGATAAAAAAATATAAATATCTCAAAAACAAATTCATGGTAAAAATAAATTCTTAAGAGACAAAATTAAATTGAGTATTGTGTGGAGTGCTTGTAAATCATTTTTCGCTGTTACCTGTATTCCTTCTGTTTCCAATATTATGGTGATAACTAATTGTAAAACGTACTTGTAATGATTCTGGGAATCTTGTATCATTGAACGTACGCAAGGGTTGAATGTATCTCTTAACTAACATTTCCTTAGCATTTCCATTTGTCAAACTCTATTAACTTCTTTACGACGTATAGCAACTTGTACTACGTCTCCGATGGCATTCGTCATCGTACAACCTGTTACAGTAATAGTTACCTAATATTACATGGTTTGTTTGTGCTTACTTATAACGATAATCATATCTTTCCCTTTTCTCATAAGCCCTTTATCTTATGCAATCAGATAATATAGACTAAGAGCTAAGGCCAATGGGAGAAATTTTTGGAATCACTTCTGAATCTCACGGATATCAAAAAAACTTGTGATTCGAGAAGCTCCGAAGTAATTTGGCGATACTGATGACTGATGACGAGTTATGCCACTTTTAAAAAATTGCCTTGTGCGGAAATTTCAACTATTAAGTTTAATAACGAGCCTTACAAAAATGGAACCAGCCACTAGTTTGGCAAACGTTTTTATACGATAATATATGCTTGAAACCAGAGTTATTCAATGGAAGCGGAGGGAGTGGAAATTTACTACTTTTGCGTCAGAAATGGTGAATAATAAGCAATGCACCACGGAATTTCTGACACTCAAAAGGTATAGTCCTCCCCCCTTGGATAACCTCTACAATGCCACAACTCTGGTTTCAAGCATGAATAATTGTATAAGAATGTTTGCCAAAATTGCAGCTAGTACCATTTTTGAAATAGTAGTTGATAAACTTGACAGTTAATTTTTAGTCAGCGAAGTAATTCTTATTTAGCCACGACTGTCATAAGCTTTTTGTTATATCTATTGAGCCAGGAAGTGGCTGGTTCCAAATTTCTGCATAAGGCCATTTTTGGGATATCACATAACTCGTCATCAGTTATCAATTTCGTAAAAACATTGCGGATCTCTATAAATCATAAGTTTTCTTATTATTAGTGAAATTTCTGGCTAGTTAAAAAAAATGTCCCTCTGAGCCTCTGCTCTTATTCTAATAATAAGACAATAAAAACAGTGATCTGAAGTTAGTATAGTATACTTCGCTGGGTGGAAGACAGCTGATTGACAACTTGTTACTTACCTACTGCAAGTGATTACACTTAGAAATTTAATAATGATAATGGCTAGCTGGCATGAACATAAAACTTTAAAATTTAGTATTATTAATTAAAAGTAACAACAGCTTTTTTTTACCATAAATGTCATTTTTAGAAATTTTTTAAGACCCACTGATAAGCAAAAGCGAATAATGAATTTTTAATCGAAAGAAATTCATTATTGATCTATTAAATGTACAATCTTGTATATCTAACAATCATTGCCTTCCTGTTAGAACGCTGCAAGCTTTGATTCAAGTTAGTTTACAATGTCTTGTGTAGAAACTTACTACCGACAATATTTAAAACCTTGTCCCACTTAAGAGTAATTAACTGTTATGGCCATAAATAATTAATACTCTTTCAAACGTTTTTTAATACTGAACTGAGAAGAAATATGCGTAATAGGAAAGGTATGTTTAATATATTATATAAGTGTTGTACTGATGGTTTTAATTTTAAATGAATTTCTACAATACAATTACTTTGTTACTAAGACGTATGGATAGCAGAAGTGAAGTGCGTTACCAAATTTAGAAGCAGCTATCTCATCTTGCTGTTAGTAACTAACGACAGTTACCCTCGTAGATCATAAGGTATATGCTTTGGGGTAAACAAATTTAATAATTAGTTATTGAAATTAAATATTTACATTAAAATATGTTATAGCAACAAACATATTTTAGTTTTTCATTCCAGCAGATGTTTCTACTTACTATTGGACATAATTATACCATCTGGCATTGGATTTAAGTCAGTTAAAATCGAGTGAGTGCAACGCGTAGTATTAAATAGTAAATACAGTTTATATGATTCGTTATCCTCCACCTCGCACTAAGCCAACACACAATTTAAAAAACCTACTGTTTACTGTTAGGCAGCACTTGAGGAGTCGACAGTTTTCGAAATTACTTTAATCCTTCAGGATATCATAAATATTTTTTCTATATGATACTTATAATCGTATGTTTCATGTTTGACTCTATCGCGTAGGCATGCACTTGTCAATTAACGTGCAGTCATGAATCATTGGAATTATGAATTAGTTAGCTTGGCTCACTTGACAATGTAATGAATGTTTATTTGCTTCGATAATGACAGTACGCAAGCGTGTGTGCTTGAGTACCACGCTCACATGAACTGTTTATATGCTCATTGTGTATGGTACCAGGGCTCCAGAGTCCTAGGGGTAGTATTGCGTAACTTTTTTTGGACGTGTGGGCCTGTGTTATAGCATAGGCTAATGCACTGAAAAGTGTAATTACTATGCCATTTGGCATAATAACCGTACTGCCAGCGCTGCTCTGGTGGCTAAAAATGCAACTATAACCTGTTACATTTATATTGTTTCAATTGCAGTGCAGTCTGTATTTTGTGCTGTCTTCATAATAAATTATTCATTTTGACTGATGATCTCATTTATTCTTTTGGTGCAATTAAAAATAATTGATAACAATGCATCCTAATACGGGCTGAACTTTAATTATAACAAAGCCCGCCAAAATTTTAAAACAATAAGAATGTAACAGACTGTGATTGCATTTTCAACCACCAGAGGATTTCTGGTAGTATGGTTATCGTGCCAAATACCATTACAGGTCCACAGCGGCCACCTGTGATCTCCTTAGAGGATATAATACTGAAGTAAGCTCGTAATGGGAGAATGTGTAGTCAGGAGTAGAGAGAAGGAAAGAAACACTTTGGGGTACCCCACTCTTCAACCACTTATCATAGACAGTCTTCTGATGGGCTGCCATATATATACAGCAGAAAAGTTGCAGGAAAGTTAGGAAAGCAGGTGGATACAGCAGAATGCACACATGCTATGAAACAAAATAACAACATCATGTTAGCTAATTTTGCCCTCCCAAAACCATAAATATTGACGAAAACGATAAATATAAGCTCCGTCAATTGATAATATCAATTTATCTGTACGTAAAACTATGGTCCCTGTTTAACCTACAGTGAATATTCACTTGTGAGTCGTAAGGAAAATTTTTGTTGGGTGCCAGATGATTTTTACAACTGGGAGAAACGGTAAAAATTGTTACGGTTAGGTAAAAAGTCTAGAGTGAATTTTCAGTCCCATGGTTACCGTTCTAAATAGTAATTTTTATGGGCATTTACCATCAAATTTATAAAAAGTTTCTCTCAAAGTAAAAAGTATACTCAATTGCAAAATAAAATCATTTAAGTATAAGCACGTCTCAGTTTTTTTTTTTCATTATTTTTTAGTGATTCATATTGGTGTACTCTAATCTTTAGATAATGAGAAATTAAATATATGTACTAAAAACACACATACCGCTGTACATATGTTATAACTTTCGAAAATTAATTTTGTATAACGACATAAAATTAAATCTTATGGTATTCAAAATTCTTCTTTTATTAAAACTTATTTAAACAAATTTTAATTGTATACAATTTTTTTTATATTAAAAAAAAAGATTATATGAAGTGCATTTTTTACGAATATGGAAAGTTTAAACTATTGAAAAAAAATGTTGATAAGATATAAAGAAAGAGTAGACTCTGCTAGTATTTTACCTTAATATCCTCTTGTCAAGAAAAAGCTTTACCTCTACGCTACGAGCACTTCAGAAAAACTGATATAAAAGTTGTATCTGTTTACGCACCTACCCATATGTTAAACTTAACTTTACAGACAAATAAATGAATATTATTGAAAAAGTTTATTTTTATCGTTATCGTAAGTATTTGTGGTTGAGGGCAGGATAAAATTAACTGCCATAATATCTTATTTTCATGGCATGGGCGCATTTCTCATTATCCAGTTACTTTCCCAACTTTCCTGCAATTTTGCTAATGTGTATATAGATGTATAACAGCCGATTTGGAGGTAGCATCAAATGAGTGATCAAAGAGTTAGCAGAATTATTCGCTGTCATAATAATATGAGGCACCACAGACCGTGGCACAAGTTGGCAACCAAGGGAGATACCACTGGCATCAATGCACGTAGTTCATAGATATCTTTGAATATCTTAAAAGCTAAGTATTTTACGGTAAGGCATGAAGAGTAGAAGATATAGAAAATTTAATTACAAGTAAGTGCCTGTTTATCCCATGTTAATCGAAGCAGGCATTTTCATATTACAGCCGTTAAAAGTATGAGGAGCCTATGAGAGTATGATGTATATATAGGTATACAAAGACTATCCAAGTGGTGCGTCTGCTGAGTCTGATCGTTGTTTTTTTCCCAGTTTCGCTGTGTATATATATACATATGGTTAAGCAGACCCAACGCACAGTCCTTGCTTAAACTTATCAAACTTTTTACGGCTGCAATGACAGAATGCCAAGACTGATTCACATGGGATGAAAATGTATTTACTTATAATTAAATTCACTATATGTTTTACGCTTTATGTTTTCTTATACGATGCTTACCTTTTTAATTTATAAAGATATCTACAAACTACGGGTATTTGATACCACTGGCACCCCCCCCCCTTTGTGTTTCATTCAATCGACACCATGGGCACTGGCGCATATCATTTTATCTCTTCTAGGTAGTCCCAGATTCTCGTCCCAATCTGTGTACTGCGAGACTTCTGGCTTCTGCGCAGAACGCTGAAGAAGACAAGAAGATAAGGTATCATTGACGATGTAGCAGCGCGCACCTTAAGCGCGATATACTCCTAATTCCACAAATCCCGAGTACATTAACTAAACAACCGAGTGCACACATAGATCAGGCAATTTATTAATTAAATTTTTTATTTACACAAGCCACACAAGCGATTCAAACCCCAAAATATCAAGACTCCCGAGGGTCAATCAAGGTTATTGTAAAAACTAAGTGTACATTCATTTTTAAAAATCTTGAAATAAAAAACTTAATCTGGTTTGTTTATCAAATTAATCATACTTACTCAACATATAAGCTTTCGTTGTCATTAATTTCTTCATTTTATGATGAGTCAGACGTATTTTTGTGGTAAGGTTGAATTAAGTAAACCACGTGATTCAAAACGGATTTTCGTTAGATTTGTGTAGTAGTCTGCCTTAATAGTAAATGTTTGAAAAGTTTAATATTTACATATAATAAGTCAAAAAATTCTTTCAGATATTGTAAAACAATTTAAGTAATTATACTTTGCTATACATTAATTAAAAAATTTTAATAATTAAAGCCATCAAAGCAAGTTATTAACTAAAGAGTCCGAAACAACCAACTCACCAAGTGCGTTCGAAAGTGGTGTATGAATGGTTTAATACTTTACAAAGAATATTCTCGAAAAAAAAGAAAAAGAAGACTTGGCTTTTTAAGATTTCGATTTCACTACTTTGAAAAACTGCATATTTCTTTTAAACAATATAATTCATAAATACTATATCAAAGCCTTGAAAGTTTTTTGAATACTGAAATTAAACACATTAAACTTTCCTCACCTTCTTATTTTTGTCAAAAGAGACTTTTCAAAGAAAAACAATTACAATAATTAGCAAAGAGATTTTTTTTTAGTTTAATAGAGAAAGCACACGCAACATAGCTGCATTAAATGCGTTTATTTAAATACAGGACTAGAATACAAAAAAAACGTGCTTTTTTTATTGTACTAAGCGTACAGGTTAAAGCGATTTAATACCAATACAATTAATTAACCTAGTAATTGACTAACAGTAGGGAATCATTATATTTTGAACGTTTGAATTTATAGTATTTCGGTTAATTAAATACCTTTTTCCCAAACGTACAGCCATTGGATTGTTGGCACTTCTGTTAATAAATAAATAATACATAACCCAAATTCCTTAAAATAGTTATTAAGTTTTTAGAGCTCTTGTTAAAAAATAGTTTTAAAAATAACTATGGATTCTCAATTGCATAGATTCATTTGGTTATGGGCGCTTAAGTTATGACTCATAAATGGAATTACTCTTGAAGGCACTTTTTTTGTAGGTACTAGGCGCTTGTTAAATAAATATACAATAATTACAAGGATAAACTTGTGAGACTACTAAGATATTGGGTTTTGAGCACTAATGTAATTAAACATTTAAATAATATAACATCTGATGTATGTGTACTCGGTTGTAACGTATACATACTTGAGATGTGTAGAATTAAACGTATAGCGTGCCTAAGCTTCGCGCTGATGGGCTGCCAGTGCTCATGCGTTCTGCGCAGAAGTCATGGGTGAAGCAAGTCCAATATATATGTATATGGGATACCTGGTGCATCACCAAGAGAAGGGATCATTTTGTTACGAAATCAGCACTTGAGATAAAAAAACAAGCTTCAGCGTACAAGGTATCCAAAAATAAAGTTATTAGTAATCCATAGAAATGAGTTTATGTTTTTTTTAACATTTATAAAAAACATGAAATTACAGAAGCCAAGCTCCTCTTTTGTACAGTTGTCACTCATGTAGTTACTGCTACTGTAACTGTTGGTTTTCCCTTGAGAACAGTAATTTCTTATGCATATAACAAATGATTGTATCGTGAATGTTAATTGGAGGGGGTAGGGGGTCTGAGAGTTTCTATCATCTCTCAGTCTCTTTTCTATCACCTTCATCTTTTTCTCATCTCTCGGTCTATAGTGTTGAGTACCAACAGCATAAAATTGTTAACTGTTACCTTTAATTGACCATAAATGCAAGTAGGGTAATCTACTTGAACTGTGATGGTCAATAAATAGTTTTAATCTTAACCAATAGAAAAAAAAAATTTGTTTCATACAGTATAAAACTTAAAAAATAGTACATTTTATACTAGGGCAGAGAAGACGACTACTACGGTTATTGTATATTTGTGTCTGAGTAGCGAACAGTGATTCTTGTACCCAGGGAAAAAAGTGCAGTTGGATGGGCGCCCTTTCTTCACATTAGAAGAGCTTTGCTACACTTGTTGCCCAAGGTAAAAAAATTGTTTTTTTTTTCTTTCTTTTACTCTTCCAAAAAAATTTTGTTTACGAAAAGTGAAATGAACATTTAAGTGATAAGTGCCACCGACAATTAAAATAACTTGATGGGTCGTGATTTTCTCTTACAAATAGCATATTATTTGGAAAAAAAAAAATTTTTTTTTTTTACACAAATGACGCTGATTGAAATACTAGATCAAAAATCGAAACAGCCAGATCCAGGATGACAGGCTTTATGTTTGAATTTGTGATTTTCTAACAAACCAATTTAACTTTTAATTTTAGATAGTCCAATACCAGTTCAAACCTGCCTTATTTTTGTTTTTATGCTCTTTTGATTAAAACAAATATGATTTAATATTTTCAAAAAAACGTAGGGTATGCTGTACACATTACTTTACCCAATATAAAATTTGATAATTTTGCTTTATGAAAATAGATTATACTAAATCAAATCTCTTTTGTGTGTAAAATCAACTTAGTACGTTGACGCTATACAACTCTAATTTTTTAATCAAAGACAGTGTTGAGTAAAAATTTATCAATTCGGCTAATAAAAAAACGGCATTAAAACAAAAATTGATAGTTTTTTAAAATTCATGAAATTTTTTCCTATAAAACAATGCCTCTAATCTAAAGATTAACATAGAGGTTCCTTATTTGAGATTTTTTAAGGAATAGAAGTATATTTTGTTTTGTAAAAAAATGCAAACTTGAAAATATTGTCCGCAATTGTTTATTTATGATAATTTATCTACAGCTTTCAAACCTCCCTTTTTTATGTTTGACGTTCTTTCGATTAAAATGTAGTAAGAATTTATTATTTTTTAAATAATGTAAGATGGTAAGAATACAATTAACTTATATTTCTGCCACTTTTGTTAAAGAAATTAAAAATTTATTCATTTTACCTAATAAAAATACCTTATACTGACAAACCTGCTTTGTTTGGAAAATCAATTTAGTACGTCAATGACATGGAACGAAACTTGACTAGAAGGCCTGTGACTATTCCAGTTTACCAGTTTTTCACGTACGATGAAAAAGGATATAGCTGCTTATGCAACATTGAAGACTGTTAGCGAAAACTCACTGTAAGTGAAAATAAAAATAGTTTAATACAAAGAAAAGTTTCATAACTTTAGTGGATACAGATCGGCGTATTATTCAAGGCCAACCATACTTAACCAGCAGCTTATTCTGTAAAAGTTGGAGTCGTTTGATATTATACAATTATATTTGTTAATTCAAAATATCATAACCGATTTCTGCAGAAAATGTTTTATACACTGACACCTCTTTTTTCAGCTTTTCCATTTTAAATGTATATTTCGTGTAAATTGGCAATTTATATCGGCATTACCTATTTACTTAGCATCATTAAAAAAATAAGCTTAAGTTTATTTCATAGCAAACTACACGCTTAAAATACAGAATAAAGTACATATTTAAAATACGAAGAATACGTATTAAGTATGATATATAAATGTTTGCAAAGGAATGGGAAAGTAGACTTAAAATTAGAATTTCGCACCATTAGCGTCTGCCGGCAATCAGACGTTTCTTACTGTTTAGTTAAACAGAAACGCAAACTTTAAAAAACTCAAGATTTCATACACTAGATAACAGTATCATTAACTGCTAACAACATTCGGATTTGATACGTAATAACGTAAAGTAAATGACAGCTTGAAGAATTCTTGGTGGATTACGATCAAGGAGCTTATGGTGATAAATCCCTTATTTAAATTATACTAAACTGTTATGTGTATAATTATAGGGGTGGGCCGAAAAAATTAATTTTTTTCTTAGCTACCATATAGTCATTGCTTGAAATGATGAAAAAAAATTCTAAAAAAGTTTTAGATCTTCATATTAATTTTACATGCTCAGGCTTTGAATTTTTTTTCTTCATTATGTAAAACAAAAATTTAATGGTAGAATATGAAAAAAAATTTTTTTTTTGGTCCACCCCTATATATGTATAGCAGTGGGGGTTCGCAATCTCAGCGCTCCATGTACCAACCCCCATATTCGTATTCGCCCTAAGAATAATAAATTAAATCTTTCAATTAAGGTTTCTTTTTCACTTAAACTTATTTAATATTACACATTTCAAAAGAAAACTCTGGAGAACATTTAATTTGTTATCAATGTTGAAGTAACTTTTTATGGTACCTTAATAATCTGTACTAATTTCATAAATTTTTTTATGATTTTAAAAGTAAAACTGTATTTAAATATAAAACAGATGTAGATATTATTAACGAAGCGGCTTACTGAGTTTAAATAAAATACTTAAGGGAGACAATTGAAAACATAATAAAAAATTTAAAACAATTAGAAAAACTTTTTTGCTATTAACTCATTGTTCAACCTTTGAAATATTTACATTGTAATAATAATAATAACAATAACAATAAAAATAATAATAACAAAATGTGTAATGTATGTTTAATCATTGAGTTCAATAAGGCCTGAGTTATTTGTATCGTTCAAGATTTGCAATGATAAAGAGAACTACATGTATATATATATGTATGAAAGGGATATTAAAGTTAAGTATGGTGTATACCGATCTAAAAATATATGCATATGTTGGCTCATACAATTTCTTAGCTACTCTGAAGTTAAAAACCTTTTGAATAAATGAGATCAAGTAAAATTAATTGGCACCTCTGAGTGATACCTTCTTAGAAAACTATTATAAAACTTCTTTTTTAGTTAATATTGGTGCCAGCTCCTCCTTACACTACCTCACACAGCACCAGTATATACATATATGCATTTATTCATTAAAATTATTTATTAAATGAATATCGTACACATAAAATATGCAGTCATGAAGAATACCGTACGTACTCAGCAGTACATGTGCTAATGTAAAAGAGTATCTGATAAGTATAAGGGATTGTAATCGATTTTTAAAAAAGTGACCGATTTCTCGGTTGAATGGGTTGAGTCGATTTTTCGACGAAGATAACTTTATTTTTTAAGAATAAATTTTTTTTCTTCATAATAGATTGTTGATCGCTTAAAATCAAATATTTTGTTAAAAAATAATGATAAAGGATGTATGTCATAGTCGTTCTTTATTAAGAAATTTCTGCATTTATAGCAGGATAATGAAAAATTTTATGAAGATTTGTACACACTGTAAAAATTGTAATTATCTGCTTTTTTCTCGCATGGTTATAAAATACAGTGATAAAAGTTAAGATATTAAAATCTCTTAGCAATGATAAATAGCAATATCTCAATTTTGGTTCATCTTAAACTCAAGCTGTTGAAAATAAATCATTGTAAGACTTTTTGAAACATAGATTTTTTCCCATTTTTCAATTATTTTTTCAAAGAAGTAGATTATTATTTGATGGTCTCTTGAACAGTAGATTTTGGACAACAGTTTTTTTTTAACTCGTTTATCCACAGTATGGGAGGGAATATCAGTGTGTGCAGCACTGCCCAGCACGGCTATTGACAGTGCTGAGCTATAGCTAGGAGCAACGCGGTGGATATACAGAGGACTGTTTGCAGCTATGCCTAGTAGAGCTGCGCAGACTAATTTCCACTTTAACGTGTCACTGTCACGTGTGTTCATGAGTAGTTAACTGCGTACGGAATTTTTTACGACCACGGCTTGTTCCCTTCGTGTACCTACGTACAAACATACATGCATACGTACGTAGATACATACATACATAGGTACATACATACATACATACATACTTACATACATACACACATACATACATATACACACAAATACGTTTATACATTGATACATGTAATGTCACAGGCACGTATGTTACATACATAAATTGTCATTACAAACAAACAAACCCAAACCCTAATCTCTTTATTTTCAGGGTAAACACGCTGGTAATTTATCCAAACATCTGAACACTTTTCATGATGAACAGTATCGTGAGTATTTAACAACTTTTTATGATGATAAAAAAAAAAAAAAAATTAGGCATATGGAAAGCACCGTCGTCTTTGATAATCGATAATCGAATCTATAATCGATCCTCTTCCAGAGAATAAACGACTGACAATGTCTAGAATTAGCATTCAGAATCAAATGAAACTAGAAGCAGAATAAATTTGAATAATTATCCGACAAAAACTAAAACCGGTATATATTTTAATAAAAACAGAATTATAGTTATATACGTATATTTTACGTAATATAGGAATACCTACTTTTAACAGACAAAAATGATAAAATGGTTTCTTAGTATATATCAGTGCCCTCCGGTGAATTTGGAAATTCAAAGTAATAAGTGATCCGTTGGGGGCGAAATGTGAGAAAATAAATAAATACAAGTAAAGTGTATTTAAATTATCTTGCGTTGATTTATTAATGCGCAACGTTTCGCTGACAATATGCGTCAGCCTCATCAGGCGCAGGTACGCGAGAATTTGTAAGTTTGCCAAGTTTGTCAGTCAATAGCACGACAGGTGACGAGTAAGTCAACCAAACTTACGAATTCTCGCGTACCTGCGCCTGATGAGGCTGACGCATATTGTCAGCGAAACGTTGCGCATTAATAAATCAACGCAAGAAAATTTAAATACACTTTACTTGTATTTATTTATTTTCTCACATTTCGCCCCCAACGGATCACTGATCACTTTGAATTTCCAAATTCACCGG
>NW_019379610.1:316170-327860 GCF_000648655.2 Copidosoma floridanum | reverse complement strand
AATTCTCGCGTACCTGCGGTAACAATTTACATCAAAATTTATTGTATTTTGTGTTTGAGCCTTCCAGATCACTCATTGTGTGTTTTTAATTTTAATTTTGTAGCCTGATGAGGCTGACGCATATTGTCAGCGAAACGTTGCGCATTAATAAATCAACGCAAGATAATTTAAATACACTTTACTTGTATTTATTTATTTCCTCACATTTCGCCCCCAACGGATCACTGATCACTTTGAATTTCCAAAAATAATAAAAATGAAAAACGTCAATATATGTTAATTATCTTTATTTGTTTATCAGACCTGAAACTTAACAGTAACGAACTTATGATTTTCACTTCAAATTTCTACACATTATTGCATTCAATTTTCAATGTTAATTTTTGTAAGTACAAAAAATTCTATGTTGTGGTCTAAGAGATGCATATGAAAAAGAAAAATTTCGATTAAACAATTCCTTTCAAATACTAACTAATAACACATAACCCAATAACAATATAAGGTTATAAACTGGTTTTTGTACGAAAAAAATTCATATAAACCCGTAGTATCCAAATAAAAAATGAATAATTATTTTAATTAAAATTTTTATTTGTAGATAAAATCGATATCTTATTAATAAGGAGTGAGCCAGGAATAAAAATTGGTCGAGACACTCATGAAATATGACTGCATGCATATGCTGATGTACAACCATGCACACTGACATTCTTAACTGTTTTAATTTTTTCCTAATATGTTTTTATAAAGGAAATCGTATGATCGTTTGGTTTATTTAATAGTAAAATCAGGATTCATAGTAATTTTTTAATTCCTAATTCAAAGATTTTTGCAAAATTTGCAGATGTCATTTTTACGATCTATAATGAAGCAGTAATGGAAAAAAATTTATACATTTTCCATAAAATAAGGCATTAAACAAATTGTTGGAAATTATCAAGTAAAACAAATTTAGGTACAAAATTATAAGACAAAATTTATAAATTTTTATCACAAATTGTTAGCATCATTTACATTTTAAACGCATATTTTCAATTTTCAAATAACTTTAATCGAATAATTCTCAAGTATGACTTTGCGAATGCTTTTAGTTTACAAAATCAGGATTTATAATAATTATTTTATTGCTTCTGCTGATATTAAATACATAATAGACTATAAATAGATTTTGATTATTCTTATACTCATAAAATTGCACTGTTTTGCATGTAATAAGATCTTATAATAATGTTTAATAATTAGTACTATAACATTAAAATTAAATGAAAAATTAAAGACTAGTTTTTTTTTAATAGAAGTTCATTTTTTTGTATTCTGTAGTTCTTTGTTATTCTTGACAACATTTTTCCTTTTTTTTTTCTAATTCAGATATTTGTCGAAGTTTTCTTCTCTTCTTATTGTATCCGGACAAATTTCCTAGATCTTAGGTCTCTCTGCTGCTTTAAATCTTCTTTCTATTCTAAATAGTCTAAAACAATAACCATTAGCCAGAAAACAAATTCTTTTTTTGTAAATATTCGATTTTTGAAAATCAATAGAAACTAACAAACTGTGAATCAAGATAACCAAACTTTTTGTAACCATGCACACCTACATGCTGAACTGTCTTCAAATTAATCTTAATGCATTATTATGTAGAAGAGTTTGATAATTTTTTAGAATTTACAGACTAAAATAATCAAAAACAACAATGGAACACAAAAAATTGTTTTTTTTTAAATGTAACTTTGGAAAATTATTAAACTCAAAATGATGAAAAAAAGTCTATACATAATCACTAAGTTCTCTTAACTATAGTCACCGATTTTGTTAAAAAAAAAATAAAACAAAGTTTACAATAATCGGTAGAAAAAGTCTTAAGTGATGACTAACTGTGTATGTGTTGCCAACTATCACACACGCTCACTGACATAGTTCATTCTTAAAAAACTATTCTTACATGGTTTTTTGCGTAGAATTTAATATTCTTTTGAAATTGTCTTTGTAAGATATGTTACAGTTATGATAAGCAGATAAACTTCTAATAATTTTCAGACGTTTACAAAATAAAAGTAAAATTAAGATAAATTGGGCACATTGAAATGTTGATTAGCGGTGGTTGGTGTCCAGAAACAATAACAATAATAAACATTGATAAACAAAGAAAGTTAGTCAAGTTTTATCGAATTCTCTTTAAACGTTTCTGTCATAATACTGATCTTATACATTTAACTACTTACACCTACAGACATATTTTTTGAAATTTCATCTCAACACGTTCTTTGTAGAAAACTTTATGTTTCGATATTTTTATCGGAATTACTAAGGTTAATCACTAAGAAATACGCAAATTGTTCTTTTAATTTTTAAAATATTCTTTAAAAAAAATTCTAATTAACTAATAACAAACAAAAACTTATTGAATGAAAATCAATATGGGTAGAAGAATTGAATACTTGTTAGGAACACAACAACTCTTTTTTCAAACATATTTTTATCTACAACTAATAGCATTACAGTTGAAAGTCGTAAGTTTAAAAAACAATATTGCATCAAGACATGGAAAAGCTTCTCTAGGCGTAAATATACAATTTATTGTAAATAGAAAAGTTCAATTAAAAACTGTACAATGGAGATATTTGAAGAAAGGGATACTGCCGTCAACCTTTTACGCGTAATGAAAAATTTTTTTGGATATTTATTCCGTAAAAATTAAATATTTATATTAGCACATTGAATAACGGCAGTAACATGATAAAACTGGCACGATTGTTGAAAGGTGAACAAGAAAACTTAGATAGTAATGACGTTAGTAGGGAAGAAATTGATGGAACATCTTATGACGCAGAATTACCAGATAATCCAGATAATTCCTGTGTTATAAATGATTTTGATGACTCCGAGCTCCATGAACTACTAAAATGTGTAAGATGTGCTACCTATACTCTGCAGCTGTGTACCCACGAAGTCATAAAAAAAAGTGCAACTCTTACAAAGGTAAAAGTCTTATTTTGTTGTTATAATAAAGAACTGACGTCAATCCTTTTTTTATATTACAAATTGAAATTCTCAGTTGCGTCTTCGAGTTATCGATCGATTTACCCAAAATTGATTTGATAAATTCCTTAAAATATAAATAATCGTTAGGAGTGTTTTTTTTTTAACTGCTTACGTTGTAAAGTAATCAAATCAAAGTAACGCAATAGGTAAGATAGAAAACTGACAAAATTTTCGGACTACTGTTGAAATCTTCGTTTATTTTTTAAATTCTATAAAATTATCAGTAAAAGTGCCAGTGCTACTAGGTCCAAATACAATGAGATTAAAAATTACTTTTAGGCATGCGCTGCTGTGAAGACCCTACGAAATGAATCAATGGCAAAATTTTTTGAGACTGTAAAGTTAACAAACCCAGCTTGGATAACAGTATGAGGTGCAGCTCTGTATATTTTAATGTTAAAATCTCTTTTAAGTGCTAAAGAAGTATGTGACCCATTAAGAAGTAAGGTTAAGTCTCTCTTGTTGTCTGAGAGAATGTGGGATATGATAAAAAATCATATTGCAACATTAGAACCTTGCTATGATGCAACAGTTATTCAACAAAAAAAAACAATTATACCTCGTAACTTGAACGAAACTTGGATGAGATGCTATTTGAGAGTAGAAAAATTAAAAACTCCTTTGGATAAAAGCTTGACGAACGTAACAAAAAGAAGGCAGGCACAGCTTTTTAGGAATGATGCCTTCTTGGCTGCAACGTATCTTGATCCACGGTACAGAAGAGCTGTTTTTTATAATAAAATTGCAAAACTACAACGTGCGGAGAATACTGTACTTCATCGATGGAAAATGATAATCTCTGATAATGAAGTTGAAGCTTCTGAAGTCAGCCAACAAAAATGTAATACATCTGCACAGGTAATACATTTTTTATAATGAAATGATAAAACTGGTATTATAAATTCATATTGTTCGTTAATTTATTATTTATCGTTATTGTTATCGTTAGTAGAAAAGCTACGGCGGTTCTAGAACACGGCGGTTCTAGAACAGCCCCCCTCTTTGCAGACTGTCCCCCTCTGAGGCGTGCCCCTGCAGCCAATGGGTGAGAGGCATGGTTTTTTTGCGCGCGCTGCGTGAGTTTGTGCGCACTACCTGCAGCGCTACTCAAGCTGGGTGCACTGCAATGTGTGTCTGCAGCGGTAGTTTGCGCGCGCTGCTTGAATATGTAAAATCTTGCGCAGCTTGCATATGTGATGGTTATATGCATTTTAAGGTAAGCAAGCACGTTGCATGATAATGTAGGATGTAAAGTGGTAGGTAAATAATTGTTAAAAATTTCTTTGTTTGTTTTGATCAATGCGTTTATTTAAAATTAGGAAAAATTACTTGTACAAACTAGACTTGCAAAATGATTTGTTAAGCATCTTATTCTTGGAATACAATACATTTTTCACAGTTCTTTATCATAATCGTCATCGTCGTCATCATCAACATCAACCCATTCTATATTTAAGTAAAACTTTTTCATTCGTTTGACATTATGAAGAGCACACATGGATCTATAGGCACCATTGTGTTGAGCACAAGTAGTAACTTATCTTGGAAGTTCAAATGGCACATAAGATTCTCTCGTAAAATATTTCCTATTTCCGTGTACTCGTATTTTCCCGAGTCCCAGCTTAGTCCATAATAGTAAAGTTCAAGGTATAAATTTTTATGTTTATAATTGTGTGGTAATTTTCGCCAGGTAAAGGGTGCTTTAAAAAAAAATACTTGTGCTTCTGCATCGGTAGAACTAAGCGGAAGGATAGCCAATTCTTAAGGCACATAATCGTTACCTGATTTCTTGAAACCTTGCATGTCCAAAAAATACTCCATTTTTCCACTATAATATTTTTTATATTTTTATAACCTTTATTTTTAGGACAAGACCCTTTGTTGGTTAAATATTTATCGACCAAGTTTTTCAGCCAAGATTTCTTATTCCTATTATCACCGTCCTTTGTAAAAATTTTTTGATACTTAACATTAGTTGTTCAGTTGCTTGTTCTCGGTTTATGAGACACATTGATTATAGTCATGTAACCAAGTTGATTTTTTAAAACAATTCTACAGTCGATATTTTTTGATTTTTCCACAGATTTTGTTTTTTCAACCTTAACACCTTTCTTCTTGTTTCTCTTCATAAATTTTTCCCACTCTTCTTGTCGTCGTTTATTTTTTGCTTTCTCTTTACTCCAACTGTTGCTCCGACCTTTATCCATGATGGCTGAGAATAAACTGATACTTGCAGAGCCCACAAATCGACTTTATATAGCTTATACATGAGTTTCTTGACATCCCCACTCATTGGACTGTACTGAACGATACGGTCATGCAAAATTAAGCAATAAGCTGATGTATTGGCAGGAAAATTGTTATGCGACTCAAATTCTAGCCTCACATCTACTGGAGCACTTTTTAATGACTCGTTTTGTTTGGAACAATCAAGGACGATTAAAGGTATCCGATTGAAAAAGTGATGTTTGCCTAATGAAGGCGTACAATCTTTGCCAAAATATGAATTTTAAGAATCAGCATTCATATTAAATAGCAATGCATACTGATTACGCGTTATATCAAGATTAAGATCACCATTTGCATAAGATTGTGAATTTAAATAGAGTTTCACACTTCTTATATTGCAGTGATCAAACATACTAATAAACTAGCGCTTACATCTTTCTAATTTTTTCGGTTTGTTTGAAAGGCTAAAACAAAATAACGCGGCTTTTCCAACTGATTAGATGTCTTAACCGTCCAGATATGTTTTGATATGCTAGGTAACAGGGGATACTCATATAATTCCCTAGTTCGAAAACTCATAGATGCAAACTTATCTTTTTGCAGATAATTTAGTAAACGAATTTTATGAGAATCTGACATTACCATGTAGAGCATAAGCCACTCAAGCTTTAATATTACTATTTTAAAGTCTTCCCAAGTTGCTGCGGCCGCAGGATCAGCAGCATTGGCACTAATTGGAGTTTGCAACATGGCATTTATATCGTTTCTTGATCTTGTAAGTATAAGCTCATGTTTTACATTTTACATTAACAACTATCTTACGATAGTCTTCAGCAAAACCTAAAATCATATTCACTGGAAGTATTATATCAAAGTAGCCGTTGTTATTAGTAAGGCTATCATCTCCTTCTCCAACGCCAAGCCAACCTGCATTCATCACAGATTTATTTTGATCAGGACAAACCGATAACCAATTTTTCATCAAGGTTGTTAGTCGAACATTTTTGCACTTGTCTACCTCTATAGCATTTATCTCATATCGTATTTCTTCAAATAAGTGACAGATAGCGTTATTTATCAATGCAGTATTTGTTACTACTGTATTTTCAGCTGCTTTGACCAATCTTCTGTAAACATGTAGAGAACTTCTGGATGGTAAAAGATACAAGTCTTGATGTTGAATTGAAATGCGAATTTCATCGCTATTGCCATATGTTGATGATGCATACGGCTGATAAGCATGAATCTCATAGTGCGCATTCTCAATTAATTCGTCAAATGCGACTGGAGACTGAATACTTAGAATCTTGTCCATTTTGTATACAACAAAAAAGTATCCAATTTAGTTTCCACCAGGGCTTTTTATTTTTAGACTGAGACTTTTTATAAACTGTATGTTTTGATGAGTTAGTTTTTGACGTGTCAATCGTTTTCTTGGATGTCTCGATTCTTTGATGAACTTTTTCTCTGATGTTTCAACGCTTTGACAGTTCGTTATTGACTGAGTGCTGAAGTGCATATTAAACTGTCCGTATGATTTTTTTGGTTATTATAAACGATACCCATTATGAAGAAGGTTTTATGTGCAATCTAATAGTTATGATTTCTCCACGAAAATTGACTAAATCACCATCCTGATCTACAATGCGTAGTTGTATATGATCAATAATACGTCCAATAATTGGTAAACAAATTATTTGTGAAGGAACTTCAATGATTTTATATCCGGGTGATACAGCAGGAAAAAATTCATGAATCGTATGCACTTTGTGGCTGTTTATGTAAGCTCCACTCGTGATGTTACATTCACCTCTTAATGCGTTAATCTTTAGAATAGCTACAGGTAAGTCTGAAATATGAGTGGTATTATTTTTCAGAACTGTCTGAGTGAAACCTAATACGTGGCCTATAGAATCTTTAGGTCTGAAATCAATAGTATGACTGCACTTGATGACACTTCGAAGCGTATTATTGGTTGGCTTAATATCGAGAGTTATGTTGTGAGATTGTAATACCTCAATCAAAAATGACCTAATATCTTCAATCTTATAACTGCGTGTTGGTCAAACAAGAAATTGATTGCCAACATAAAATTAATTACAGTTTTCATCAATATTTGGGATTGAGTTCAATGACAAAAGTTCTACTAAGCAAGAACGAAGTTGTGTTTTGGTGATAATTTAGTCGGTGGAAAATACTGTGCTTCTAAAACAGAAGAAGTACCTGAAAGGCTGAGTGTTAATGTTTCTTCCATGGTTGTTAAATTGTAACTAAGCCGTTTCCCCCTATGTAAGAAAGTTATATTTGTTTTAAAATAAACTTTAAGCACAAATGACCGCAGTTGTAGGAGTTAAATTTTTTATATCGCTCATGATTATATTTCACTTTATTAACTTTTAGATACAACATTAAGTCAGTAGGTAGCTGCAGATCTCTAAAATTGTCAAAGTACACTGCATTAGTACCACGTTATCGATAAGCCACCCAGTGAGTTCCAGGTCCATTCTTATCATCAAGATTTACTACAGCTGTTTCACAAAACCGTGGACCATCAGCAGGTAAACTGTTTCTCATGAGTACTCCACGAAAATGGGGAATTTTTAAGATTTTAGAATATTCCATCAAATCTATGTTAGTTAGAGCTCGATCAGGTAATTTTGTTTCTTTAACTTTTTTTTTAAGATTTTTTTTAAAACCATTTACAGCGTAAGGCTTCAAATAGACTCCTAGACCAGTTTTATGTGGTTTAAGATAAAGACCTTTTCCAATCGCGATAGCTTTCATGGTTTAATTATGTCTCTGACTTTCTGCTAGCTGCTTTTTGGCTGACTTAGCAGCATTAATGCTCTTTATAATTCCAGCTATTCCATTGGCTATAGCACCGGTTGCAGTCAAACCAGCAAACAAGGGAATCAAAGGTAAAGCTCCACTAATCTGGGTAGAAAGGTGCAAGATGCGCGGAATCGTAACATACTTTTTACCTCCCGATTTTTTAACTGCACTACGAGCACCTTTTAAAGCACTACTAATGACATCACGAGCACTTTTGCTTTTAGTATTCATGTCTTGCGAGGCAGCCTTAATAACTGCACTTAAAGCACTACATTGTTTTTTCTTTAATCCACCCATCCTTCTTTTCTTTTTTTTAATACCCTGTTTTTTCTTCTGCTTCAGCCTCATGCCAAATTTACTTTTAACCTTCATAGTGCCAGTCACTTGGGCAGCTGCTGCTCTTTCACCAATACTTAAATCTTAAGCTTTTAATCTTTGCCAAGCCCTCTCAGCTAAAATTTTATCTGCTTCGTGTCTGGCTTTCAAATCTTGTCGATATTTTGAGTACGCTATATCATGCTCTTTGCACGCTGCGTCCAGCGGATTTACCCCTGGATTGCCTCTAGCAAGACGCTCAGCAAGCTTAGTACCTGGACCGCAGTACTGATAGCCCGGCAAATGAAGCTCTAATGGTAAAGAATTTATGATTTTATTTAAATTGATGAATAAAGATCTAAAACTATATAAGCGTTGTTCTATTTTATTAAAAGGTTAGTTTGAACTGATTATTCATACAGTATAGACATGGAGTTAAAAGAGCAATCCATAAAATTACAAGATCCTAATTTTGACGCTATTGTAAAACAAGAAAAGCGTTCGAATCGACATGGCGAACTACTTCCTGATAGTATTCGCGCGGTATTTTTCAGTCCATCTAATTGTGGTAAAACTAATAGCTTATTAACTTTGATCGTGCATCCCAATGGAGTTAAGTTTGAAAATGTGTACGTGTATTCAAAATCACTACAACAACCAAAGTACAAGTTTTTAAAAGAACTATTGGAGCCTATAGAAGGTGTAAAATACTTACCTTTCAGCAAACACGAAACTGTAGTCTCACCAGATGATGCTTTACCAACTTCTATAATAATTTTTGATAATGTAGCTTGTGATAAACAAGATAATGCAAAGGCTTTTTTCTGCATGGGTGGACACAATAATGTGGACTGCTTCTATCTTTGTCAGTCATATGCTCAAGTACCAAAGCATCTCGTAAGGGATAATGTTAACTTTTTAGTTTTATTTCGTCAGGATGAAGTTAACTTGAGGCATGTGTATGATGATCACATGAAATCAGACATGTCACACATTCAATTTAAAAATTTATGCTCTAATTGCTGGAATGACGATAAACATGGATTTTTTGTTATAAATAAGGATAGGTAAATAAATAATGGTCGCCATAGAAACGGCTTTGATAATTTTGCTGTACATTTACGACATACCTAGCGCAATCATTACAGTGTGTTACATGACATTGGATTATCATCATCATGTATCAACAAGAGAAAGACGTTCTACGTCAGTTAGTGAAGGCGCAAGAGGCGGTGAAAGAAAAGTACAGACTGTTAAAGTTTGGGAAAAATGAGGCTGAAAAAGTACTTAGTGAAACTTTTAAACCCATTGCAGACCCTCTAATGGAAATTGTTGCCGAAACAAAAAAACAAAAAAATAATAGTAATGAATTTCTTACTTACAATTATCTTTATAGTGAAAACGATGAAGAAAATAACAAAGTTGATAACGTGAGTCAACAAAAACATAGAAAAAAAATTAGAGAAGGTGATACAACATTTGAGTCTGCCATTAGTGAAAGCGATGATGATGATTTAAATAATACTTTTCTAAACCAATCTAGTAATTCTATTAAAGTCAGTAAGAATTCATTAAATAATTCATAATTTTCAAATACTTGATGAGAAATAGAAAAATTTATTAGATTTAAAGTATGGTGTACGAAAAGAAAATAAGATGCATAAGCTTGGTAATATATGAATAGACTTTGAAAACAATCGTATCAAAATAAATGATATAAATCATCCAACGAGTGTTGGATTAATGGAGTTACTCATTTAAAAGCATCCTGCTGAATCTCGAATGATGCAGGATGATTTGGAAAAATACTACACAATATTACAAGCTTCAAGTGTTCATAGAAAAGGGTTTCAAAAAAACGGAGCTATACGAACCCATAATAGCAATAAGTTTAATAAAATTATTGCTCCAATTTTTAATCTTATGGTTAGTAAAAAAGGTATATTGTTGTTACCTCATTGTAAAACTGCTTACATAATGCAACAAGTAGATTATATACACTAGGATGACCCTAATGAGTTAGTATATCGTTTACGCTTATTAATGGCTGAAAAGTCAGCAGAAAATACAAGTCATGACAATAAAATTATATCACTTATCGAAGAGCTTCATGAGGAAGGATATATATATATATTAATGCATGTAATTATTGCTTCAGTATCAAAATGAGTGTTGATGTATTCGGTCGAAAATTGGATAGGACCGGAGGTGGTAGCCGAGGTCCTTCTGGTATTGGATACAAACTTACCGTAGATGGACAGTATGACTTAGATAATAAAAGACTGTGCAATGTTGGAACACCAAAACATCCTCAAGATGCAGTAAATTATGCTTACTTGATTGAAATAGTTAAAAGATATGAAAAAGAAGTAGATAGCTTTCGAATTTTTATGTACAACTTGCAAAAAAAACTTCCATTCATTCAAACTGATTCAAAAAACTTAAACCTATACAAATAATACATGGAGCAAATCGTTGAGGAACTCCATAAGGCAGCCAGGCGTAACTATCCTCACCGAAAATTCAACATACGTGGCTTAGACGAGACTTGGCAAGCAGACCTTAAAGAGATGCAGCCTTACGCTCGTGAAAACAAAGGTTATCGGTATATGCTCACCGTAATAGATGTTTTCTCCAAATACGCATGGGCTGTCCCTGTCAAGAAAAAAACTGGTGAAGAAGGAACTGCAGCAATGCATTTAATATTGAAAAAATGACGCGTGCCCGTAAACATACAAACTGATCGTGCAAAGAATTCTACAATGCAAACTTTTAAAATTTTATGCAAAAATATAAAATAAATTTATACTCAACTTACAGCAATCTCAAAGCGTCTATATGTGAGCGATTTAATCGTACTTTAAAAAATTTGATGTAGAAAAAATTTAGTTTGTAAGGCAATTATAAATGGTTGAATTTGTTACAAACATTAATAAAATTTTATAATAATAGAAAACATCGAACAATTGGTTTGAAACCGAAAGACGTTGTTGCTGAAAATGAAGTTCAAGTCATAAGGAAGTTAAAAAAAAATGTGAAAATAGTGGTCAGTCTAAGCCTAAATTCAAAATTGGTGATAAAGTACGAGTAAGCAAAACCAAACAAGCATTTTAAAAAGGGTATACGCCAAATTGGTCGACGGAAATATTTACAATTACACGAGTAGCAACAACAAATCCAACAACGTATCATCTCAAAGATTACCTGAATCAACCTATTTCTGGAGGTTTCTACGAACAAGAACTGCAGAAAACAAAGCATCCTGATATATACCT
>NW_019379610.1:295039-314821 GCF_000648655.2 Copidosoma floridanum | reverse complement strand
TTGTCCTTACATACGGCTGTAGCAGTAGTTGCTCCTGTTTTTACCACTCCCGGTGCTGACTCCAATAGTTCGTCCCAGTTTTGTCCACAAAACCATGATGCCCATGACGGTGAAAGTGGTGATTGTAAATCAATATTATCTAATCATTCGCATTGGGAAAACTGCATTTTTTCTTCTGAAGAATATTTAAAAAACAACTATAGTATACATCTTAAGTAATGAAGTAGCTAAAATTTTAAGTTTGTGCATCCGTGCATTATGTAATTTAAACTGGAGCAAGATTATTGGCTTATTTTATTATTTATCTGAGACGTATATATCATTGTATTGTATGTAGTGCACATCAAGGAGTTTAAGATTATGTTTCAAACGTGCATAAGTAAATTTTTCTACTTAACCGTTTTCATATGATGCTGCTGTTGGCGCTGCCACTACTTATTTAGCTGTTGATTTTATTGGTGCTGCAATTTCTTCTTCTTCTTCTACTATTACTTCTGGCATTTCTCCTGCAGAAAGATCCATTGACATGAGTTCAGGAGGTTGTTGTTCAGAAGAAGTTATGTGTCGTTGCAAAGCACGAAAAATCAGACGTTCCTGATATCTTCTTATATCACCATCAGTAGTCTTTTTTACCATATTTATGCTGAAAAAAATAAAATTAAATTCATTAAGGAGTTTTGGCTTCTTACAAAGCTAGAGAGAAATAAAATTATTAATAAGAAATATAGAAAGGTAGAACTCTCAACATCATTTCGACGTCTCGAGTGAAATAAGTATAGAAAAGAAGAACTCTCAACATCATTGCTGCGTCTCGAGTGAAATATAGAAAATTACAAAGGTAGAGTAATTTTACACTTATTTAAATTTTTGCAATCAACTTCATGCATTTCTAACTTTTGTTTGGACCAAAAATAGTGAAGGCAACCATTGACTGATTCCACCTTGTGTGCCACGCTCGATAAACATAATAATGTCAATGTCTGTTAACAACTCTAATTTCACCTATTATAAAACCAAAAAACTTTAATCGTGATTATTGTTATATGCATACATGTATGTAAAAAAAAATTACCTTCGTATACTTTAAAATAGCATCCCAGGTTAAGCCAGGAGTTGTAAAATAATGAGCTGGGTCTAATTCATATGCCTCATGATAACTATTCCGAAAATTTTTAAATATTTCAGCGAGTAGAAGAACGTCCGTCTTCCAATATAAATCAGAATACTCTCCAATAGTTCCAATGTTAAAATTATTCCAAACATTTTTAGCATGCTCATACTTTTCATCGGTTATGTGAGCTTCGTGAAGACTGCTGTAAAAATCTTGTTTTGATGGCAGCTTATTTTCTTTTAGTTTTTCAAACGAAGAAGTATAATCATAAAAGAAAACACTTTTTCTTTTTTAATAAATTTATCTGATCCTTAGTATATTCATCATCAATTGAAAAAATTGTTTCTAAAATTTTTAATTCTTCTAAATATAAGGATAATTTGTCAAGAGATGAGGCCATAAATTTAAATGAATCGATAAATTGGAGATTAATTTCAGTTCCTTCAACGTATTGTGTAAACGAAATATATTTTTCTTTTGTTTGCGGTAAAAGCTGAAGTCTTCCCGAAAAACATGTAGCAAGTTTTTTGATAAACAAGTGTGAATCATAACCACTCAAGTTATGAAAAATTATAGGTATTATTCTCGAATCTTGATAGTTAATATTACACTTGTTGTGTGCGGGTCCACGATATCTATAAAAAAATCATGTACAAGTATTAATTGATTATTATTATTATAGTTATTATTATTATTATTATTATTACTGCTATAATTACTATTATGGAAAAAGTATCCTCATGTAAAATAAAAATTTATACTCAACTTACAGCAATCTCAAAGCGTCTATATGTGAGCGATTTAATCGTACTTTAAAAAATTTGATGTGGAAAAAATTTAGTTTGCAAGGCAATTATAAATGGTTTAATTGGTTACAAATAATAATAAAATTTTATAATAATAGAAAACATCGAACAATGGGTTTAAAACCGAAAGATATTGTTACTGAAAATAAGTTCAAGTCATGAGGAAGTTGAAAAAAATATGTGAAAATAGATGTCAGTCTAAGCCTAAATTCAAAATTGGTGATAAAGTACGAGTAAGCAAAACCAAACAAGCATTTGAAAAAAGGGTATTCGCCAAATTGGTCGACGGAAATATTTACAATTACACGAGTAGCAACAACAAATCTAACAACGTATCATCTCAAAGATTACCTGAATCAACCTATTTCTGGAGGTTTCTACGAACAAGAACTGCAGAAAACAAAGCATCCTGATATATCCCTCATAGAGAAGGTTCTTCGAAGGCGTGGTAATCAAGTTTTCGTCAAATGGTTGGGCTTCGATAATACTCACAATAGTTGGAAGAATAAATAACTAAGATTTTTTTTTTAATTGCTTCAAGTTTAAAATCATATGATTGTAATATGTATGAAATAATAGTGAAAAAGTTACATAGAACGTTTGGAATAAATACACAAAAATTTAGAAAAAATTATAATTTATTTTTCCCATCTTTTTTACATTATGCATAAAAAAATATTATGTGCTTTCCGTTATACACTATAAACAATTTAAATTTATTTACAGCATCCAACAAATCATTGTAAAATTCTTCATTTTTATAGAGAGCTGAACTTATTCTAGTCTGCAGAAAAATTTGGAATTCATCAAGTTCTGCAACTTTTTTAGGTCCGAATTTAGTATACACTTTCCTTAATTTTGACACCATGTAGTTTTGATTGGGAATCAATTCGGAAAGTTTCCTTGTTGGAAAAAAATCGCTGTCAACAATTTTGTTGAGTGCTGCAAGATCCATCTTGAACAAAAAAACAAAAAAATATGATAGTTAGCATAAAATATTTATACATTACATATACTGTGTATGCACAAATATTAACTATAAAAATATGTTACCTTCACTGTATTCAGATTTTTTACTCGGTGGTTCACTTAAAGATGATGTCAGCTTCTGTTGATTAAGTTCAACCTTACTTGGACCTCTGCTTGAGAGTAGAATGAGCTTGTCTGGCTGTGACAACTCCTTATATAGTGCTGATCTCTCCTCTATCGACTCATCTGCTAGTGTTCTGTCGATTTTTGGTTGATCCAATACAGTAACTACCCTCACAGCTTCTTCTACCTGATTGGCCATCCCTTCTATCAAGTCTTCCCTCTTATTGGATGATTTTACTCCCACTATGCTGCAATGACCCCACGGTAGAGTGTCTGTACAATCAGGTAGCAAATATCGTTTGTCATCATGAGCACTTAGTGCAATTTTTGTCTCTTTTTCACTAAAAAGCTGATGATGACGCGATCTAATATTTTTTTGCTCTCATTTAATGATAGTGTTTTCATACAAACATGTTATATAATCATCAAAAGTTATTGTTGTCTTTGCAATGAAACTTTTAACTCCGTTTGCTTCCTTTACGGGGTTTTGATCTTGAATTTTTACACTATTCATTTTGCTCCTTAGTTCTACAAATTCCAACATGATTTTTCCATTACATTTATCCTTCATTAAGCCAACAATTTTTTTATTAACGAGCGGTATATTAAATCTATTATCCAAGTGATAGTCTGAAGTATCGAATTCTCAAATATTCTCACGCATTATATTATAAATATTTGGTTCGTTATTTCATACACAAGACTGTCAGTGTCTGTGTACAAAAGTTTGCACTGATCTTCCATTTTATTTCTCATGAAGTTGTAATGAAATTGATACTGACACGTCCAAGACACTTAATCCAACATATATTGATTTTTTTATACATACATCCGTACGAAGTAATTGTATAGCCGCAAGCTGCTGATCAAAAACATCACAGCTACGGAAATTCGGTCGTGCAATATATGTCTCCGGACCATACCTCCCCTTCCACTTGTTAATTAGTTTAACATCAACTCGTTTACGCTCATTTTCCATAGTCTTTGCGTAAACGGCATTATTAAATAACTTATATAACATCTTCTTGAAGCTTTTGCATATCGATTGCAACATTGACTGATTCCACCTCGTGTGCCACGCTCGATAAACATAATAATGTCAATGTCTGTTAACAACTCTAATTTCACCTATTATAAAACCAAAAAACTTTAATCGTGATTATTGTTATATGCATACATGTATGTAAAAAAAAATTACCTTCGTATACTTTAAAATAGCATCCCAGGTTAAGCCAGGAGTTGTAAAATAATGAGCTGGGTCTAATTCATATGCCTCATGACAACTATTCCAAAAATTTTCAAATATTTCAGCGAGTAGAAGTACGTCCGTCTTCAAATATACATCAGAATACTCTCCAAGAGTTCCAATGTTAAAATTATTCNTTTCCTCTTATTGGATGATCCTACAACCCCTTGGTAGTGTATCTGGCACATTTAAGTAGAAAAGATCGTTTCTCGTCATTAGGACTTAGTGCAATTTTTGTCTCTTTTTCACTTAAAAGCTGATGATGACGCGATCTAATATTTTTTTGCTCTTGTTTAATAATAGTGTTTTTATGCAAACATATTATGTAATCATCAAAAGTTATTGTTACCTTTACAATGAAACTTTTAACACCTTTTCTATTCCTTACGGGGCTTTGATGTTGAATTTTTACACTTTACATCTTGCTCCTTAGTCCCACAAATTCCAACATGATTCTCCCATTGCATTCATCCTTTATTTAACTAACAATTTTCTTATTAACGAGTGGAATATTAAATCTATTATCCAAATCATAATCTTAAGTCTCGAGTTCTTGAATATTTTCCCGCATTATATTATAAATATTTTGGTATGTTATTGTGTACACCAGAGTATTAGTATCTGTATACAAAAGTTTGCAATGATCTTTCATTTAAGTTTTTATAAGGTTGTAATAAAATTGATTGACAAGGGTCTTTGACAGGTCCAAGAAACTTAATCCAACATATGTTGGTTTTTTTATATGAACATCTGGACGAAGTAATTGTACAGCCACAAGTTGCTCATTTAAAACATCGCAGCAATGGAAAATGAAGCCTTGTTAAATTTAATTTGCTCGTTATTCGTTAGGTGAATCATTTTCAAAGGATTTTTATACAATTCGTCTAGTTTCAGTGCTAAAAAAACATCCATCTTGAACAAACCACTAAGCAGGTGTTCTTTCATCTACGTCATACTGTTTTTATTTTTTATACTCTGATTTGATATTATCATAATAGCACTTAATAAAATAACCAATGCTAAATGCTTTGTGACGTTCAATGCATGGTCACTTTCAACTGGTTCCAGAAAACTTTCGAAGTCTGCATATACAACGGAAGATCCTCTTTTTGTATATGTAAAATTTTTGAATTCGAGTGTATGCTCATTCTTTTTTCTATCAGGTTAAGTAATTTTACACTTATTTACATTTTTGCAATCAACTTCATGCATTTCTATTTTTTGTTTTGACCAAGAATAGTGAAGGCAACGATCACATATAATTGCAGCATGCTCATGTTCCGATAACTCTTTACGTACTAAGCGAGATAAATTTTGTTTCCAAACATAATGATATTCATGCTCTGATCTATCATTATTCTCTTCTTCTTCTTCTTGATCATCTTTGTAAAAGCTCTCAACGAGTAAAAAATTTACATGTGTTTGCTTTTTATTTGCTGTCAAGTGACTTGGAAGAACAATGTTAGTACTACTCTACTTTTTTTTAAAACATAAATTAATTGAAACATTGTTTTGTTTTTCAAATTTTATGATTTGTTTAGGATATACAGGGAACTCAATTCCATCAAAATTTAATTCACCTTCAAATTCAATATAGTTAGAGACGCGGTGTGGATTGCTTTTCGCTGGATGTATTGCTGATAAAACAGCCCATTTAAAACATTTAACGTCTCTGTTTATGACATTTACACAGGCTTTTTTTTTATGTAATCCGGCAAGTCTATAAAAGAACTACTTTGCATAGGATTAAGCTTATTAATATTTACAACTAAATTTAAAATAGAGTGCAGTGTGCAGCTAGATTCTTTATTTTGAAAATCATCCATATTTTTCTCTATCGGCTGTCGTACGTTCATCTCAAACCATTCATTCAAGATAATTGTCTGATAAATAGTATGTGATTTCGTATTAAAATATTTCAAATTCATATCCCTGACATGATCTTTTACTATCACATATTCAGCTGTCAACATCGTGTTAACTTTGAGTGCTTCATATACCTCTAAAGATTGTTGAATTCTTTGAACAAATTACTGTTCGGCATCTTTAAGAAACTTTTTCGTATCTAAGTGTTTTCAATTCACAATTAAAGTAGTCGTGATGCGATTTTCAAATGCACTATTGACATCATTCAAACTTACGGATGCATCATTTTCATCATGGGAAACTTGCATTGCAGGTACTATACCATTACCTTGAACACATACCGTAGGTGCTGATATTTTTGCTTCTCCTTCACTTTGAACACAATTAGAAACTGCTGCTGATATAACGCTCTCATTATTATTATATGAAGCGGTTTTAGTTTGACATATCTTGACCGATGTTACAAGATTTTCATTACTTTCTCGTACAAAAACTTCGGGCTCATTTTCAAATACCTCGACTGCTGCTGCCACTTCTTGCTCACAGTCTTTTACGAAAACTTTAGATTCATTCATAAATATTCTTTTCGCTTCTACTACTTCTAAATAATCATATAGTAGTTGTATAATAGTTTTTAGTAAAGCCTCAGCAGATTGGAATTTTTGTTTTTCCGATGTAATTGAATAACTCCTTTGACTGAAAATATGGAAATCCTTAGCAATCGTAAGGCTGGTGTCTAGCAATCTTTGGATTTGAGATACATCAGCATCACTATTGATTATTTGTTGATATGATTTCCCTATACAATGTGTCACATCTATAAAATATTGAACAGTAGCCATGACTTGCTTGGAACCGGAAGTTAACAAAACGAACGGTTTTGTAGAAGTAAGCAGTATTGTCGCTAGCAACTCCTTTGATATGCTAAGTTTTGCGAATATGAGAGGAAAGGAGAGGAGTGGGGAAGGGGGGGGGTAAACGTGTGCATGCATGTGTTAAACTAAAACGTACATATTATAAACCACATAAAGCAGTAAAATTTATTCATTTAATTACTCTCGGCTGAGCAACATCAATTACTTTTTCTACAATAGGAAGTACATTGCTGATTTTCAAGGCTTCGAAAGCTTTGGTAACAACTTTATTTTTAAGAAAATTTCCTTTATTAACCTTAAAATGGATCCTTCCCCGGTCGTCATTGTACTTAAACCACCTTTTCCATTGGAAGACTTATCAAAAAAGTATCAAAAACAGAATTAGAGGTTGGAAGATAATTTTTATGGTATAAACTGGAATTCTGGTAATATTTCTTACAAAAAGGGAATAAAAAAATTTAAACGCATGCTGTTTGACGTTGCAACAGTATATGTCAAAGGTCTTGAGAAGAAAAAGTGGTTGCAAAACATACTATCATGCAAATATGTGTCATTAACTGAATAAAAAAATATCTTGAGTCCAATAATATACATTTTCTGGTAAATAATAAATATATATGGACATACATTTTTTAGAGTTATTAATGTTGAGGAGTATGGGTGCCCTGCTCTTGTAAATTTCTACGTGCCGTGCAAACATCATAGCTTTCATATTGATTCAATGTGTGCTGTGAAGAATGTGGTGGCAATAAAAAATTGGATGCAATGTCGTAAAAAGAGTGAAATTCAGAAGGGTACATACTATTTATTATTTTACTACTGAACTATTCATTATTCTAACTGAAAATGCAATAAATTTTTTTTTTATTTTTGTTGAAACAAATAATACTTGTGATAAATAAATATGCTTTTAATTAAAAAATTTATATGTAGTATTTTTTCTGCATGTGAGATAAAAAAATATTAAAAGTTGAATTTCAGTATAATCAAGACAAAATGAAAATAGGCTGAATTTTTATTAATAAAGTAGAAAATTTTATTACATTAAAGTTGCTTTTTTTACATAAAAATTTTGCATGCGTAATACATATTCTTTACAGGTATACACTTAAAACCTAAACATATCAGTTAATAATTTTTGAGGTAAAGACAACTTATGAAATTTTTTTTTTTTGGCGTCTTTCCATCTTGAGTAAATCAGCTTTCCGCTTCTGCTCTAGTGTCTTTTGTTTTTTATTTATTTTTTTTTTTTTTTTTCTTTCACAGCCTTTTTTTTGTAACTTGTCAATAATTTTTTCTCTCTCCTCAATCATTTTTTTTTCTCCTGAGCAATTATTTTGTCTTCTTCTTTTTTTAAAGATATGTGTACTCTTTCCATAAGCGTACATTTATTCTCTTCAGACCACGTCTCCAAATTTTCGGGCAATAGAGAATTTATTGCGAGTGATGGTGGCAGTGGTGATGACGTTGACGGGAGGAGTATATTTTCTCCAGTCATAGTTGGGAAATACAGACTTTAAAACTTCATCGTTGTCCTTACATACGGCTGTAGCAGTAGTTGCTCCTGTTTTTACCACTCCCGGTGCTGACTCCAATAGTTCGTCCCAGTTTTGTTTGCAAAACCATGATGCCCATGATGGTGAAAGTGGTGATTGTAAATCAATATTATCTAACCATTTGCATTGGGAAAACTGCATTTTTTCTTCTGAAAAATATTTAGAAAACAACTACAGTATACATCTTAAGTAATTAAGTAGCTTAAATTTTAAGTTTGTGCATACGTGTATTATGTAATTTAAACTGGAGTAAGATAATTAAAGAATAAGATTATTGGCTTATTTTAACTTTTACCTAAGACGTATATATCATTGTATTATATATAGTGCACATCAGGGAGTTAAAGATTATGTTTCAAACGCGCAAAAGTAAATTTTTCTACTTTACCGTTTTCATATGATGCTGCTGTTGGCGCTGCCTCTACTTCTTAAGCTGTTGATTTTATTGGTGCTGTGATTTCTTCTTCTTCTTCCACTATTACTTCTGGCATTTCTCCAGCAGAAAGATCCATTGACTTAAGTTTAGGAGGTTGTTGTTCAGAAGAAGTTATGTGTCGTTGCAAAGCACAAAAAATCAGACGTTCCTGATATCTTCTTATATCACCATCAGTAGTCTTTTTTACCATATTTATGCTGAAAAAAATAAAATTAAATTCATTAAGGAGTTTTGGCTTCTTACAAAGCTAGAGAGAAATAAAATTATTAATAAGAAATATAGAAAGGTAGAACTCTCAACATCATTTCGACGTCTCGAGTGAAATAAGTATAGAAAAGAAGAACTCTCAACATCATTGCTGCGTCTCGAGTGAAATAAGTATAGAAAAGAAAAACTCTCAACATCATTGCTGCGTCTCGAGTGAAATATAGAAAATTACAACTCTCAACATTATTTCTGCGTCTCGAGTGAAGTATAGAAAAAAGTATTACATAAAAATGTAGTTATAAAAATTTTACCATACCTTGATGAGTGTGTCTCGACCTATGCGTTGTGCGAGCTTGTGGTCTAACTCCTTTACTCCTTGACTAATTCGAATAGTGTGACTATGACACTTGAGGACCGTCTAGGGCGTTCTCCGCAGTATATTATTAGGGAGAGAAAATTTGTATCCACGCACTAAGAGGGATGAAATTTCCCTCACCTGCAGACATTCTTACGTGATAGAAGTTAAGTTTTCCAATTGGCTTATGGTAGTTGGAGGGAGGGGGAAATCAAATTTTCAAGCAATTGTAGACCTCTTATGCTATGGGCATGTAGTGAAAAAGGGTTGTAGAATGATGAATAAGTCTTTCCGTTGGTTTAAAATGAGTATTCAAAATTAGAATAAGGTGGGGGAATAAGCTACAGTTTTTGGAGTAGCTGCTTCAAAGTGTTTAAAAGGAGGGCTGAATACTAAAATATTAAGTTTTGTAAGATCATCGAAATGGCTCATACACGTCCATCACATACGTTCTATAGTGAAATAGAACTTATAGAAATAGAGAGTTTCCAGAATATTTTGGATAATATGCTGCCGCAAGATTTTAATGATGGTGATTTAGAACCTTGCACATCACCACAATGAGTATCTGCGAACTTAATTTCCATTATAGACGAAGAAGATTTTGATGTACTCCTTGGTAAGCCACGTTTTATTTTATAATTTTTTTACGTACTTATAATAAATCTTAAATTATTGTTAAATAACTCTATCCCCTCTAGAATCAATATCTTTTTTGTCGTGGACAACAGCACCACCCTCAAACATTGATGGAGCTTTGTCAGCAGTACCAGAAAGTGACTTAAGTCTTCCTCTGGGACCGTCTTGTCCTGGAGTTGTCATCCCGACGATAAATATATCTTTATTGTCTCCTACCCCTTCCTTTATAGAGAGGTTTGAGACGCTTGAAGACGGTGGAATTCACCAACGGCTGCAGCTCAGGATTTTGGTAAATTACTTTGCTATATTTTATTACTTTTTTTTAAAACATTTTATAATTTATAATTTATAATTTATATAATTATGATGTTAACTTTTTTTAGAATTAATCTCTTTTTTACCGAGGGAAACAGCATGGTTTTCAAACATCGATGCAGTGTCATTGGATTCTGGGAATTTTTTTTCAGCATCCCCTACACCTGCCTATACGGAGAGATTTGAGATTGCGAATTGGAGTTCACCGCCAGCGGTACCTCTGAATTTAGTTGAGCCAGTCGTTGATCTAATGACATCACTATTAGTGAATAATGAAGCATTAGTCATTGATTTAACAACATCGCCATTGAGTAATTGTAAGGAGGTAATTAATATATCATCATCGCAAGTTGATGTGTATTGCTCCAGATAGAAAATGCTCCAAACCTGTTGAGAAAAGAAATTCCATTGGGAATTGTTGATCTGCTGATTATTCAGCATACGTAAGGGGCTTTGAACAATACATGTAGAGCCATAATTGTATGAGACAAGGTATGTATATTTGGCATACATAAATGATGCATGGGAAAGGAAACTGTGCTCCAAACATTCAGCCGTTTTAATTTTCTCATGGAGAGAAAAATTTGGAGTGACTCCTAAGCTGAATTTGGTACAACTAAACTTAACGTCTTGGGATTATCTACTTCTCTTGTTTTAAAAGAACAACTCTTCTAAGCGAAAATGCATGTAAAAGTAAAGTGGTGCTTCTAACTATCCAACTGTTCAAGTATAGTCGCGGCTTTTTTTAGTATAGTCACAGCTTCTCGCGAGCTCGGGTATGCTCATAGCGGCTTAGGCGCTCGGAGAAAAGGGAAGCTGTATCTCATACTTACTCACGGGCTGGGGGGGGGGGTCGAGGAGAAAGGAAGTTGCATCTCATGCTTGCTTACAGAGAAGGGATTGCAGAGAATTTACGCAAACTCAAGCAGCGCTGCGGGTGGGAAGATGTCGCTAGCTCTGATACAGAGAAGTTATAAATAGTGGTTGCATCTTCTTATTTTTGCAGTTTTACTAATTCAGCATAAGTAGTAAGAGCAACTGTGAAAAAGAAAAGCTAGTCGAATAGAGAAGACGTTGAGAAAAAATACTTTTCAACCTTAAAATTCTCAATTTATAGATACTCATCAAACGCATCATCATGGATTTTATCATCAGTATCCATGGCTTTCATAATGCTGATAGATACTTCATACGAAAAGAATTTTCCATGATTTCGTCGCAAGAAAACGTTGTTGGGCACTGGATAATCAAACCACCCTGCAATTTCAATGATTTACCGCTGGATATAAAAAAACATAGTAATTACACTAGAAGTCCACGGAATCGAATGGTTTGAAGGTGATATAACATTAAATGACTTAAAGTTTCGTCTTACAACTATTACTAAAAACCTTAGAACAACTTATACATATGGAAGTGATAAAGCTCTATTCATTAGCTCAATCCTGACACGAGAACTTTACGATTTGTCGCAAATATGTCGTCCTTTCAAACACCTTGAAAATAAAGTCTCTTCTCCCGTATGCCTTACACATGGGCAAAATCATTTCAAAAAATGAAAGCTATTTTGAGCTCAACATAAAGCACAATTATTAAAACAATAGTTTATTACTAGTACATCAGTCAAGTCATCAAAGCGAAACAGTGATTCATACTATGCAGCATATGAACGTCTTAAACGGCAAAAACTGCTGCCTACGTGGATGAGTGGGTACGACGTGGTTGGTTAAGTATAGCATATGGTAAAGGAAATAGTAATAAAATTTTTACTGTGTATTTTTTTGTAGTTTAAGAATAAGATGTTTACCAAACCATTTTGCAAGTCTAGTTTGTACAAGTAATTTTTTTTTAATTTTTAATAAACGCATTGATCAAAATAAACAAAGAAATTTTTAACAATTATTTTCCTACCACTTCACATCCTACATTATCATGCAACGCGCTTGCTTACCTTAAAATGCATATAACCATCACATATGCAAGCTGCACAAGATTTTACATATTCAATCAGCGCGCGCAAACCACCACTGCAGACGCACATTGCAATGCGCCCAACTCAAGTAGCGCTACAGGTAGTGCGCAGAAACTCACGCAGCGTTCGCAAAAAAAACCATGCCTCTCGCCCATTGGCCGCAGGGGCCTGCCTCAGAGGGGGACATTCCGCAAAAAGGGGGGCTGTTCTAGAACCACCGTGTTCTAGAACCGCCATAGCTTATCTACTATCGTTATTATTATTATTATTATAATTGTTATTTTTATTAGGAAGTTATATAATTTATGGTATATGGTTATTAACATTACCAGAACAATAACAAATTTTATATGATCATTGAAATTTAATAATTTACTGTTCAAATAGTGTCTCTAACAGTGTACCAGAAACTAAAGTCTTTATAAAAGCATGTCTGCTTTTACCATACAGTAGCATTTAGAAAACTCAAGACAAGTTGTAATATTAAAATAACTCAGGCTCCTCAAAAGTTTAGAAGAATGTAATAATCAGTAAGAAACTGACTAATTTTGATGAGTTTTTACATTATGTTGAATTGTCGTCATAATTTTAAAAACTAGTATCAAAAGTAAATACATTGAAGCCTTTTACAATACGATACATAAAAGATATGAGAGTTAATGAAATATCAATTTATGATTTTACGTGTCAAATAAACGTGTGAAAAGGTAAAAATTTAGAAATATAAAAATAAATACAATCATCGAGAAAAATGATTTTTATGCATGATAATCAAAATTGCGTGATACCTTTATGTTTCAAAGTAAGTTAATTTAAAATGTACAAAAAATCTCGAGTTTGTCAGCAGTTAGTAGCGGGATTTCAAAAGAGCAAGGGAGTAAAGATTTGTTATGGTCTGCTACACGGGATTCTAGAGTACTCTGTTATTCTTTTTTTTTGGTGGCAACAAGCTTGTGGCTATGATTGAGATATACCTAATATACTACTCATAGGTATATAATGCCAGCGTATGAAAAATCCGCAATAGCCTCTTATTAATGTAAATAACTGATTTTAGTCCAAACAGTAATGATATGAACTATATTTTTGTAACAGTAGCTATAGTAGTTCATTACTGTTACTGCATTTTTACAATTAGTTAAAACTACAAGATATCCCATTTTCAGGATGTACAAGGTGAAGATACAGATTTGGATAAATTTATCTAATTTGACAAGAAAAAGAAGGAAACAACCTAGCATTTATTAGAAATCAATCGGTCTTAATGACTGATTAGATCATGATGAACTATAAAGCTACGGACTTTAAGTTGAATAGAAAAAAGAATGTTATCACCCACTGGGAGTCAAGGAAAAAAGTGATCCTGAATTATATTTATTGTTTTGCGTACCAAATGCTCTGCCAATGACACAAGTTAGCGTAGAACGGTTATTTTCTGGTATGGCATTCATTTAAGATGTAATCTTTCAGCAAACATACTACAGAATATTTTGGTAATTCGATGTAATAATCGTTTAAAAAAAGAGATTGAATACAAACAATAACCAAAAAAAAATAACAGCAATACAAGCCAAAGTGATTCTCATAATAAATCTCAAAAAATTGTCTAATATTCTCTGATGAATACAAAATGTATCACTAAATATTATCATATAGTACTCAATAACTAAAAACAAAGTATTTGTGTAAGGTTTTTTGATTTTTAAGTAGTTTCAACTCTGTCGTTTGACGTTTTTACATTGTGATAGTGAAAATTTTAGAAACAAAAACTTTTTTATCTGCGTAAGGTTTTGTGATTCACATTGATGTTCATCATTGTATAATAAAGTATTACGATTGTAATCGTGTTATTGTTTATGCACGTTAAAAGTGCAAACTGAGTAAATTTAGAATTTCTGTAATTGACGAAAGATGCAAAAGAGGTTATTTTGTAGTAAGAAAAATGTTTGTTTTATGCTTCAATAACAAGGATGTGTTATGTCAATATAAAATATATTTATATTTTTTAAAGGGACAGCTCAATCCTGACACGAGAACTTTACGATTTGTCGCAAATATGTCGTCCTTTCAAACACCTTGAAAATAAAGTCTCTTCTCCCGTATGCCTTACACATGGGCAAAATCATTTCAAAAAATGAAAGCTATTTTGAGCTCAACATAAAGCACAATTATTAAAACAATAGTTTATTACTAGTACATCAGTCAAGTCATCAAAGCGAAACAGTGATTCATACTATGCAGCATATGAACGTCTTAAACGGCAAAAACTGCTGCCTACGTGGATGAGTGGGTACGACGTGGTTGGTTAAGTATAGCATATGGTAAAGGAAATAGTAATAAAATTTTTACTGTGTATTTTTTTGTAGTTTAAGAATAAGATGTTTACCAAACCATTTTGCAAGTCTAGTTTGTACAAGTAATTTTTTTTTAATTTTTAATAAACGCATTGATCAAAATAAACGAAGAAATTTTTAACAATTATTTTCCTACCACTTCACATCCTACATTATCATGCAACGCGCTTGCTTACCTTAAAATGCATATAACCATCACATATGCAANTTATTCTGTAAACTCATCCTCTTTAGTAAGCCTTTAAGTTGAATGAAAAGTTATTTAATTATAGTATCAAACGGGGGTATTCTTCTGATTCTGTTATCAAGAACTTCTGAATTTCCAGTAAGGCGAAAGATATGATGATTTTATATGGATTACGAAGACTAGGTAACACTAGTTGAGAAGTGGTTTTAAATAATGTCATAATGAATTTATTATGTATTTGTAAGTTTAAATATGTCTTTTTTTTGTAATAGTAACAGGAGTAATTTTTTTTATACTTTGCAACCTTTTCAAGATAATTTAAGTCATTTTCCAATAATTTTATTGGAAATTACGAATTCAATATTTCTGTTGTATGTGCGATTTCGTAGACACGCTATTGTTATTTCCAAAATTTTTTATAATTATACAATCTAAATAGCCAAAGTAGGGTTGTATTTTAATTTTTTTAAATGTTTCTACACGCTTCGATGTTTTTTTTTATTTTTAGAAGATCCTGAATATAAAAACTTCTGACTTATTTTCATGCAAACTAAAAACACGACCTTTTTCTCACTTTTAGGCTTAGGTTCCAATAAAACCATGATAAAACAATGTCTGCATATCTTTAGTAATTTTTAAATATTATAAAGTTTTTCCGAAGTATAATACTATGATTTCATAATTTAATAAATAAAACATCGAGAATAGAGATAATGTTGTAACGTCGACTAAAACATGTACTGTATTAGTTTTACATATACCCATACTGGGGTTTTACGCTTATGTTACTAAATTACTTTTTTTTTCTCTTAATTCTGATTTTTCCTACTCTAAACCTATCTACTTACCCCATAGGTAAACCTATCTTTTCTAAATACCTTAACGTTTTCTACAAAGTGTGTTAGTCTTCCGTGCAAGTCACTAGTGTAAGTCTCCCTTCATATGACTCAGCCATTGATCCAACTGGATACTATACTTTCATAGCACTGTGATCATCTTAAGTACATCTTAGCTGTTGTCAGATTAATGGAAGGATTTTTCTTTATAAATCATCTATCAGATCGTACTGACTTTTTTATACTGATAGTGACTTTACCGACGAGATAGACAGATATTGGTTTCCGTGAAAGATAAGAGGTCCAGACATTATCTGGAAAAATCCGCTGATCATTTTAAAAATTGGTTTAGTTGTTTTTCAGCATCCTGTATACTTTCCTCAAAAAAAGAACCCAAGAAATGAGATCTCGAAGTTTTTTTGCGAGGATTCGAACCCAAGACTCCTCAAAGTCTCTCATACTAGGCAACCATCGCCCGCCAAATACTAAGTTACCCCTAAGGGCAGTACTAAAGGTCCTAGGAAAAGCTCTGGAGATTCATAATAAAAACTACTATTTTTTAGTTGCTTAGCTGAAGATATCGCGTTTTTTAAAAGTTTTTTTAAAGGGTACGTGGACATAATGTATCTAAAAATTGTGAAAATGATTGTATCACGCCTATATAAAGTTACTAAACATGGTATTATTTAACATTCGAATCTTTGTGTTGTTTGTACGACGATGAAGTCAAAATAGGAAGGATTGAAATTATATTATTATATCGATCAACCAATTTTGGTACATAGATTGCTTCTCTTACTGTAGAAAATAAGTCAAAGTTGTTGATTTTGGCCTATCTTCCTGGCCGTTCAAAGTATCAGGTTTTTCTAATTTTTGAGGTTTTGTTGTCATAAAATTATTAGAACTGGTTTTTTTCTACACAAAAATGAAAATACGACTTTTACGTTCTAGTGTTCACACAAATGAGCCCAATTGTCTAACAAAATTGTTTTATATGGTGTAAAATAACTAAATGTATAGCTAAAGAGACTTTTTTCACAGCCAAAAGTATTTTTACACACACTTTTTCACACAGTGAAAATCAAGGTACTCTTTTGCATTAGTATGGGGCCCGAAAAAGTCCTTTTCTCCACGCTGGTGAAGTGCTCTGGGCCCTGCGACACACATTTCGCACTCTAAGCGTAAAGTCCCTTTCTGCACTGGAATGTAAGTAATTTAGAGGGCAAAAAGTGTATCCATAGGGGCAAAGTGGTTCTTTTCACTTTTCGGTAAGAATAATACATTACTTACCTATATTGTTTGTATGCATGACAAACATGAGATTTGAGGCTTCTTAACTAGCTCCCGTGGTATGTATACAATTTTACGGGCTCCTGTCGGATGAAAGGGGTTCTTTTGTTTCATTTAGTGGGATCAAAGTACCTACTTTTACCACAGGCACATAAAAAAAATTTACGCCACTCGAGCACCAAAGTACACTAACGCGCTAGTTCTATTTTGGGCTCTAGTGACGTAATATACTATTTTGTACTGTTGACTTCACACAAAGTAGCCAAAATAGTTTTCTCTTGTCTACAATAACCTTTTTATAACTTAATGAAATCAGCATTTGGATTTTGTATAAGTGAATCGAAACAAAACGAAATTATGTAGAATTATGTTTCTTTTGTACGAAAACGTTATTTAATACCAATTATATTTAGTTTTTAATATGAAAAACAAACATAAGGTTAATGCTATTTATGTTTTGTTATCAAATTCCACAAGGCAACAAAACCGTTTCTCCATAGTGCACATTTTTGTTGAGTTTTTAAAAAACAAAATAAAATAAAAAAGTTCTTGTTTTAATAATAAAAACGAAGCAGTGCAAAACAAATGGCTTGGTTTTTCAAAATTCACCATAACAAAACAAAAGTACGTGGTCTTATGTTTTGATAGATGGAAACGAAATCAAAAAATTAAGATGTTTCCTTCTTAGTACGAGAAACTAAACGAAATTGTCTCAAGTATTTGTTTTAGTATTAGAGAACGCTACATAACGTATTTGATTTACATGCTTCGTTTTGTTTCAGTCCGGTCCCTGACCTTATCACTTATTTCTAAAATTTTGTGTAAGTGATACGAAATGGAGACCAAAAGTACGAAAAAACATTGATTTATCACATTATTTAGCTTAAACTTTGTTACAACACTTAAGCCACTGGACAGTAAATGCTCAGGTACCTAAGTATAAAGTTACACTTCTATGAAATATAATGACACCCCATATGATAATAAATATAAATATACCTTCTAAAATTATTATATATTGACCTNTATATGGTAAATATTTTTAGTATTTACAAGTTATTTTATTGTAGTGTTGCTGTAAATTCTTTGGTAAAAATTATGTAACTAAAAAATAATAAAAAAATTTTTTTTCAAGTTTAGTGCCATAATGACAGATATTTTCTAAGCTTTTGCTAGTTTATTGCTAATTACAAATCTATACTCAGTTTTAAGAGAATTATTATTTCAAATTATTAAATATTAACATCTTCCATCTAAATTGCGCTTTCTATGTTTTTTTTATTTTATACATACGTCACGCTTATTTTTATAGTAAAAATCGCTGGAGTGCGAAAAACTTTGTCATTTAAAATTACAAAGCAGTGAAAAAAGTTATCCATTTCGGCCAGGAGTCGAACCTGGGCCTCTTTCTTGGCAAAAAGACGCATCAACGAACTTTGCCACCAAAGCCTAGGAGAAAAACCTTCTCCACTGCTCTGTTGAGGCATGTCTTAGGTCGAACGCCGATATCATAGATAGTGATGTTATTAATTGATGGGTAAATATTATGTCAAGTTATTACATATTGACCTCTTCCATCTAAATTACGTTATCTATATTTTTTTACTTTATAAAAACGTCGCACCTATTTTTATGGTAAAAATCGCTGGAGTGCGAAAAACTTCGTCGATTAAAATTACAAAGCATTCAAAAAAGTTATCCGCTTCAGCCAGGAGTCGAACTTGCGCCTCTTTCTTGCCAGGAAGGTACGTTAACCTACTTTGCCACTGAAGTCTCGGCGAACACCCTACTCTACTGCTCTGTTTAGGTGTGTTTGAGTTCAAACGCCGATATCATAGATATTGATCTTATTAATCTATTCTATAAAGTAATCGTTTCTGAAAAGTAAAAAAACGTAGATAGCACAACCAAGATTGGAAATGATGTGAGCAAAACCTAAACAAATTTGTATATCGCTTTATTTAACCCTGTTTTATATGTTTAGCTAAAAAAATTTTAATTAAACTTTTAGTCTTGTACAGAACTCACTTGAAGCTGCATTTATATAATTTGTAGAAATATTCTTACTTTCATTCGTATGCAGATTTGTTCTGAAATAAACCTGTTTTCTTCTTTAATAGATGTATAATTTTTTTTTTTTATTAAAAAAAAATGAGGTCGAGCATAAGCAAAAGCGTATAGGCTAATACATCCACGTAAGAAAAAGAGTTGCACAAGTTGCTGCAAATATTTGCGATCCTCCCAGCTCTCTATAATTTAAGCTAAGCTTTGGCCAAATTAACTTATTAATTGACGTTTTAGGGCCTACAAATCACTTTAGGTACGAAGGCAAAATTGTAAATTAATATAGTACCTCAGGAATAAACTTTTCTACCACACAATACAAAAAATTTTTGTTTATTTTTTAACATTAAAAAAAAAGAGAGAAACTACTTATTTATTATAAACGTAACATATTTATAAAACATTAGTTAATGCTTATTAATCCACAAAAAAATGTCTGCTGAGGAATACTCCTTCCTTAGTTTAAAAAAAATCCTTTTCTAAGAAAATCAGTTTATTAAATAAATTATTAATTTATAGTTGTCAATTGCAAACCAACAAAATAAAAAATAAATTAGTATAGAACAACTAAAACC
>NW_019379610.1:274245-286621 GCF_000648655.2 Copidosoma floridanum | reverse complement strand
ATTATTATCATTATTGTTATCTTTATGATTATTATTATCATTATTTTTATTGTAACAATCAGATTGTTATTATAGGCATTCTCATGATCATAATAAGTGTTAACATAAATTTTGTCAAAATTACTATTATCGTAACTATTATCGTTTGCATCGCTTCTTACTGTCTTTATTATTTTTAGTACTTTTATCATTATTACTTTTATGGCTATCATAATTATTTTTACTTTCATTATTATTTTCTACATTATTTTTACTGTTTTTCATATTATTTTTGATGTTATTCTTATCACTATTATCACAATCTACATAGTTATTAAATTTATTATTATTAATGATATTATGGTTATCATTAGCTCACTTTTTTGAAGCAGTTTATCACTATTGTTATTCATATTGCCATTATTACTAAAATTTTCATCACCGTTATCATTATCATTGTTGTTATCACCGTCGTCGTCCTGATCCTCGCTGTTGAGTTCATCATCATTTCTATCATTAGTATTATTTTGGTAATCATCGTCATTATTTTTATTGTTATTATCAGTGTCAGTAACTTGGTCACATTCTTGTCATTGGTATCGTTATCGTTATTGTCGTTGTGATTATTGTTATCGTTATTTTTGTCGTCATCATTATCAGTATCAATAACATTATCCTTATTATTGTTGTCATTATTATGTCCTTGTTATCGTTATCGTATTTATTGTTGTTATCCTAATTCTTATCATCTTTAGTATGACTGTTATTCACTATGACCATTTTGACCATTACTTACATAATTGTCAGCATTATTATCCGTATTCTCTTAACAATTATTATCATGGTTGACATGGTCAACCTCTCAAATATTATTATTAACCTTATCGTCATTTTTATAATGATTTTTAGTATGGACCTCATTATAATTATCTTTACCATTAACATTGTCGTCATCGTTGTCACTATTATAAACATTGTCTTTATAATTATCATTATCATCATTTTATTCATTTATATTAACATTTTTATTATAATTGTCATTATCGCTAACATTATTATCATCATCATCATTAGCAACATCATTATCATCATTATCATTATTATTATCATTATTATTATTTAAAGCATTATTAACGTTATAATTATTTTTATTGTTCTAATAATTATCAATAACGTTTTCTTTGCCTTCATAATTATTATCATTATTATTATTATCATGGTCAAAACTTTTAACATTTTCGTTAGTAAAGTTATTGTTATCATTTTTATTATTATCATTGTAAGAAGTGTTGCAATTATCCTTATTGTTATGATCATAACCATTATCATCAACATTATATTTTTTCTTTCTCAAATCAATGTTATTACTGTAAGCAGCATAATTTTTTGTGTCGTAATGATTTTATTTGTTATCATTATTATTTTTACTATTATTATCAGTTTTATAGTTATTGTTGTTATTGTTGTTATTAATATTGTCATTATTATTATTATTATGTTTCTAACGTTATCTTCATTGTTATTTATTATTTAAATTAGTACTGCAATTATGATTATTTTTACAACAGTTAACTATTTCTTAACTATCAACAAAATAACTATCTTAACCATCATTGTTATTACTATCAGTACTATAATAATTATTAACATCATTTTAATTGTTATCATTCTTATCATAGCAAAATTATCACAATACCTTATCTTATTGTTACCGTTTTGTTGTTATAAATATAATAGTTACTATCCTTATCTTTCTTAATGACACTTTTTATATGAAAAACATTTAAATTATCATTAGTATCATCGTTATCATTATTTTTTTTTAATAAACTCTTACATCATGAATNTTTTTGTATAGTTTTTTTATACTCTAGAACTCATAATCCGTATTTGCTAAAAAACAAAATAAGCATGACACCATTTTTTTGTCGAAAGTTTTAATTCCGAACTCATATGCTGCTGGGCACAGAAACCCAAAAATTATATGCTTTGATATTTTTAGAGCTTATTTTGGCTTTCAACTGTTCTTTTATTAATTGTAGTTATTGTTCATTTAGATTCCAGCTGCAGTTCCTATACCAACATTTTCTAGTCGTTATTTCAATCTGCTATGAGACTACGACAAAAACAGCATGAATCGGTATTTATTGATGTTATGTCTGAACACAAGAAAAAAAGATTCACAAAGTTTTTTACGTATCGTTAGAATTAACAACAGAATAAATAATTAAGTAAGTGTCTTAGTGTATTTTCCAACATGTGTCTTTGAAGTTAAGCCATTGTAATGCTTCTTATTATTTTTAAGTCCATAATTGCAGATATAACATCAAAAAGTAGTGACTATGACACAAAAGTCATCATTTATATTAATATAAACTGATACAGAAACTAACAGAAACTACAGTACTGGAACATTAACACTAAAGAGCCAATATGACATTAAAATATATCGAAATATTGAAGTTTTTGGGTTTCTGACCTAAAAATCATCTAGCTTTGTATCTAAAACTTTTGTTGAAAAAATAGTATCGTTACAATTTTTTTTTAAGTACACTCCAGTGTAAAATAAAAAAAAATATAAAAGAGATCTGAAGAAATCATTTAGAGGTTAGAAAGATCTAGAAAAATAAAATTTTTAAGACAATACGGTTATAATGATTAAAACAGTTTGTGTCGTAGTGTGTTTTAAGTATGTTTATTTGATTGTCTACAATTATCTATCACTCAACATTTTTAAGACTAATGTTGCAGACATATCTTTGAAAATTGCGTTTTATGCTTTTGGTCGTATTGACCTCGTAACAGATTAATATAACGACTAACTTACTTAACGTTGGAACCATAACGCTAAGGTATTTTAAAAAAAAATTGACATCCGAATTATAAATGGTTCAGCCCGATGTAATAAATAAAATCATGATTTAAATTTTTTTCAGTCGTTAGAATTATAAGCTTAATTTACTTCCTTTCTGACTTCAAAATAGTACTTATTACTTTTACTTAGCACTAACTACCACTTTGCTTACCTTATGTAAGTTACCTGTATGTAACGCAAAGTCAGCGTAAAAGTTATTATAGATTAATAAATCATTTATTGAGTGTTTACATAACCTTGTATATCGATAGGCAACACATTTTTATTACTTACGTAAGATCTTGATTTTTTGTTCAGCCAGTTTTAAAGATCAAGTTATGCTTATCTCTTTTATTTTAAAATTAACTTAGATAATGACAGATATTTTCTAAGCTTTTGCTAGTTTATTGCTAATTACAAATCTATACTCAGTTTTAATCGAGCACATCACCAATCGTTTCTAACTGAAAAAACTGTAAAATTAAGCACATTTGCAGGTCAAAAAATTATTAAAGAATAAGTATCAACTATACTTTTGATACTTAAATATAAATTCATACCATTTATAGTCTAACATTTCACTGACTCTTCATCACCATAAAAAATTTTGTAATAAAGCAATTTTACGTAGTTCTTTATCGTTCTAGGTGTTGATGAAAAACTTCTTTGTAATTAATCAACAGTATTAGCTGTTATTCGANATAGTAATTATAGTAATAGTTGTTACGATTATAAAAGTAAGGGTAGTGGTAACAATAGTAGTACATTATTTTTACTGTTTTTCATATTATTTTTGATGTTATTCTTATCACTATTATCACAATCTACATAGTTATTAAATTTATTATTATTAATGATATTATGGTTATCATTAGCTCACTTTTTTGAAGCAGTTTATCACTATTGTTATTCATATTGCCATTATTACTAAAATTTTCATCACCGTTATCATTATCATTGTTGTTATCACCGTCGTCGTCCTGATCCTCGCTGTTGAGTTCATCATCATTTCTATCATTAGTATTATTTTGGTAATCATCGTCATTATTTTTATTGTTATTATCAGTGTCAGTAACTTGGTCACATTCTTGTCATTGGTATCGTTATCGTTATTGTCGTTGTGATTATTGTTATCGTTATTTTTGTCGTCATCATTATCAGTATCAATAACATTATCCTTATTATTGTTGTCATTATTATGTCCTTGTTATCGTTATCGTATTTATTGTTGTTATCCTAATTCTTATCATCTTTAGTATGACTGTTATTCACTATGACCATTTTGACCATTACTTACATAATTGTCAGCATTATTATCCGTATTCTCTTAACAATTATTATCATGGTTGACATGGTCAACCTCTCAAATATTATTATTAACCTTATCGTCATTTTTATAATGATTTTTAGTATGGACCTCATTATAATTATCTTTACCATTAACATTGTCGTCATCGTTGTCACTATTATAAACATTGTCTTTATAATTATCATTATCATCATTTTATTCATTTATATTAACATTTTTATTACTGTTTTTATTATTGATATAAACAAGATTATCATTTTTGTTACTACTATTGACATTTTTGTAATCAATAACATAATCATTATTTCTATTATAATAATTATTATCATCAACATTGTTGTCGTTATCATCATCATTATCGTCATCGTGATAAGTGTCGTTAGTACCTCGTTGCCATTGTTATTTTTATACTTAGGGTTATCGTCGTAGTCACATATTTTTGTCGTCTTTTTTTTGATTATCGTCATTGTTATTCTTATTATTGTCATTTTTAACATTATCATTGACATTATCTTTATTATTGTCGTCGTTGTCTTTATCAAGACGTTCTTGTCGTTAATGTGGTGATTATCATCGTCAGTGTCATTATGAGTATTGTCGACATTATAATTATCCTTGTCATAATGACTATAGTAATGAGTATACATATCATTATGATCCTAATTATTACCACCATCTTTAAAAGCCTTATTGTTGTCTTTAGTATTGCTATAATACATACCATTTTAATTGTCGTTATCATTATAACTATCATTACTATCATCATCATTAACGGCATCATAATGACAATCATTACTACAATCATCTTAAACATCATCATCATTAACGTTGTCGTCATCATCATCATTTTCGTCATCATCATCATCATCATTATCATCATCATCATCATCATGATTATTATTATCATCATCAACATCATCATCATCATTAACGTTGTTGTTGTTATCATTTTTATTATTATTATCACTACTGTTATCTGTATCGTTCTTGCTACTTCGTTGTGGTTGTTGTTGTCGTTGTTTTTGTCAATGTTTTTATCACTGTCAATATTTATATCACTGCTATCAGCATTTTCTTTGCTATCTATATTATGATGTTTATTAGCATCATTGGCACTGGTTATATTATAATTTTACAACGGTGCAACGTGTTATTTGAGTCTAAGCTTAAGCTTAATAACTCGGGATTTGCACTGGGTGCGTAGGTGGGACACGGAGCTAAGAGGTAGCTCAATTTCTTGACCAGGCGCTCAGAAGGAAGGGAGTCTGACTGTTCTGATCGAATTAAAGCGGTTGTCAAGCAGTAGTTCGAGGCACTTGATCACGGTGTGCCTCTGATCGTGTCAAAGTAGTATTGCATCCACAATCTAGTAGTTACCAATACCGTAACGAGTAAAGGTAGTTGCACTCTAGAGGTTACACAAAGGGCAAAACGGTTTAAATTTGCGACCAGTCTAGGAGCAACCAATACCATCTAGAGTAGAGATGATTAACCTAGACTTTACGTAAGGAACAATTCTGTTATTTATTCTCTTAGTTAGGCCTTTAACCGACACTGTATTGCGAAATCTAAAAACATGTCTGCGTTGAAACGGAGTGGAAAGGTACAGTTAATCACTTTACTATTTTAAATCGACTCTCTTTCATGTTTGGATACTTAAACTTACACGTGCTTAACCAATGTGAAGTTTCCAAGGTTAAAATTTAAAAATCGCACTCATGGAGGACCAAAAGATTGCAGAGGCGGGCTCTAACTATCCAGTCAACCGTTCGAGGGTAAATTTTAACTGTACTGTGTCCTCACCTCGTAGTAGACTGGAAGGTAGCAGAGGCGACCGTTTACTACTCAGTCTTCTGTTCAAGGGGTAAAAATTAACTCTCTTTCTTTCTCTCTTTCTCTCTTTCTCTCTCTGGTTTTTTCTGGGCTCTCAGGTCCTATTTATAAAGAGAAGCAAACCTCTGTAACGCGCTGGTTCAAGACGACGCAGGAAAATTTCCTGAAAAAATTTTGGAGGGGAAAGACAATAGCTAAAGATCTATTTGGCAAGAGATGCTTTAGTTTAGCACCTCAAAATATGGCACATCCCGCATCCAGCTCCTTCTCCTCCACTCAAGAAAAGGAAAGGTGATCCACTTACTTAAGCCCTTCCTTTCACCTTATCCAAATTTTACAAGACTTTAATTTTTACTTAATATTAATGTTAAGATAGAATATCATTATTATTAACTAATGCTGGACACTGTACGTTTATTTAACTAAACTTGTTGCAGAAAAGGCGGAGAGAATCGCCTAATATTTCAATTAATGCTTGAGTGAATAAGTGATCGGTGTGGTACGGTAGATCAACTAATACTTAAGCAGAAATAACGTTGGTCATTATCATAACATTTCATAATTTCAACATTCGTGAAATAGTATGATAATAATAACAATAATAATAATAATAGTGTTTATAGAAGTAGTAGTTGAAATTATAAAAGTAAGGGTAGTGGTAACAATAGTAGTACCTTGCCTTTCGCGAGTTAACAGAATTCAACTTACGAGTAGTTTTAACTGATTGCAAAAATAATTCGGGATTTTGGTAGAATTTTAGTTATTATGTTCTTCTCTTCTTGTTATTAACGTTATTAATGTCATTGATAATATTTTTATAGTTTGCATAATTATTGTTATTCTGATTAATATTATAACTATCGTAATTACCATAGTCATTATCTGAAACACTTTTGTCATCATAATTCTTGTTGTTATTATTGTCATCGTAATCATTATTATTATTTTCATTATTGTCATAAGCATTACCATCGTTATTATTGTTATTATTACTGTCCTTACATTTGATTTTATTATTTCTATTATTAGTTTTACTATTATTATCTTCATTATTGTCGTTATGATTGTCATTATCGTTAATATTGTAATCATTATCGTCTTTATCGTTATCATCGTCATCATCATGATAATCGTTGTTGGTACTATCATCATAATCATTATCGTCATCATTATTGTTGCCATCTTAGTTGCGTTGCTGTTGTTGTCGTTACTGTTTTTAGTGTTATTGTTATCGTATTGTAAATATTTTCATAATCGTTGTCATTGTCATCGTCGTTGTGTCGTTATTGTTGTCATTGTNTATTACAGTACGTACTATTTCATTCATTGTATATTTAATTATATCGTTGAATACAGAATTTTTAATAATTCTGTTTCGTTTAAATTTTCCAGCCTGAAAAAAAAACTTTTTGTTTTCCCTATAGTTTTCCTATATTCTAGAACTGATTAACTTTATCTTGCAAAAAGAATCATAACACTGTTAGTGTTCTGACAGAAGCTATCTATTTTAAACGAAAAAAAACCTCAAAAGCCACATCGTAATGCGCATGGACGCATAGCTATATGCTATGATACGTATCAAGTTATCACTTTTCACATTAATGTATAATTTATTAAAAACTCTTTTTATTTAATTGTTATAAACAACCAAATGATTAATTTAAACTTTCCGCGGCTTATATGGTAAATATTTTTAGTATATACAAGTTATTTTATTTTATTGTAGTGTTGCTGTAAATTCTTTGGTAAAAATTATGTAACTAAAAAATAATAAAAAAATTTTTTTTCAAGTTTAGTGCCCAATGAAATAATAATGAACTTCTTTAAAGTGTTCGAAAGCNGTCATCGTAATCATTATTATTATTTTCATTATTGTCATAAGCATTACCATCGTTATTATTGTTATTATTACTGTCCTTACATTTGATTTTATTATTTCTATTATTAGTTTTACTATTATTATCTTCATTATTGTCGTTATGATTGTCATTATCGTTAATATTGTAATCATTATCGTCTTTATCGTTATCATCGTCATCATCATGATAATCGTTGTTGGTACTATCATCATAATCATTATCGTCATCATTATTGTTGCCATCTTAGTTGCGTTGCTGTTGTTGTCGTTACTGTTTTTAGTGTTATTGTTATCGTATTGTAAATATTTTCATAATCGTTGTCATTGTCATCGTCGTTGTGTCGTTATTGTTGTCATTGTTATGATCATCATTATAACCACTATCATTATATAGCAATTAGTTGAGCGAAAGCCTTAAATTTACATTTTTTAATATTTTTTGACTTATTTGTGAAATCAGTCTACTAGAGTCACCACGGTGCATTGTTATTGCTCGAATAAAGCTGTATAACGACCAACTTTTATTTATTTTTTTATGAGCAAAGTGTTTTTATGGTTGGCTTCTGGACTGCAGTTCCTAATTACATTATAATGTCCCATACAACATTACAAACTACCTTAATTCATATATAATCGAGTTAACAAGTGTATTTTTAGTAAAATAAATAATGGGCAATTCATAAACTACTCCTAATCATAATTCGTTAGTATTACATTACTATGTATATAGTTAATTTTTTGTCGTCTTTGAGGAGTAAAACAAAAGATCAATACAATTTTTAACTACTAGTTCCTTAATGTTTTATCACTAATTTTAGTATTTTTCTCATAAGCAACAAAACTTATTAAGTATCAACGAAATGATGTGATGGTCCAGTTGGGTCTTGCGGGGGAAGGGGTGACACAAAATCGTGTAGGATAGAGTTGTTGTTGAAGAGAGAGTTGGATAGAGTTGGTTGAATAACGGTGACGGATGATCATGAATTTTTGCTTTAACTCTATTGGCTCACACAAACTAAGATGTATATTGATTTTTCTTTTATTTTATAAAAGAGCTAAAGGGGGGATGATTAGGAGTCAATCAACGGTTAGTAAGTGGCTGTAGACTAGTGGTGGAGAAATTGTGTATAATACCTTATGGAAATAACTTTAAAGTAAAGTGAAATGTATATTAGTATGCTTAACAGTATTTAAGTTTGAGCTAACCAGGATTCTTTCCACACAATGTTGAGTCACGTTTCAACAATTATTCTATAGCTCTTTAAAAAAATTAAGGATCATTTGCATGTTGTCTTTTTATTTTTGTAGACTCAGGTTTTTTGTTAGGTTTCTCTACAGCTTTCGTTCCTTTTATAATATTGAAAGACCCTTACAGTTACTCCTCCTAATTTTTTATAGCCCTTTCACTACTATTCCTTAGTCAGACTGACATTATATTTGTTACATTTACACTGATCTAAAGCCAAATAAATTTACTTAATTTTCATAAGTAATGATAAAAAACTTATTTAAAAATGCATTTAATTGATAGGGTTAGATTGCTATGTTGAATATTGAGATTAACGGCACTAGTCCTACACAATCACGAAGAAATTTAGTTTTTCTGTACTTAACTTTTAATATATGGAATAAAATTAAATGCTCTGATAAAAATTTTTTTTCAAACATCTATTCAATGGTTTTGTATTCAACATTTACTAACATTGAGTACTCGTAAAAAATTGAAAATTTTTCTCCTAATACAACTTGTTCAATACACAATTCGTAAAGAATATCACAAAAACTTCATGTAAGTAGTGAGTAAGGGAACGAAAATCATTACAAAGTATCGAATATATTTTGAAATTACTACAATAAGACTGTAGCCTTACAAATCAACGAAGTTAATGTATTAAAGTCAAGTTTTTTTGGCATTACACTAACTACGAGTGTAATACATATTTTAAACATTTTTCGTACAAGATTAAAACGCTAATTTATGCTACGATTACGTTCTTAGGATTTTATTGATATTAGACTTACGTCATTGCTTATTATCTGCATGCACAGAGTATAAAGTTCGCAGATAAAGCTTAATAGACTTAAGTTCGTTGCATGACTTATCTTGTACATTTAAGACTCATTAGTTGATTGAAAACTATGAAGAAATTAATGTTATTTTCCGTGACCGTTTTATTTTGCTAGACCTTTGCTTTAATTGTATATTTAATACTACTTTTTTTTAGCCTTTTCCTAACCATCAAAGTATTTGATGTAATTTTTGCATTTTGGCCTAGTCAAAGTTCCCTAACTAAAGTGTGCAAATGTTGCAGTAATTTTTGATGGACTATAGTATCTCGAATATACAAAATAAAGTACACTATGACTTTCTATCTGTAATTTAAAATTGTTCTGTGTGAACGTAGAACTCAATGCATCTAGAAAGAAAGCACGACGCATATTTTAAACCAATAAACCTTTTTGTATATTATTGTATCATAGTTAAACTTCTTGTACTTATGGACGAAGTTTTGAAGTAAAATATAAAAAAAATAATGACTGCATTTAATTTTAGAGTTTAAATAAATATGGTATATATTGATACTTGTGGTTAGTATACTACCAAAAATAATTTAACTCTATTTTACTCATCAATTTCATGGCTTACTAAGATTAAAGTCTCATTTCAGTTTTTAAAAGATAATAACATCAGAGAAATGTTAACAGATGTCCCAGGTATTGATGCACGCATTCGTATTAAAAAATTGTATACTATTTAGACATTATTTTAATTTCATTACGTCAAATACAACGCAGCAGGTAGAATTTGACATCATCCGTAGCAGTTGCTTACAAGATTTAATAACTGTTATTTTCAATAATAAAAAAAAAAATAATGAAAACTCTCTAGTAGGTGTTCTTAGGAATGAAAAATTTTCATGAATTCGTTCACAGAGTAAAAAGAATACTATACTAAGTTAGTTTTAAGACATTACACTCTCCTTACCTTTCATTTTTAGTTTTACGGAGGTATTCTTTACTTTTATATTGTTAGATTAAAAATGGAGCCTATGGTAACAGAAAATCCTTATTTATAGGATGAATCGTCTGATTTAGGGTATAAAAGTTTAACAACTACGAAAAAGCTCCGCTAAGATTATTGTTTAGGCAGATTGTTAGTTTTTATGTTGTATTAATGATTAAATTAATTAATTCTCGTGTATTTGGAAATAAGTACAAATATTACAATATTTTTTTTATTGTAAATATAACGTACAATATGTTATAACAGTAATCGTATAATAAGGTTTTTTTCCTGGCAAATTAACGTCACTTGACAAGGGCTAAATTCTTATCTCAAGTCACCCGAATGATTTAATGTTATGGTCTTATCTTGATGAAGAGTTCTTTTCTGAATAATGATTAAGTATACAATGATCTCAACAACTTAACGTTTATTACTCAAAAATTGGCAGACTTGTCTTAAAGTGTAAAGATATTTGAATAATAAGTTTTTAGTTTCTGTTTTTGTGATTTCCTTTACTTCATTTTCATTCTATCGAATTAGTGAGTGCATGGAAAACGTTTTTTAGCCTACTACACGTTCTCTATAAGTGCTTAGCTCTTTAATGGGCTATTCCTGTAGATCAAATTGAGTAACTCAGTACTGTAACTTGGTTACATACAGCAAGTTAAAAACCAGTCTACATTCCAGGACACACGACCAACCAAAGCCTGTATTTTTTTATGACTTGAGGGTCAGTGCCTAAGAGCTTATTTAAAAGAACGAATGAAAACTCTAAAGAATCTGGTGTAAGTTTGAGCAAAGTTTCGTTAGTCTCAACGCCAACCTCATCAGGCTCAGTCTATATCGTTAAGACGATCGTTACAGTCTGCGATTGACAGTCAGTTTACATTCGTACTCCTAAATTAGCTCTTAGTAATCGTGTGCTTAGGCACTGACCCTCGAGTCATCATGGAAACAACTGAGAGTAGAATGATATGTTCAACAAACGACATAAAGCCTGTATTTTTTTTTTAAGCTATAAATCTCTGACTTTTACAAGTGGTAATAAAGAACCAATTTCTAAGAAAAAAAAATTAATAATGAAACAAGTATGTAAGCTGTTGGAAAAATGTGTTTAAGAAGCCTTAACAGCTATAACTACGGGTGCATAATATTCGTGGTGCAGGTAATAATAACGTTCTCAAGTAACCACTGGTTAATAATATGAAAACTATTGTGCTTATTGCAGAAATAGTCGAAAAAATTTTAAGAACGACGTTTTTTATGTCGCGTACTGGTGGAGGGGGCTAGAATTTTAAAAACGATTTTGATGAATTTATAATGTCACCCTCACCACCAGTTCCCTACACACTTCCCTTACCCTACGTCTCCGAACCGTGCTGCATTATCCTCCTTCACACCTCCCCCCACCATTATCCTTCACACTTCCAAGTGATTAATTTTTTAAGAAATTTTAATTTTCTATTCCCACAGTAATTTCCTACTTTGAATTTTTTCTTCTATAATTCTTAAAAAAAAAAAAAAAAGAAAAAAAAA
>NW_019379610.1:257804-273124 GCF_000648655.2 Copidosoma floridanum | reverse complement strand
AAATAGTGAAATGAAACATAAAAAATAATAAAACAAATTAAAAAAAACATGGAAAAGTACTACGAAACAAAAAAAAATAGAAAAAAAAGGAACAAAAAAAAGATTCAATGAAAAAATAAGTAATAAAAAAAAATTAAATAAAGGAAATCATAGATCAAATAGAAAAATAAAAAAATAAAAAATGAAACGAAGGAAATCGAAAATAAAGAATCAAATGGAAAGAAACAAAGCAGGGGATATATATAAATGGGTCATGCGACCCACGGTAAGAACGAAGTTCTTTAAACATGAGATGAGTATAAGGACACACAGTTTCTCAGGTAACAAGGGGGTTGCCACATCCATAGAAAGAACGAAGCTCTATAAAATTAAGTACTGCATCCATGAAGTTCACTAAAACAAAAAATTGAAAAACGAATGTTAAAAAAAAAAGAAAATTTAGTTCAGTACTAACGATGGTTGAAATTTGTTAGTACGTCATGCATAAATACAGTACTCACAAAGTTCAACCATCGTGAGTACTGAACTAAATTTTCTTATTTTTTTTAAAATTCGTTTTTTAAGTTTTTCTTTTAGTGAGCTACATAAATGCAGTACTAATTTTTATAGAGCTTCGTTCTTCCTATGGGTCTGGCGACCCTCTTGTTACCTGAGAAACTGTGTCTTTATACTCATCTCATGTTTAAGGAACTTTGTTCTTACCGTGGGTCCCATGACCCATTTGTACACCCTGATTTGTTTCTATGATTAATCTGGTTTTATTACAACAACAAAACTTAAAACTCAGTATCAGTAAAAAAGGACAGTTAAATAAACGTGTAGTGGTTTAGTTGTTTTTGATTTTTTTTTCAAAGATATATGTATTAGAAGATGTACATGCAATAACAGAAAAATTTGGGCAGCACTATTTCCATTAAAATATGACCATTTTTTATGTGAGAATAAAAATTATTATTGATATTTTCAATACCATTTATTGAGTATTGATATTGCAATGTTGTTTGTTACGTGTTAACAAGTTTGTTTATATAACTATTGCACAATGCTTCGATCAAACTTAACAATAACGTGCCTACGGGTATTTTATCTTATTATCCCTGCGTGTTGATGCAAGTTTATAATAAATTAATGTTAATGACATATTATTGTAACACAGTTATTGACAATAACGAATTTATTTTATTAAATGATATAACCATAAATCGTATCATACCTCATAAAAATAAACTACATTTTAATTTTTCAAAAATGTAATGGCAATGAAGTTCTGTAAGTAAATAAAATATCTAAATTCTTATTGATAATTGAATTTAGATAATAACCTTAAATGCTTGATGGTATTTTTCTCCTAAAGCTACCTAAAGTTTATGATACGAAGATTTTCGTAAGTATTACAGAAGCCAAGAATTGTCTAATTTTGCAAGTGGGCACGATTAAGAGCACTCAAGTTTACTTCTGCTAAGGCCGCTCTTCAAGCAGTCACGTCTCCCCTTCTCCTTCCAGCTTACGCCAGCTAGTATGCTTAGCTCACAAACTTTAAACTTTAAAATTTTTTCTAACGTACTGTTTTATGTAGTACAGGTACAACGTATTTATTATTGAAAGTTCACGTCATAAGCTTTAATATAGCCTTCAGTATAGTCTTCAAACGCAGAGATTTTAAGGATAAAATTTAATATACTGACAGCTGTCTCTCCATCATCGAAAATAATAATAAGGAATTACTGTAAGTACCACCACCATCAAGAGCATTAACGTTTCCTTAACTATTAATCTCATCAGTTCTTTATTTTAACAACTAATCCTGTCAACGACCTCTGTACTAAGAGACTATATACAGCCAGCCACTATTAAATCAAGACAGTCATTTACTGGCAGACGATACGAGCGAAGTTGTTTGCTGCGAGGCTGTTTACGCCAACTACTGAAAACTCTGCATCACTCTCTTGACTTCAGGCATACATTTAAGAATCACCAATTGTCTCTGAGGTTGGCACTGGGCGAACCTAACAGGAAAGTTATATAGAAAAAGTAAACTTGAGAAAACGGAACAGTCTCTAACAGGCAAGCATCACGAATCAATCTTTATAATTTAGATTACCAAAACGACTGAGTTCTGCAAAAACAAAGTGTTTTTTACACCAAAATTTTTGGCATAACATCACGAGACGTTGGAAAAAAGCTTTTCAGCTAGCTCTAACGCCTCAGACGTTTTAGTTTTTCTCTTGATTAGCCTGGTCCTCAAGAGCAGGCTAGAAAAGATCATCCTAAGGTATTTAGGCAGTCACGTTTGTTGAAAACTTTAATCAAAAAAGAGTTCAGCCCACCGGTTCTTTTTAAAGACATTGGAGGTCAAACTATCTTGCCAACAAATATGTAACAACTTAACAAAGTTAACAAAAAACAACTCTTAGGGCTTACAAAGTTATTAGCATTACCTGTAGTCGCAAGGAGCTTACGAGCTTAAGAACTGGCGTTTATTCTCTTGGCTCGAGCCACTGAGAATCTACTTTCTCATGTGCGTATTCCAACTCTGGTTCAACGGTTCGAAAGTCCTGTCAAATAAGGTCCCGTTTGCTGTATAAGTGATAAATATCACAATTTAATATAAGGTGTTTTTCATTATTAGTTACACAGAATTGCAGAGCCTATTAGGCGCAGTTCTCATAAATGGCTGCAAAATATAAGAAAAAAAAATTTATTTTATATCCAACTTGAAACACTGCATTTATTTTGAAACCAAATTTTTATAACATTAAAATAATTTTTAACATGAAAGCAGTAAGACTTTTTATATTTAGTGTTCTGAACATTAAAATATCAGCTGGAAAATAAGTGAGGTTGTGTACATGAAAAACAATACTTTTCTCACCAAAGATCTCTTTTTTCATTGATGTTACATACCATAAGATCTTTAGCATATAAATTATTTCATGTACATTAATTTATATCAGTTAGTACATGCAGGGCACAGTTCAGAGAACTTTTATAAATTAGTGGTTCTAATTTAATAAATAATAATACTATAGGGGCAAATCTCTTAATAACTGTACAGGCATCAACGCATTTGCCAATAGTAGAAAATAATAAAATTAGTCTAAAACATTTACGTGCTTGCACATTGTAAAACATATTAAAATAAGTAGCGTTTAATCCAGGATCGTACTTTTTAACATGGCATTAATCATTGTGTAACTCAACAATTTGTAACGAATTTTACCTATTAAATTTTGTAGTCGTTTGCAGTACTCGTGTGACGTAACTGTGCCTATGCTTTTCCATGACAATCTTATGAGATATAACTACACAATGAATAAGGGTGCAGTATCTAGTGCTGATTTTACAACTATAAGTAGTTATACATGCAAGTGATATCAACATTAATACAATTAAAAAAAAAAGGAATATAATAGCAAAATGTTTACCTTTTTTTTACTTATATAGAAAGCAAAGTCACTGAAACCGTTGTAATCGATAACCACGAAAACTACTGAGCCGATTTTGCTGAAATTTTTTATACCGATTCTTGACACTGCCTAGATGTTTTTTTAGTATAGTTTTTATCTTGAAAAATTTAATAAAAATAGCAATAAATAAGCTCAAAGCTTAGTAAAAATACGCCAGCTTCGAACGTTAGTTTAATAGGATCCGCTAGATGGCGTCTACATAAAATTAAACCTACCTGCAACATAATTAAAGAAATGTGGTTAAAATAAACCAGAGCGTCTCTGAAATTTCTGCAGTTGTCTACCAGTAGTACATGGAACTGCATCAAGAATATTAATGATGTCGTGCAGCGAGCTATCCTGGTTATCGACAATACTCTTCTCCAATGGGCAAATGAGCTAGGTCTACTTTTACTTTGAACCTCCAGTATTGACAATTACCACAAATAAAACATTCTTCTTACTGATAACATCTCCGGCAGAATACCAGAAGACGTGTCTAGCCAGAGTACAAGCTACTTTAACATTTCGCAGTTATATGGCCGTTCCACTATCTGGCCTGGTGCCATCACAGAATTTTTTACTACAAATGTAAGCCAGGGAAGACAGCCCTGAAGAGCATGGGTAGTAACAACGGCTTGCTTCTCAGTGGTCATCTCAACGGCATACCCACAGAGAAGGTATTTTCTAGGCCCACTTTCCCGACTATCAATGAGCGGTTGGTTATCCGGGGAACGATCCGAAGACAAGATATTCTTTGGTCAGTGATGTACCTCTCTTCATCACGGTCTCCATACACAATGACTACGAGGGTAAGAGTCAAGCTACTTGCAGTCTGCTTTTCATCATCAAGAATAATAATATGAAATAGCAGGAGGTTTCATCACTGGCCCTTTTTAGGGTCGTTATAAGTATTTACGTTTCCTACTTAACCATGAATCTCATTAGTTCTTTTAAGAGCCACCTAAGTTTAAATTATCTTATCAACAAGTACAGTTTTACTACTGTTTCCAGAAGCGATTCGTTGACTAAAGGGCTATGTCAACTAAAGACACTATTAAGCAAGTCAGTCATTTACTGGTAGACATCATGAGCGGAGTTGTTCATCGCAAGGCTGGGAAGCCCGGTGACTGACGACCCTATATTATCCTCTTGAATCTAAGGATTTAACTAGGAGTCACCGATCCTCTTCAAGGTCTGCGCTGGGCAAACCTAACATCTATGGAGGGATAAAAGACTTGAGCCAATGGGACAGTCTCCATCGGGCAAGCATCACGAACCAATCTCTCTAACTTAGATCACCAAAACAACTGAGTCTGCAAAAAAAAAGTGCCTTAGACACCAAGTCTTCGACGTTATATCAGAAAACGTTGGGAATAATCTCTACAACTAGCTCCAAAGCTTCGAACTTCGTAATTTTTCTCCCGATGATCACCCTGAGGTATCCAGGCAGTCATAATTGGTGTAAACTTCAGTCAAAAAAGAGTTTACTTAAGAAGCTCACTGGTCTTTTCTAGGACCATTGGATGTCGAAGTACCTTGCCAACATATATACTAGAACTTAATAAAACTGACAAAAATAACCTTTAGGGCTTACAAAAGTATTAACCATAACAAAAGTCACAACATAGCGAATTTAAAGAAAAACGTTGTATGCATCCAGTAAATACATACAATTTGAAGAGTCAACAAAATGAAGCTAAACATCCGTCGAGATTAAGGCAGCATCAAAATCAATAATCATAGAATCCATTGCGTAATAGATCAGCTTTTTAATTAGTAATCTCTCAGTTGTCTCTTAAATATTTTAGATTTTCAAGTAGGTAGACCATGTATTTGTATTTTTTTGGCGGTAAAAATTTAGAGATGTAGCTACAGCACTTTGTCATGAAAACTTTTTTCTTCATATGTATTTTTTGGAAGTTTTAAATCTCAACAGCTTTAAAAAAATAACCCTTTTCGAAAATTACACGGGAGAAACTGTAAATCAACGGCTTCTTATGGTTACCGATTATATTATGGCACAAGGGACGCACGGTACTTTTCAGCACAATTACTGTTTGAATTTTTACACCTTATTATTTGACCAAATAAACTATATGGATTCCGAAAACATATGTTTTTAATAAGAAGATTTTTGTTCTGAGATGTATCAGGAATATGTGTAAAATTTTCTAACTGAAAATGTTTCACATTACATGTCAACACACTACGGTGTTTTATTTAGTAAGTCTCGGGCGAAGCCGAGACGGGGGGCTGCTAGTTATTTATACGTATAGGTTATAAGTTAGCGGCTTTTACTAAACAAATCAATGTTTGTTCAATTGTCTTACTATATTTGACTTTTTTTTTGAGATTTTGATTTCTTTCCTAAATTTTAATAAATCAACTTTACTAAAAAGGGCATTATTATTTTGGTATGAAAGAAATATAGTCTGAAAGTAATATTAAAAATAATAAAATACCATGTTTTTGTTTAAGGATGTCTTTCTTGGCAGTTAAAAAAATAGTCAATTATGCGCTAAGTTTCAAAACAAATACTGGTAATTTCTTTAACCAGTAGTAGCTTATTTACGTAGGGATACGAGTTAACAAGTACAAATAACATTGAAATTTACTTATACTTTGATTATAATACATTTGTAGAATTTTTAAAATCGCTGTTAAAAAAGTAACAGCTTATTATAGCATAAACTTTTTTTGGAATAATGACCAATTGTAATTATGGATAATAATTAAACGGTGTACTCAGTCAAACTTTAATGTCAGAAAAGGTCTTATGTTTACGGTGTGACACAGATAAATAATTGTTGTTCTTGCATTGTCCTAACAGTATTTTGCTTGTCTTTGCTATCACATGTTTATTTCTTGAAAATATTTTGATGTACATTATCGAAAAAATATTATGACATGTTCAGAAAATTTATTGTAGCCATTTTATCATTTAATTTTGCTTGTTTGTTAGGAAATTATATTTTCTGATGTTAATGTCTTTTATGTAAAGCTTTGTAAGCATGACGCACCGTCTCTTCGCTTACAGTTAATTAGACATTGCCATGACATGGCACTANTTCTTCATATGTATTTTTTGGAAGTTTTAAATCTCAACAGCTTTAAAAAAATATTTTTTATATTTTATTTTGTTATACAGGAGAAACTACAAATTAACCTTTAGGGCCAATAATTGATTTATAGCATATGGAACGCCCGATATTTTTTAGCATAATTACATTTTTTTTATTTTTACAGCTCATTATTTGACAAAATAAACTGTATGAATTCTGAACAAAAATGTTTTTAATAAGTTATTGTATATGTAATTTTTACATACAATGTATGCAATTCACATTATATCCCTCAAGACTAAAAATTAACAACCTTAAAAATAGGAACAATAAATATCCTAGAATATACACGTTGTCAAAAGTAGTAATATTTGGGCTTTTTAAGATTCTTGTTTACCGTAGGGTTGGAGGATTCTTTGGGTCATTTGAAGTTTAAACTTACCGTAATTAATGCTCATAATCTTTCGATGTAAAACATCAACTAAACCTTAGAAAGATAAGTCATTTAATGAAATTCCGTATGTACCTTACATTAGTCACTGTTAAAAAAAGTCAGCTGGTTTCTGACACCAAATCATCTGCTGATTTTATCTACTCAGAGACTTTTTCCGTCTATTCATGAATTTTAGAATCATTTTAGAGATGCACTACACTACACTCGCTATTAAAAATTGAACTTATAGAACTGCATAACATAAAGAAAAGCTTAAAGTATCCCGTTAACTGAGTTTTGTGAGCTTTAACATACTACAAGTTACAAGCGTAAGAAGTCATATTTTTATAATGGAATATACGTGTAGTAGGACGTTTACAGTAAAGTCAGACAATATAATAGTATAACTTTATAAGCAACTATAACGATAACATTTGTTAGCTCTATTTTGTTGACCCTTTAACAGTATAACTTATAAGTTTTGTACTGGTGAGTATATGCAAAATTTTTTAAGGACTGATTCTGTTTTGCACTTGTGTTACTTGTATTCCATTTTACATGCAGTGTACTATCGATTTCAGTGATGAAAATTTTGATTCAATACTATTATTTTGTTCTCGTACTAGATTACAAATTCATTTGAATGCTTCGACCTTATTATTAATAATGATTATTTTTTTTTTTTTGACGATGACAATTCTGGACCCTGAAGACTTGTATTTTTCCTCGGTAACAGAGCTTGAAAATATAGAAGATACAAATTTCAATGAATTCATATTTCGTAGTAACAACAGTCATTTTCAAATGTCCTAAAACCAAGACGAATAGTTAAATCTTTTTTTTTTTAGAATCAAGATTTGTATATCTTTGCACACGTTGGACTTTGTAGCCCTTCAACTTTTTAAGGAATTACATAATTTAATTACATAACTTTACTAATTATTTGCAAAAACGCATGTATCTTATAATAAGAATTCTTATTCTTTCTCTCTGGAACTTTTCTTTTGTCGTACTAGTGAGACTTTGACTTTTTTTTGCTTGAATTTTTTTACAAATTTGAAACTTGAAAATTCATTATTTTTCCAATTCGATATAATCTCACTTTTCGAGACAGATAATTAATTTGCAATGTCATACAATTCAGTTTTTTTCTAGGTGTATAGTTACCCCCAAAAGTCCATGCCATACTTTCGTTCGATGTAGCTCATGCGATTTTTTACGTGCCTTTGAAAAACACCTGGGAGATGCAGGTGTACTTCCTTCCCAAGATTTTTCTGTACCCTCTCAGCAAATGCAATATTTTAACACGATTTTAGGTTAAAAAAAAAAAAAAACTTTTTAGGTTATCATCAAGCGTACTGTTTACTAGGAAAACCCAATTTTCTTTGGCATCTCCTACAAAAAAAACACACTCACGTGGAGGAAAGCGTAATACTTAGGGATAACTTCTACTCGGGTGTAGAAAAATAAAAATTATTTTTATCTGTTGTCTTACTAGTCTATTAATCACCTTATTCACGTATTTTATAAAGTATGAATTACGATTTGTTGGACTTGTAACTTCTGTTTTATTTATGCTCGCCAAACTTTGTTAACAAGGTACCTTCAGTTTTTATACATTTTATGCAGTTCCATTAGTAAATTATTAATCGCGATAGCACTTTAATGAGTGTTGAAAATAATTTTTGAATTTATAAATAAAAAAAACAAATTTTAAAGTTTAAAAAATATGCTGACGAATTTGTGTCAAAAATAAGTGGATTCAGTAGCAGCCTTTTCTTACCAGTGACATCTTATTTAATTGTAAATATTTAATACTGCTGTAATAATTAGCAGTGTTCAAAATTTTGTTGGAAAATTTATTTTGAAAGCAGTGCTGTAGTAACGATAGTCAAGAAGTTTATTATTAGTACAAAGAAAAGCTTATTATCAAGAAGTACAAGCATATGTTTTGTAAAAGAGATAAACAAGCTTCACTTACCATAGCTTCAGGCTAATGCTGCAACAAGTAAAACAAATCACGCAATGCCACCTACAACTAAAACATATGATACAAGCATGCAGTCTAAAACTTATAACCTTAACTCCCCTTTTCGGGCTCGAACCGTAATATATTAATTTTTCACAAAACAAGGGCTATTCAATGTTGTAAAATGAAAAAAAGAATTTTAAATTAATGACTTTTAGTTAAAAGAGACAGCTCTCATTGTCTTGTCCTTCTACAATATATAGAATAAATGATGTAAACTAACAATTTATTTGTGATCGTTTAGCATTTTAGTTTCATCAGTCACTCGTAAAGTTTAATTAATAAAGGTTTGCAAAAATTGCAGCAAAATCGATCTTTGGATAAAACTCATTTAATTTTTACCATCACTATGAGAACCTTTTCGTTAATAAAGTCCTGTTTCACTATCAGCATACGTCGTTATTTTTCACTTCCTGAAAAATACGCACTTACTCCAGCTGCACCATTGTCATACTCTAGTGTCATTGAAAAAAAGTTCTTGCATACAATCTCAATAAGTAAATTGTTTTATGTCATCGTCTGCTGACAAAATTAACTCAAAGCTACGTATTTTACCTTACACATTAACAAGGCAATATACGTTTGTTTGTGAGTACGCCAAGCCATGGGGTTTTCATAAAGTTTTACCAAGTATTCTAATATTGTTGGAAAATCATTGAAATCAGCGAAGCTTATATCTGAAAAAAATTCCAAACCATCTTGTTTCTCACTAAGTGTTTATCTGTTGCTTTTGCTTCCAGACAAATAACAAAATATTCTCTTAATTCTTAGCTAGTCTTCCTCGGTAGAATAGATCTGATGTCTGCTTGTGATGTTGATCGCATATAGTTTATCGAGACTCACCATTTGGATGAGAAGAGTAAGCTAGCCACGGCTGTTCAGTATGGCACATGTTTGATATTAAAGGTCTCAAGTAAAGTTCTGTTGTCAACAGTCTCTTCTCTGACTCTTCTAGATTTATTAGCTACATAATCTGTAACTTTCGGTGTTTTTTTACTTTTTGTTTCAAGGTTCCATTACCATCAAATTTTGAGGTAAATACCCAACAGGAGTCGATTACATTAGGCTTTTGTCCCTTTTTATCTTGATAAAGTCTATTTACAAGTTCCCGTATATTGTTTTTTGTATATGGGTCCAAGTTTCTCCTCAATTTTCAGTCAATTTATAGTCAACTTTGTCATTTTCATTCATGGCTTAACTTAAGTTATGTGAGTTCATGTTAATCTTTGTCAGTAGTGCATGGAGTAGTTTTATGTAAGTCCTGATAATCTTGCAACAGTGTGCTGTCATGTTTTTCTTAAGATCTTTCTGGACGAAAGCAATTTGCTTATATGTGTTGCATTTGGCATTCAAAAAGAACTTAAGATAAGTACTTGTAAATCGATTCTTTCCTTTTCTTGGTTTGAAAAAGTATTTACTATTCTGCTGTTATTTCAAGGTTCTTTCTCTTTCTTTTTAACTTACTTTTCTTTCTCTGTTCTCATGGATTCTTTTGTCTCAGTTTCAGTTAATTATATCAGCCATTTATCCTGGTCAATTGGTTTTGAAACGTCTTGCCAATCTTTAATATTGTTTCTTTTGTACACGTCCTTATATACCAGTCTCTCACTAAACCTTCAGTCTCTACTTCCATAGCATTCTCAAACCTCAGATTATAAAGCTGTATACACCTTGTGAGTATATATTCGACAAGTATGAGAATTTTAGTCTCATTTTCCTCTGCGCTATCTTAAGAAGTCAAATATTTTAAATTGTTTCTCGTCAATCTTTTAATTTGAAGCAAACTTTTAAAATGGAACTTTCATGTTGATTTATAAATGTAGTGTTGAACTGTATGAGTGTACTGCATCTATCAAAGCAATGTTCCAGATGTTGTCTGGTAAGCCAGAGTCATACGTATAAGTTCTGGTATTTATTTGTATACTTTAGTTTAGCCATTTAAAGTTATTATTTAGCTTTGGCATGTCTGGCCTAGCCAATTTCAAGTTTGCTCCTAGAATATGCAGAACCTCTTAAGTATATTCTCCTATAAATTTAGTACTTTGATCTGCTTTTAAATAGCACACCATTACATTACAACGTAGTAGATTTCTAGTCGTTCTTACAAATCTTTTTAATCAAGATCCAGTATTACTTTTTGATCTTACTGGGTACGCTAGAGTCAGTCTTGAATAATTGCTTATAACGACAGCTATGAAACAGTACCCTTGGAAAACAGTCTGTGGGCTAATTAGTTCCAAAAGATTGGAATTAATAATTTCTAACGTTCTTGTTTTTCAAGCTCTTATTGTTAGAAAGAAAAATTAAATAATTTTTGTCATCAGATACATCTTGCACGTCCTAATGAAATCATTAAACTTAACATCTCTGATGTCTTGAATGTCCATCAATTATTTCTAAATCTCCCTCAAATAACTCAGTGGAGCATGGCCCAATCTCACATGCTACACTATGGCTATGTTATTGTTGTCAAATTTTTTATAGTTTCTTATGTATGGGCTCTTATTGATTGACATTTTTAAAAATTCTAGCTTACTTAAACTACATAGCTTTCGATTATGCATCGAACATTTGAAATATATTTTGGTTTCATTTTTGTCCATCATATTCGTATCAATCACATCATTAACTTTAATAATTGAACTTACCTCCTTACCTTCATTGATTTTAGGATTTTTGTTAATGTATGTTTTTTGTGTACTATTATGTTGCGTGACTAGCATTTTAACTTTTTACTAAAATTATTTATCACCTAGTGAGCTAGTTTTCTTTTGTTACCACGGTATTCTCAGTTTCGGTTTTGCTCATATTGAATCTGAATTTTATAATCTAATAGAATTCTTTATATATTCGGCTCATAAATATTTCATCTAATTTAGGGTCATATACATTGATTTTTTTGTTATCTAAATGTATGGTTAAGCCAGACTTTATAAATTTTCTAAGGGATAATAGATTTTTAGCAAGCGTTTCAGCAAACATAACATTTTTTAGTCTCATAATATTGTTATCATTTATACTTATAGTTAATTTGCCACCTATTAATTTAAGGTCTACCACTGGGTCCTCATTGGCACATTTAAAAATGATAGAGCTAGTTTCTTCAGATTTATTTTAAAAAAGTTTTGAATCAATCAGTGCTCAGTTGCTCTTGAATATGCGCTAAGGCTCACCAGGGTTTTGGAATGAGAATTTAAGACTCAATTACTGTCAGTCAGATAAAAAAACATGGATAAAACAGTCACATCTTTATATTTACACTCACTTTTGTTAGTGTCGCTTTTTTTACAGGGTCATTTGCTCTTAAAATTATTACTGCCAGAAATTTATTCAGTTTGAAAATAAAACTTTATGGTTGTCACTTTTTTGGTGTCTTGGGCTCATTGCCGTTATTATAGTCATTTTTGTGCTTGTTATTCTGTTTTTTAAAATTTTAACTGTGTATTTTATCTCTTTCAATCCGACGCTTAAGATCCCAACCTTTTCTATTATTTTTATTCCTTTTATTGTTTGATTTATCTCTACATCCAGATTTATATTCATTTTTTTCAACAAGAAGAGCTTGCACCTGTAGCCTTGTTTCCTCCCGCCTGATCTTCAGTTATTACAGAATAAGTGACCGTGGACATCATACTTACAGCATTGGTCTTCCTACTGATTGCGATCAATCTCAGCTATATTAACATTTATCGGTTTCTGGTTTGTCCTCTGGGTTAGTTATCAGTTCTAACATCTAGTTAATTCTGTATAAGGTTGTTATAGTTTGGCACTTCCTTATTGTTACTTTTTTTTTGATAAAATTAAGTATTTGCAGATCATGGGCCGAGCCGATGACGGCACCCAATAAAGCGTCATATTTTTCGTCCTTGACTAAGGTTTTGTTCTATGCAGTATTGTTAAACTATCCCACTAAGTCTTTAAAACGGTTATAAAACTGAAATGTCGCCTCTAGTTAAATTAAACTGTATACAAGTAATTTTTAATAGCGTTAGTCGTCAAGTTGGACTAGCTACGTTGGATTTTTTAGGTTTGCGTATTAAGTTTAATCGGATCCTCAATGATAATGGTCTTAACAAGAAAGTAGTCACTTATTCTATTTATTAAAATATTGCACACAAGAATTTCATATTTTTCCGTCACTTCTTAAGTCATATAAGATGATGGTTCCATGGCTCTATAAATGGAGCATGTGAAGTCTTTAGCCAATAACTCAGACATGAGTTTGTCAAGAAATCACTCTAGTTCAGTGTTTTAATCTTATTTTAAGGTAGGTCATATGGTAGTACCGTTTGTAGTATTCTTGACAAGCAGTCTCTCACGAGCCAAATCACTAAAAAAATGAGTCCTACTTCTCGTTTGTTTTCTGATTGATTCGTTAATATAATTGACACCTTACCAGGATTTAGCTGTCAAATAAATATAAAAATGATTAAATTTTACCTGGTTATCATTTTCTCTTGAATGTCTGTCACCAAATGGATGAGGACTTAGTACCTCCAACTTTTTTATGATCTTGCCAAGCATTTTCCTCTACTTCATAAGACCCTACAGTCACGGTGTTTGACAGCCCGTCAAATTTTTTGCCTACTTTTTATCTAAAAGCTTTATTTTCAGACATCCTTTCATATTAGCGTTAAGTAACTATGTCAACCATTTCGTTAAGCTTATCCTATTTTATATGTAAAACCCGAACATTGGGTGTATTTTATTTTACTTAATAGGTTTTGTTTAGTAATGTCTTTCTTCTTATTAGTAAAATATCTTTAACTACATGGAAACTTCATGGCTTGGTTTGATTTAACATATAATTGGTTTCTATAAGATGTGCTTGTACCTTTGAAAAGGAGTAAGTGTGAGAGTCTTCGATGCTTGGACTCGTTTTGTTCCAGAACCTTTTTAGGCAACTTTGGCTTTGCTCGATGCCCCACGGTCACTACTCGAGACGTACTACCAGTCGTGTCGATTATCTCAGTAGTTAGTCACTCCCATGGTCCCAGTAGTTGACTCACCATCAGTCACACCACTAATCACACTGATAGTCATACTAGCAGTCCTATGTCTTGTTTTCTTTCAACCAGCGGATTTAACACATATTTTCTGAAAAAACAAGAGATTTTAAAGATACGATCTTAAATAAACTCTTATTGTTAACCTTAAGAAAGTCAGAGAGACTTTAATTCACCTAGTTTTAAAAAACTCCTACTGCCTCATTAACTTCCCGAATCTCAAGTAAATCTTTTTCTAAAAAAAAAGAAAATAAATACAGTATATGTTATCAGTCTCTTTGCGATTCAATCAAAGGCAAGTAGAAATCAAGCAAAACAAAGCAAAAGTCCGTAAAACTAAATAAACGTTTTCACAAGACTTTTGCCTCACTCAACATGTTGATCAGATATGGTAGCCAAGTACAGAAAAAAAATAAACTCATTATTGCAAGGATCTTGCTGTGACTCACGAATAAAATTATCTTGCCTTGCAGTTTTGCCGTGATCTCATCGCTTGCATGCTTCCTGTTTACTTCAAAAGCTTTTGCATAAGGTTTTAACATAACGATTTGACATAATGATAACAATGAAAATAATCATTAAGATCAAAATGTTATAATAATAATAATAATAATAATAATACTAATAATAAAAATAATAGAGTGGATATTGAAAAAGATAGAAAAAACAAAAAAAATGATGATAATAATGATTATGATAGAGATGATGATAATGCTAATAATAATGGTAATAATAATGATGTTCATGATAATAATAACGCTAGTGATACAGAAAATAATAATTATAATGCTTACAATTATCGTTATGATAATGATAATAACAATGATGATTATGATAATAAGGATGCCAATCATAATAATAGTAATGATGATGATGATAATAATTATGATAGTAAGAATGCCAATGATAAGGATGGTGTTGATAATGATAATTATGATAAAAATAATGGTCATGATGATGATAATACTAATAATAGTGATAATAATAATAGAAATAAGGATATTAAAAAAATACTAATGATGGTTCTAAGTAAAACAATAAAAAAGATAATAATAATCATAGCAATAACGAAAACAGTAATTATAACGATAATAATAATGATAATGATGCTGACAATAGTGATCATAGTAATGATTATCATGATAATAATAATGCTTAAAATGGAAATGATAATAATAAAAATGCTTATGATAATCGTAATAATTATAATGATAATGATAATGATGATAATGATAATGACAAGACAATGATAATACTAATGAAATAGATAATAAATATAATAATAAGAATGGTAATAATAATAATTATAATAATAAAGATGATAATAATGATGATGATAAT
>NW_019379610.1:224799-257771 GCF_000648655.2 Copidosoma floridanum | reverse complement strand
TGTGTGTGTGTGTGTGTGTGTGTGTGTGTGTGTGTGTGTGTGTGTGTGTATGTACCAGCAAGCAACGCCACGCTCGTGTTTTTGCGTTCCCAACTGAAGACAGGTATTAGGAGCTACACACATATGCACACTGAAGCTTCAGATACTAATGGATAGTGACAAAGAGAGAAAAAAGAGAGAGAGAGAGAGAGAGAGATAAAAGTCACTGGGGCCCATAATGACGGTTTGAGACACAGGCTATGCCAGCCAAGCATATGCAATAAAGTAGGATGTCTCCCGCTGTACACACATTCGCCCCGCAATGTCTACAGCCAGGGCACCAGGTTCAAGTAAAAGCACCTATTTTTCTTCCTAATCGCATCTTTAACTGTTACCACCAATCCTTTGTGAATTCCATGAGTTCCACTTATATCTTTGCCAAAAATGAAAAAAAAAAAGAAACAATTGAGACTCATCCTTGGTGGTTTTACCCAGCACCTCCAACAGTGCCAGTCCCCTTAACAAATTAAATGTGATGCTGTCTGGCTTATCGTCTTCACTGCTTGGTGCATCTCTAGCCTAAGAGCTCAATACATCAACTTCAAGGTCATTCAGACTCTCCTCGTCACTGGTCTCCTCACTCATCACTTTTATTTAATGCACCACGTGCAGATGTAAAAAAATCAGGAAGCTCGAATGAAAGTTCAAAATAGTGCGAAAACTTGCGTAACTTAGTATTTTGTGATATACTGTCAAAGCATAGATGAACAAGAAGTACAGGGAGAACATTGGTTGGATAAAACAATAAGTTTTTTTGTAAGTATTTATAAAATTTGTTACGTGTGTATTCTTAGACTAGATTTTATTTAATCAATAAATACATTATAATAAACAGCAAAGTATTTACATACTTTTACGTTTCTGTCTTAATGTAAGCAGTCAAGTTCTTAAATGGACGTTAAGCTTGCATTTCGTTATTTAAAAAATTTCAGAAATTAAAAAAATCTTGCGTAGAAAGCTTATGAATGACGTATTACGACGTTAGTAGTAGATGAAGAGATCAGGTTTTATAAGCACTTCCTTAAAACAATATAATGTATGTCTGTTAATTTAAAACATTAACATATTTTCTTGTTAAAATTTTTTGTTGTACACTTGTAACTGAGTACTGTTTATTTCTTCTCTTACGTACGGTAAGAAGTACGGTACTCTAATTTTTTGTTTTGACGACGAGCCCCTGGCTTATAAATTTACTTTTAGTATTATTTACTTATTACAAAAGAAGTTTAACTCAGCTCTGTCTAAGGATATCGTGTAAGCACTACTACATTTTCAATCCTGTTTCAAGAATTACAGCTTACCCTCGATATGAAGCTCAAAACTGAGGTTTTTCAAAATTGACGACCCAAAAAATAATTTATTTTGACAAATATAGTCTTAATATTTTAGGAGTGCAATTTTACTTCCACAAAGTACTTATTTATAGAAAAACTTTCAGGCCCTCTGCACATAATTTGTTGAGGATTCAGTTGTCGATGTAAAAATAGTATACGTGTACTTTGTGGTACATGTCTGACTAGTAAGCACAAAACACAAGGGACTCTAGTATATTTTGAAAAATATTATTTTCAAAGGAGAATAGAAAGACCTTCAAAGTCTAAGTGAGATTTTTATTCAATAGATTAATGACTTTTTTACATCAGGTATGTATGTTATTTTTGACTGCCAAAGAAAAAGCAACGAAGAAAAAGAAGAATTAGAAAAAAAAATAGATAGTTGCTTAGCAACCGAAAAAATTCCGCATTCGCCGGTCTAAGACATTTGAGACCACAAAAATTAAAGCAGTGAGAATGGTATTCAAGATGACAACACGGAAGATTGGCTACTTTCTGATTTGGATGATTTTTTTGTAAAATTCTACAAATATTGTATTCATCCTTAATGCATGTATGCGTTTTTCAAGCTTTCAAAATTAAAAAATTTCGCCTGATCTCGTTCATAGACGTTTCACTGCCTTTATGAAAGAATTTTTATGACAATATTTAACTGTTTATTTAACTACTCAGTGATCTCTATCTTAAATAGATTCAAAAGTTGTTAGATCATCCTGGGATAAAGTCTTTGCAGCATTCGACCATTACTGAACTTTTTCATTTACAAATATACTAAAAATTTTTAATCAGCTGTTTTTTAATACTTTTCTTCTAAGCTTTAATCCTTCCGCTGACAGAGTTTCATAACATTTAGAAAATCAATAATCTTTACGTATAATTTTATCGTTCTTATGCTAGGAAAATTTTTTTTTTTTCGTGAAACAAAATATCAGATAAAGGAATGACAAAATAAGAAGATCCTATTAATACATAAAGCAAATTCGCTAAGACCGTTGTAATCGTAAACCACGAAAACTACTCGACCAATTTTACTAAAATTTTTCATGCCGATTCTTGTTACTTTTCGTATGGTTTAAGTACAGTTTTTACCTTGAAAAAATCAATGATAAAAGCAATAAATCATCGTCAAGTTTTTCAGAAATACGCTGGATTTGCGCTTTAGTTCAGTTAAGTACGCTACGTAGCATCGAAGTAAAATCGAAAAAACCTGCAATTGAATTAAATAAGTGTGGTCATAATAGGCCTGAGCAACAATCCTATTACAGAGATGATCACCAATAGTGAATGAAGCCTAGACCCTAGAACTAGCAGTCGTGCAGCTAGATATTCCGCCTCCTGATGATGCTGTCTTCTAATGGACAAGCGACTTACGTCTAACTCTATTCTCAATAACCATGCTTGACGAGTACCTGCGCTGGGTAAATCTTACAGCTATGAAGAAAAAACAAACTTTAGCAAACGTGTTAGTCTTCAATGGGCAGGCATCACAAACCAATTTTTCTACTCGGATTACCAAAACGGCTAAGGTAAAAGCACCTGTACGTGAACACTTTTTCCATAAAGTCTTTGTTTTCTCATTCTTATTGAATTTCTGATTTTCATAACAACAAAACAGTCATTGCGCCAGTAAGTTTATATTTTTTCCTTTAAAAAAAAACAAAAAAGTTTTTCTAGGTCATGTGTACAATTAATAAATTAATTTTAAAGTTTTTTTACCAACGACCAAGTAAATGAACAGCGTGTTCAGGTATTGGTACCGATACGTATTTTTGACTGAGTACTTGAACATCCCATGTTAATTAAATGGGAGAGAGGTTATGTTAGCTGCCTTCTACTAATTTTTATTTTTATTATGTATTGCAAATAACCAAATCGAAAAATTTCTTTCTAATTTCATTGGTAACATATTATCAAAACTATAACGACTGGCTTAACATACTATTATTATTGATTAACAGTGATTTCAATCGTTTTTATGTGTTCGAGTACTGGGCATAGGTAAAACCTAATGGTACCAGCACCTGAACAGTCTCACAAGCCACCTCATACAAGTTACACGAATAAATAATTTTTTTCTCGTTGAGTATAAAGAATTACTGAAATATAAATTTTGTTTTATCTAAAGAACGATCAAAGGATATCAGAAAAAATTTTTTTTTATTCACTTCAATTGAAAATAGTTTATTCAAGCTGTTCAATCTACTAGTGCAATTTTAGGAAGTGTTAACGTACTGGTGCTTTTACCTTAAGTATGCAAAAAAAGAAGGTGCTTTGGACACCAACGTTTTCAGCGTAATAACGAGAGATATTAGGAAAGAGCTCTACAACTAGTTCCAACGCCATAGACGTTATAGTTTTCCTAAGGATCAGTCTGGTGCTACAACAGCAGGCCAGAGAAGATAACCATGAGAAATCCAGGCAGCCACGTTTGCTGAAATTTTCAGTCAAACGTTTAGCGTATAAGTCTTTTTCACGGCAATCAGATGTTGAACTACCTTACCAACAAATACACAACAACTTAACAAAGTTAATAAAAAACCGTTCTTAGGGCTCACAAAAGTTTCCAACATGCCTTTAGTCACAAGAGAGTGAATCGAGAGGAAAGCTTCAAATTCTTCAAATGTTTAAGATTTTTGGCGTCAAGAAACTGACGCAGAACATTCATCGATATTGAACAGCATCATCAAATTCGACAAATAAAGAATTCGTTGCGTAAGAGATAAGATTTTGATGCTAACCCATCAGGCAGTAATCACCTTTATCTTTCAGATTTTTTTAGCAGGTAGAATAATAAGTATTTGTAATAATTGTGACAATAAGAAATAAAGAGATTAGGCTCAAGAAGTTTGTTGCTTTAGTAACAAAGTTGTAAGATTGGAAAGAACAATTTCCCAATTTTTTATTTTTTGTTAGTTTTAAATATTATCAGTAATAAAAAAAAGCCCTTTTATTAATAATAACATGAGAAAGTGCCAATCAACGGCCCTGTAGGGCTAGCTAATAGTTTATGGCTTAAGGAACGCACAGTACTTCTTAGCATGATTAAATTTTTTTTGACTCTTTACAGCTTATTAATTCACAAAGTAAACTGCATGGATTTCAAACAAATATGTTTCTTATAAGAAGATTTTTGTTCTTAGAAGTGTCAGGAATGGATGTAAAATTTTTGTGTTAGAAACGTTTTACATTACGTGTCAAGACACTTTCACTGTAATTCAGTGAATCACGGGCAAATTCAAGCCCCCCCACTAGTTTAATAATATAAACTAACATGAAAACCTAAAAAAATTAGGCATAAATTTTAATAATTTAAGTGACTTTTTTATTGAACAAACCAGTGAAGCCCTTCACTTTTTCAAATCCCATAGTTTTTTTTTTTTTTTTGTTTTTTGTTTTTTCTAGATTTTTGATGACAATAGCATAAAAATACTGTTGTTGTTTACTTTCCTGAGAAAACTTATACCAATAACCTGATAAAGATTCTCATCCAGGGCCACAAGGATACTCTTTGTGGCATTTTCCATGGAACTGTCAATGGAATCCACATCAACTCTTGAAAACTACTTTTTTCTAAAATTTCTTTTTTTAACCATTCTAAACAAGAATGTCTTTGAAAAGCAGCCCAGAGAGTTTTTTAGTTCACAAGAAAAAACTTCAGGTCATTTTTGAAAGTTTGCTCTTTAATCATTACGTCGGCAAATTTTAATTTAAAAAGCAGTCTCTGAAGCTCCAGACGAAAAATTGTCGTTGAATTTCATTTTGTAATATAGATGTTAGAGATAATAAAAGACGTATGAAAATTATTGTTTAACAGATCAAATCTCCAGTAAGTTATGACCATCAAAGCTGGGCTCCTTGAATCACAAAATATATGCAGCTGCATAGCTTGCACTTAATTATTTTAAGTTTTACGACACTACAGAATTTTAATACTTTTGATAATTCTCATACTTTGAAGCCACTGCAACTGAAATTCAAATTTACTTTTTCCTAGTTTTTTAGTTCCTCAGGTTTTGCTTAACAAAATCCATTGCATTAATATTCGAGCTTGAATTTAAAAAGGAGCCGAGGAAGCTAAGACGATAATAATTTAACATTCTTACGCTTAAGAAAAATATTTTGTGAGAATTCTTGTTTCCAGAAAACACATCAGTAGAACTTTTCTTACTCATAAGATTAAAAAAATAATGCACCAGATCTGGTTAGCCATTGTAGACTAAGAACCCCCTCACTTGAGTGCCATGTCGCTCATGTTTTCTATGTAAGCAACAAGTTTTTGGCAAAAATATTTTATTGCGCCTATAAAATTGTCTAACTGATTGGGACAAACAGCATTCGGTCATTGTAGCTCCTTCAGCCTAATCTTGCAGCTGCATTAAGGACTAATCAAATTCTTCTTAACTTTTCTACATTATTTTCACTAAAGTGTGGTTAATATCAAACAGAGTCTGTGGAAGACGATACAGCTTTCTCTATAAAACTCAGCTTGAGAAGTCGATCCATTTCCTAGTTTGGATCTTAGCATAATCAGTATCACAATCTTATTTTTTTGTAATCAATATGAACAAGTTAGATTATTAACACGACTGTTTAGACTTTTTCTCAAATTTTCTTTCCAAAGTAAACCTACTTTCCAGGCCTTTTTTGTGATGAACAATGTGGCTAGTGAGCGCTCTGGTTTACTTGGTAATAGGTGTTAGTGTTAATAATTAATGTCTCATTATTTAACAAAGTGGGCAGCAAGAAACGTAAATTACCTGGGGTTGGTTATAGTTATTTATTTATTTATTCATTTATAAACTAAAGGGCCAGTAGGCAGTCTAGGTAATTTGTTATTCTTATAATGTAAGTTATTAAAATTTAATAAAAACATAGGGTAACGTGGCTTAAGATGTTCAGTGTACACGATAATTTAGTTAAATAGCTTGATATTTAGTTATTTGGTTTAGTATATTCAAATCTGCTGCTAAGCATGCATCAGCTTTGGCCACAACTGTACTTAATTGTCAAGTGCATACTTAGTAAGCCCTTTGCTCTCTCAGTTACTTGCTTGTTTATTGGTTTAATAGACACAGCCCACTGTTTTAAGAGACATTCCAACGAAAAAAATGCGATCGTTGTTGTGGCGGCAATGATCGAAAGCAAAAGCTTATTCTGAGAGTTATTCTCAAACTAAGCATCAAAGCGCTTACAACAAGTTTCATGTACTTTTTAAAAATTATTTTGAGTGCTTATGATAGAGAGATAAAAACAAAAGGAATTGTTTTTTGAGAAGGTGCGCAGAGCAGTCATGTTAGTTTTCGAAACATTTGATCATTGACTAGGGAGATGATGGGTTGACATAAACGTATTTTATAAATGAAAGAAGTGCAGTTTCAAGATTTAATTTTTACTTGGTGCATTACAATCTTGATCTTTTGACGCCTTTGTAAGAGCGCGTAAAGCTTTTTTTCAAAAGCACGTAACGCTAAAGAATGTTATGCATCTTTTTAAAGCGTTTGTTTATCGACTTAAAAAGTAGTGGGTTAAAATATATTTATTCTTTACATATTATAAGTATAGAGACTGAGTTAAATTCTTACTAAGTATGTTATGATCCTAATTAATTGACAATCTTGCAACGGCAAATGACGTTTACTTTGTCGCTAAGATCCTGTAACGCTATCCCGCAACGCTGGGTATCTTCGTTTAGTGGCGGGTCATAGAGTCACATAGTGATTTCGACTAATGTTAATGGTAAGGAGATTATAAAAATTAAGAAATTAAGTCAAATTCTCATTAATTGCTCTGTTATTTTTATTACAATTAGATTCGGTGTGAGTCCATAACATTCTTATACATTAAAAACAAAAAAATAAAAAAGTCATTAAAATAATTTCTTCCATACTGATTTAGCAGAGACCAAAAAGTTTGAGCTTAGTATAATCAGAAATGAAACAAAAAAAAATCAAACCAAAAAAATCTATTTCAAGAGTTTGTCCTTTCCAGCTTTCGAATCACGCTGGTTCTTGTAGAATGAGCAACAAATAGATAAATTAGAGATGTTTTGTTTGTCTTATAATATCATTTCAGTAACTATTGTATCAAAAATCAAGAAGTATTAGGAATTTATCAGTTTAGTGTAACGTCTTGAAACAAACTTAGAATCTTAATAACTATAAAAAATATACGATGACTCTTCGACCACAGTAAAAATGTCATACAAAGCAGGAAAAACAAACTTTGAAGGGTAGTAGAATGACTGATATTACAAAAATTAAAAGCATGTATAGAAATAGTGTGGCTGTAATAACTTAGTTGCGATTCTTAGTTTACTTATAAAAAGCATTTCAAATAGGGACTTACCTGTTTAATAACATGTTAGTCGATCTATTGATCGAGACCTGACCATAGAGACAAAACACTTTTTTATTTGCAATGGTGTGGAAGCGTAATAACGATCATTTCTTACAATAACTCAAATTTTGTCGTAAAATAGAAATATATTCTACTAAAAATAAGTATTTCGAACTTGGTAAAGCCCTCCCTAAGACTCTGTTCTTCAATGCTTTATCATTAAAATGTCTTATTTCGAAAATTTATAGCACTCTTTTCTCAAAGAAGATCAGATTTCCTACGCTGTTCATTCCTTATCTTTCATTCCCTTTATAAAAAATAGTTATGCTATTTAATTTTAACTATGACAAACAAGATACCTTGAGGAACATTCAATAATTTTTTTAAAGCATATTACGCATACACCAAAGCATACTGTCAGGTTGGATATAAATACGTTTTTCATAACCAAGAGAGCAGACGTTTTTGGGCTAGGTGAGTGAAGCAGACGTCATCAGGGCTTCTTGTGCACATACACGTTCTTACCTTTACCTCCCATCCCCCACAAAAGCGATTTAGCTCTTTTAAACAGTTCCTTAGCTGTTATTTGTCTTAAACTCATGAATATCATATTACTTTGTGTTTAATTTATCAGTATTACTTTACATAAAAAATACATATTCAATGAATTTTTCTAATTTAAGTTTATAAAGCTTACATTTAATAATACAATTTATCATAAGTTATTACAAAATGTCTACGGAAAAGAGAGAATTACTTCGTTTCAACTAATAGCCCGTAGACCCCTCACACCTCGTTCTTTTTACATAAAAACGAGATTCACCTAAAAAACAGGCATACTTATCAAAACAACTTATTTCTTACTTAATTAATTCAAATACCAAGTTCTATCCCTAGAAAATCCCTTTTTTTATCCATAATAAGGCAAACTTATCCATAACGCTTCAATTGTACAGGCACAGTCCAAAAAAATTCGATTTATTACCGTACTTTCCCAAAGTCTTTTGGTACGTTTTATCGTAATTTTTCCCCAAAGTTGGCTTATCACGTAAAACTTTTAGTTAAGGACCGTACATGGATATTTTTCTCAGTAAAAACTTTCGAAAAAGTTGACTTTGTTTTCTGGAATTCAAAGTTCTTTACCTATGTTATCGTAAAAACATTTTGTCCCATTACTTTTTATTTTTCATTCATTGTAACTATCATTGTTACTATTATATACATTCTTATTATTGTTAGAAGAGTGTTATTTCTGAAACAGTATAAGTCTAATTATCGTACATTATTTGCTCATACCTGTCGCATGTATACGCTTGTGTCTGAAGTAAGCAAGCTGATCTGCATGCTATTGAGCAAGCACACAGATTAAACTTCGTTGATGAAAGATTTCTTTAGAAAGTTATTTCTAAAAGAAAAAGAGAGCAAGTGTAATAGCAGACAATCAATGCCACTTTTTGTCTCTCTCACTTACTTTATTAGGTTGTTTCTTCGAAACTTTCCATGTCGACTTAAAAGTACTTTTGAATATGGACCAACGTGCAGTTGAAAAGAGATGAATCACATACAAACTCTATTCGTAGCTGCAGCATATCAACCAACTATGATTTATGCAAACGCACGTGGGCCTATGCTGACCGGAAACGAAAAGCAAATAAGATAATAACATTCTTTTTAATACAGAAAAATTAAACAACTTTAAAAACTAATAGAGGCAAAAACCCCAACTGGGAACAGCTGAACTCAGGTGCAATACTTAATATTAGCAAAACTTGATGAGATGTTAAAAGTTAGAATAACGTAGAGTTAATGCATATAGACAAATAATAATACATACTACAGTAAACCTAGCAGAGCAACATTGTTAGCTTTTTGCTTGTTTTAATACATGAAAAACTCTCTTTTACCATAGAATTTTTTCGCAATAGCCTGATTTTTGTAATTCCGACACATGTTGCTACTCTTTAAAATGTAAAGGAAAGCGGGAAAGTTAAGCCAATAATTGACAATAGCTCCTTTCCCCCTTCCTTACTCAGAAATGTCAAGAGCGAGTTTGTACGGCCACTCTCATATAAGTAACTAAATTTTTAAATCCCCAGGGCACCACGTGCCAACATTCTCTCCAAAGAGTAAGCGGAAGGAAAAATGAGAATTGATCCTACTACTAACAGTTCGAAGTATATTCGTAGTCAACAATAAATAAAAATGACTGAAAAGCTTAGTTAAGTTAACAATCAATGGGTCACAACGAACACCTGATTAGTATTTGGACCACAACTACAGCCACTTCAGAGATAAGTGGTTGGACCACTGTTAACAATTACTCTTTCTTGACTTTCAACTTGCTAGTCTAAGTAAATTTTTGTACTATGTTATTCTAATGTTAATATTAAGTAATATGGAAATTCTGTAAAATTTTGATGTAAAAGAGAAAGGAAGGGAATTAGTGAGTGAATCACCTTTCCCTCTCTTGATGCATATAGAAAAGCTAGTCAGATGTGGGAAGTGCCAATTTTAAGTGACTAAACTAGAGCAACTCCAGCCAATAAGATCTTTGGCTATTGTTTTTTCCCCCACAATTTTTGCCAGCAAGTTTTTCTGCGTCGTTTTCCAGGCAGCGCGTGGTCTAGGTCCGCTACTCCTTATAAAAAGAGCCTGGATGCACAGGAAAAAACCCAGTACAGTTCTAGTCTTACCCTCGAACGGTTGACTGGGTAGTTAGAGTCCGTCTCTGCTACCATAAGGTCCTCTATGAGTGCGGCTTTAACTTTCTACGTCAAACACTTTGCACTGGTTCTTCGCGTGTGAAATTTTGTTAAAAGTAAAGTTTTGAAAGATAGAAGTACTTTACACCAAAGTAACCAAGTGGTTAATTTTTTTTTTCTCTTATTTAAGTCACATACGTGCTTCTCGAGTTACCATCATTTACTTAATATGGTATTTGCTGATTTATAGGCAAAGGGAATAAATAGTCAAGTTGTGTTTTACGTAAGCTCGAGGACAATCACATTTACTCAAGATGGTATTGGTTGCTCCTAGATCGGTCGTGAATTTAAACCATTTTGCCCTTAACGTAACCTCTAGAGCGTAACTACATTTACTTGTTACGTGTGTATGTATAGGCATTACACTTATATAATAAATAGCTATACACTGACACGATGGCTCAGCGGTAAAGTTGCAGTCTCGTCGACCACCGAGGTCAAGAGGTAGCATTTGGCGCGGTAAGTACTTGGAAGAGTGACCGTTCAAGTCTCGCCGTTTCACCTCTGCTGTCTCTTTGGTGGGTTGATGGACTGTAACTCTGTCACTTTGACATCGTGAGCAGAAGGTGTGCTAAATTTCTGCCCCGTTGTTTAAGTTCGCAGCTTGAACACCTGGTCAGAAATGAGGCAGATAGACCAGGCTGTTACGGATCAGGTTTTTTCTACGGAAGATCTCTCAGGGTCTTCCTGATCCACATGACAATTGTCATGGGTGAATGCGGAGCAGTTGTTAGGATCCTCCCCCCTTCCAATCCCATCCTGACTCCTTCCCAATTTTAAGTGCTAAGTGCCTTAAGTAGTGTCTTTTTTTTTGGTAATGATTTTTCGTTACGGTCACCGCGCATTACTCACGTTTACTCACCATGCTCACGTGCGCCTATTGATGTTTCACATCAAAAAAGGTAATAAACTAAAATCTTGTTAATGCACAAGGAATGGGCTTTTATAAAAAAAAAAAAAAGTCTACTAATAGCAGAATTAAGCTGTTTTTATGACTGAGCCCTAAAACAGACTGCCTGCTCATAAGCTGCTGGCCTTGTTTCTGTTATTTTCTTTTTTTCGGAACCTTTCAGCCAATCGCTTACACTCTTGAAAGCTTACAATTAATGTCTTTAAATATATACTTGCATTTGATTGGTAAACAAATTTGAGCCGGACTTTGTAGCGCAATATTTTACATAAAGCAAAATACTAAGCAAATTTTTTCTAGAATTATACATACTAACATTAGCTATTTTACCAGACCTACGTTTAAATAACTTCAGACGATTGTGTGCTTATGATAAACGTAAATTCAAACGTAATGTACACGATATATTAGTCAGTTAAAAACATGATAACCTTAAAGAAAAAATGAATAATCGAAAAGCAAAAGGTTACAAATTTTCTTCTGTGTGCTTGCTCAATAGCATACAGATCAGCTTGCTTACTTCAGACACAAGCGTATACATGCGACAGGTATGAGCAAATAATGTACGATAATTAGACTTATACTGTTTCAGAAATAACACTCTTCTAGCAATAGTAAGAATGTATATAATAATAACAATGATAGTAACAATGAATAGAAAATGAAAAGTAATGGGACAAAATGTTTTCACGACAACATAGGTGATGAACTTTGAATTCCAGAAAACAAAGTCAACTTTTTCGAAAGTTTTTTATGAGAAAAATATCCATGTGTGGTTCTGAACTAAAAATTTTACGTGATAAGCCAACTTTGGGAAAAAATTACGATAAAACGTACTAAAAGACTTTGGGAAAGTACCGGTAATAAATCGAATTTTTTTGGACTGTGCCTGTACAATTGAAGCGTTATGGATAAGTTTGCCTTATTATGGATAAAAAATACTTATCAAAACAACTTTTTTCTTACTTAATTAATTCAAATATTAAGTTCTATCCCTAGAAAATCCCTTTTTTTATCCATAATAAGGCAAACTTATCCATAACGCTTCAATTGTACAGGCACAGTCCAAAAAAATTCGATTTATTACCGTACTTTCCCAAAGTCTTTTAGTACGTTTTATCGTAATTTTTCCCCAAAGTTGGCTTATCACGTAAAACTTTTAGTTAAGGACCGTACATGGATATTTTTCTCAGTAAAAACTTTCGAAAAAGTTGACTTTGTTTTCTGGAATTCAAAGTTCTTTACCTATGTTATCGTAAAAACATTTNGAATTAAACACAACGTAATATGATATTCATGAGTTTAAGACAAATAACAGCTAAGGAACTGTTTAAAAGAGCTAAATCGCTCTTGTGGGGGATGGGAGGTAAAGGTAAGAACGTGTATGTGCACAAGAAGCCCTGATGACGTCTGCTTCACTCACCTAGCCCAAAAACGTCTGCTCTCTTGGTTATGAAAAACGCATTTATATCCAACCTGACAGTATGCTTTGGTGTATGCGTAATATGCTTAAAAATAATTATTGAATGTTTTTCAAGGTATCTAGTTTATCATAGTTTAAATTAAATAGCATAACTATTTTTTATGAAGGGAATAAGAGATAAGGAATGAACAGCGTAGGAAATCTGATCTTCTTTGAGAAAAGAGTGCTATAAATTTTCGAAATAAGACATTTTAATGATGAAGCATTGAAGAACAGAGTCTTAGGGAGGGCTTTACCAAGTTCTAAATAGTTATTTTTAGTAGAATATCTTTTAAAAGCAGTTTTTTAAAAAACTATCATGTCAAATGGAAAGTCGGGCTGATGGCAAATAGTATAATCAGTGCATCGTTGCGTCCTGCATGAATGTAGCATACGAGCTGAAAACTAAATTTGTTTACGTTTTTGCAATCATGTTGATAACTGCAAATGCGATTTTGCTAAATTATGACACTTGTGTCTATAATGTTATTATTAACATTTTACTTTTTTTTAAACTTTTTATCGCTACGTCAAGCATAGTTGGTATTTTTCTGAGACTTTTTCAAAACTTACGTTTGAGTCCATTACAAAGATGATGAAAAAAGGAAGCTACGGATTTTTTTTCTCTTAGCCTGCAGACGCAATTTTATTTAAATTTGGTTACTTTATCCATGTAGTTTTTCTCTACTACATTTTTTCAACATTTTTATCGTTAAGTAAGTTAAATCTCAACTCTTTTCAATTTTTTTATATTTATGATGCATTTCCAATTATAAGGTTTATTACAAGCATGCCCTTAGGCAAACAAAATAGGATCCTTAATACTCCAAAGCAAACCCACAATATATCTTCTTGAAAAGTGAAAAAAGCTAAAAAGAATCAGAAGCTTATTCCTGAATTAAAAATTGATGGCAGTGGGAGTAACATACCAGAACTTGCCAGAAAAAAGATATGAGAAAGTTTTTGTTAAGGTCGCAAAAGGGCAAAACTTTCTTTAGGTCTTTATAATTATGAAGTTGGATTAAAAGCTGAAAATCTTAGTGAAAGAGTTTACCACAACTAAGAAGGGAGATCTTCTTCGCAAGATTAAAAGAGTATAAAAAAGAGAATCTTTAGTCAGCAGTCTGAAAAATACCGTAGAAAAGCTAGAATCAGTTAAGAATGACAAAAAAGGGTTATGCATAAAATATGAAACTGAGATCTAATTACAGAAAAAGAAGAAGTTATTGTTAAAGATTTCTTGATGCTCATTACGACGAATAACAGTGATACTACTGAAAACGTTCACAAGAGGGCAAAACGTAGCAAGTACTGAAGAGTGCAATGCCTTAAGTATAGAGAAGGTAAGGAGTTTACCAATAGGCTTTACTAGTTACTAAGTGAGGAAACGTTTTAAAGTCCTTAAACACTACAAAGGCCTGGGATATGAGCTCATAGTTTAGAATCCTGGTGAGGTAGACCAGTCAAAGCTATGCTTTTAATTCCTAGCCAGGCATCTCAGAAGATAAGTCTTAATATTTTGCTTGATATTTAGTCTGTAATATTATTCAGATCATAGCAGAAATCAACATTTTCATGAAGACTCAGAGTCATACTCAAAGAAGGAGCTTATAACTCCTTCTAGCATACGTAATTGCAATCTGAATAACATTGATTAAAGAAAAATCAATATTAATAACAAAACTTGTTATTCTAATTATTATGTATTGTTTCATCAAGAAGTAATAATTTTATAAGTATTTTTATGATAGTTGAAGACAATTCCAAAATTGGAGAAGCTAACTTAAATAATAAAGAAAATACACATTCTTAAAAAGTGTCTTATTGACTCTAAATCTGAAAATTTATATTATTTCCGTGTTCTACTTTCGTGTTCCCTTTCCCAAAACTTTCCTTTCTATCTGCTCCAGCATCATAAAATACTGACAGTGCGTACTGGGCAGGTTTAAAATATGTGAGCTACAATTCAGGGTATCCTATGACAGATAGTAAGATTCTTTGTTGAACTTGAAACAGGTGGATTTAAACAATACAAAAATTTCGTGTATGAATTTATTTTAAGACAATCGAGCATGGCTTCTTCACAACTTTTATTTGACAATAATACCTCTCATTGTAAGTTGATAGGGTAGAGCTCAGCATTACAGCATTAAAGGAAGCTAAGCACTATTTATCGGGTATTATCACGTACACATGGCAGTGTTTAATTGTATATAAATATTTAATAAAGTTATGAGGTTTTCAGATATGATTGATGAGTACGTCTGATATAATTGTTTTTGAAAAATATATAGCAATAAATTAATATAGTTAACTATTAATCTTGCTGAACTATCAGTCTTGTGAGCTTTAATTTCCTTGTATGCCCTGGATAAGTAAGTATTATCAACTATTGAACGCAAACTACTTGATCTCCTGATATAATCACACACTCTTACCTCTCATACTTTTTTAGCAGTTATTCAGTTCTTAATTTAATACTAAATTTTGTATTATTCTTAAAATCAGTACAATGTGGTTCATTATTTTAGCAACCTTCTACCTTTTTAATGTATTAATTTTTATCAGTTAGTCTTCAAGGCTTTTAAAACTTTTTTTGTAGATATTGATTTAAGTCCTAGAGAAGTCTCAAAAATCAGTGACAAAGTATGAGCTTGCTATAAACAAAAAAGTTTGGCTTATAAAAAACGTTGTTAAATTTATTGTTTGTTTAACAAAGCTTATCCTTAGAGTAATAAGCAGGTCTTAATTCTTGGCTCTTTGCAAAATTTAATGGTTGTCATTCTATTTTTATAAAATACAATTGTTTAATGAAAATTTTAAAGCTGATTTAGACGATGCAGGTACCATTAACGAATATCTTAGGACAGCAATAAGCTTACGAATAAACTAATAAACGTCTTATAAAAAACATTTAGAAAAAATCCTCGATTTTCTTAACCTTTGGCTCTATACCTTATTTGAATTAACGTGGAACCTCAAAACATAATGTAAGACAAAATTTTGTAGCAAAGTACTTCTTCGCACCTATAGATACTTTTTGAGCCAACATATGGTCTACAGTAACAGAATATAATAGCTTTGGTTAGAAATTATCTTAAACATAGTAACTTTTGATTTTAGTAATATTTTGACACATGATAATGTAAAAAATTTAAGGAATGTGTGGGAGGTCCTATTCCCCAAGATTTTTGTACATGTGGCCTAATGCAAGAATATCAGTCATGGGAGGTGAGCAAGCAGCTAGCGTAATGGTACAAATTGCAAAGGATCAGCGCAAAACAGAAGGAAGAGAGGTAAGCGTTAATATTATCTATTTGGCTTTATGATTAAAAAAGCTCTTATACTTCCTTAACTAAAAATTACTAAATATTTTCTAAACTTAAAAAAATTTAATGGTTATTCTTCAATATATTAAAAAGACTCATATTTTTTAAAGAAAAAGACCTTGTGTTGAAAAGAAATATTTGTAAAATATTATGATTTTTTTCATATACCAGGAGAAACAAAATGTAAGTGCATAAAAAAGTATGTTTTTTAGTTAGTATTTTATGCGTAATAATGTATGTTTTCAAACTTCTTGAACGTACTCTACATATCTATAATTCTGAAAATTAAAAAAGTCACATATTTTGACTGGATATTAATATCTTGGACGTTTTTTACGATATTTTTTAAATTCATGTTAAGAATGTATCCCTCACGTATTTACCATATCAATTTGCTTGTAAATCGTACAGCTGCTAGCTGTTACTTACTCAGGTCTCGAAAGTTTTTACAATCAGTGCCTTATAAATAAAATAACAAAAAGTCTTAGTTTAATTTAACTCGTTTTAACATTAAAACAATTTTGAAAAGTTAAATCAAAAGCTTAATGTTCTTAACTTATTTTAGACAAATAAGTGGCAATAATACTCAGAGAGTACAAAGAAAAAGAAACATTAGGACGTTACGTAGAATCCCTCAGGCCTAAGATACGCCTAAAAAATGTGTGCTTATGAAATTCAGAACACTTTAATCTAATAGCGTACGTAATCTTTCAATTTCAATCATTTTTTTGTTAAACTGCAAATCATGTTAATATACAGAGAATCAATTTACTTTCTGATCAATACTAAGAAACGAAATGACTCAAGGTAAAATATATACTTATTTCACGCTTAGCTAATAAAAGTTTTAGATTTAGCTGGCCTGATTTTTTTACTGTAGTATTCCTTGACATTTAGAAGCAATGTTAATACTAGTTGACTCGTACAAAATAGCTCAAAAAGTTCTAAGCTATTTAAAGAAATTACGCATCAATAAGATTACTTTTTGACTAAAATTGAAAACAACATCCCTCTTATTATCTTAACAACTAAACGAAATGCGTATAATGATAACAGTCTGCACTGCAATTAGACTACATATCCTCTTATGCTTTATCAATTTTACAAAATAATTTAAGACGTAGAGGCTTAATTAGTTAAAAAATAAACAAAAAGTAAGCCAGATTTAGGCGTCCAAAAACTCGTTTATCTTCTACCATCACTGAAAGTACGACTTTGATTCGTACGTTCAGGAAAAAAAGTGCAATGTTTTTTCTAGGTATAGAATCGCATTAACTGCTTGAAATACAGAAGTTTTTATACTTTCTGCACAGTTGACTCCTTTACCTCTAGCTTGAGAGGCAAGTTCCTTACAGAGAATGCCAAAATAATTTTGTTCAACAAAAATTTAATCAATGATAAAGCTCTTAATATTCAGATGCCTGTCTGATCCCAAATTTTTCTGCTCAGATTTCTTAGTGTGCGTTGGAAAATGCCTGTAAAGCTGATTTTTTGGTGCTCTGCCATTTGAGCTCGCGTTAAACAGTTTAACTTTGGGCTGAAATATCTCGAGATTTTGCTCCACTTGAGACATAAACAAGGACGACGTTGGATTCAGTAGATCAAAATTTATTAAATGGAACATATTTCATTCTGTAGGTTTTTGCAAGGAAGCTACCTTAAGTATCTTTCATTGATATGTACTTAATACCAGATTTATTGCACGTCAAAGCTCTTAATATTCAGATTCCGGACGAGCCCCCAAAACTGTTACACTAACCAGTAACAATCACAACATGTTACTTTACAAAAACAAACCAAACTTTGTTGGCAGAAGTAAGCAGAAGTAATCAGCTCAAGGTTACAATATTGACTAGGCTATTATTGTTTTATCAACAACGTCTAGCAATGCATAGCAATATCTTGTGAAAGTATACCCAACTACATATCTTACTACATTATAAAAGTGTTTTAAAAAGATCATTCAACAAAACCCTTCCTCCACCCCCATATCTACCTCTTGGCCTTCCTCCTCCCCCTCTAAATAAGGTAAGATTCTCACAGTATTTACGTTACTATAATTTAGTTGAATTTGAAGATAGCCACTATCCACCACTATAACTACTCCTTAGCCCCCCACTTGATTTTGATGAGCCCCCGTTAGACACTTCTTCCCCCTTATCAGCCACCATCTAAATAAGGTAGAATCCTATTAGCTTTTACCTTATCTTGATTAGGTTATATTTCTGTGCTGTCTACCTTCTGCTCCCCTTCACCCCAAAATATTTTATAATCCAATAATAGTATAACCCAACACAATTTTAAAGACGTCCCTCCTGGCACCCATTTGCTACATCTTCAAGATGATATTTTATCGGTTTTAATATCATTCTTAGTTATATTGTATTTTACTGTCTACTACTCTGTCTCTCTCTGTCTTGCGTGTACGCCACGCGCTTCCTCCTTCTAACGCTGCAACTCTACCTATATATGTTACAAGTATGTTTGCTTCTACGCTACGACTTAATTAATGGACTTACTAAAGCTGAGGTAAAGATATGGAGACAAGAGACTGAAAGAGGAAAACAACAGCTATACATATGCTAGAGGCATAGTATACGTACGTATATCGTATACATATAAATATGTTGTATATTGTGAGCTTCGAAGGAGTAAATAGCAGAACCACCGCTGTTTGGTGCAAAATCTGCAAGGCGTATATATTCATACATATACTTTGGCATAAACAACGATTGAAATCCTGTGTTAATTATAATAGTTGTGACAGCTAATCAGCTAGTGTCCTGCATTCTGCTGCTCCCTTCCTTGAAGTTCACTAGCTGCATGTCCTGGTCCACGCGGGAATTCCGTACCTACGTATTGAAACATAAAATAATAATAATGTTATTTTATTTTTTTTCATACCTGCTTCTTAGAGACCTGTTTAAATGAGGTTTAATCTAATTTAATCAGCTTCTGTTATACCAAGTTTCGTTTATTGTGATTTATTTTCATTTATGTTTATGGTTATTAGTGACAGACGGTAGTAGAACACTAACACTAATGTACGTGTATGCGTATACATACGCAAGTGAAACTCTCTTACTTGACTAGAGCAGTTAGAGAACTAGCTACAAAACACAAGTTGAGTTGTTAAAACTTGAAATGAATCAGTATGAAATTTTAAAAGTGAACTGATTGAGCTGCAGAAAAATCGTGGCAATTCGTATGTTTAGCTTGATGATGTGCAGCAGTAAATGGAGGTCACACTACGCTTGCACAGGGGACTTATGAGAAGACACTTAAGCAGTTAATGGCAACTTCTTTTGATTTTGCCACAACTACTACAATCGTTCCAACTACCACAGACATCACAGTCAATATAAACTCAACAGACTCAACATGCATCTTTTTGGCAATCCCTCTCTAATGGTTTTGTGGCAAGCTCATTCCCATTTCTTAAATTTCAGATTGACGAATATGATGGTAGTTAATAATTAGGAGATTTTTCTAGTTATTTTCGTTTGATCGCCAAATTAAATGGTTTGGATGATAACAGAAAAATTGTTGCACAAATTTCTTGTCTACATTGAAAGGCGAGATCGGTGTTTGATAATTTTTTAGAGACAGAGGAACTATTGGATTTGACTTCAAAACCTTAGATTTGTTCTGGAGGAAAGTGTTTAACAAAAACATATTATTCTCAACTACAGAATTGAAAACATGATCTTGATAAAGATTTTTCAAGCTTAGCTGCTCATTAGTATAAGCTAGTTTTAGTAGTTTACCCTAAGTATTCGCTTACTACTTGAGATAAAATTGCTTCTTCGCAGTTCATTATTCTGATTGCTGATAATTTCATTAGAAAGAAGCTTTAGTTAGAGAGGATCAAATCTCTGAGAGTTGCTCTTCAATAGGTGATTGAGGTTAAGTTATGTCACCATTGTTTAGTGCTGGAATTGCAAAAAGAAGGGTCATGTGAATTACAACTGTCCTCAACTATATGCGTTTAATTGGCAGAGAAAGTTAGTTTTTTTGAACTTCCTGGAGTAAGTTAAGCAATAAACAAGCAAGATTCTTTAAATTTAGACTTGATTAACAGGAGGATGAATTAAAATTCTAGTAAATTTATATTAAAAGGTACTTTGAATAGTAAAATAAGTAATTTTGAATTATGTTCTAGTTCTAATATAACCATTTTGAATTAAAAATTTGTCAATTCAGTTTATATTAACATGACCATAAGTTATGTGACACTGACGTATTTAACTGGTTAGAACGCTCCTGTAATTTGTAGGGTAAGAGAATCTGTAGTTCTAGGAAAATACGAGGTTATAATGTTTTTGTTTGTAGTGGATATGGTTGATGATTGTATTCTTGAGAGTGATTTTATTCATAAGGTAGGTTCAACAGGTAATACTCAAATTTAGATAATTGAGTAATCGATTTGCAAGATGAATATAATGCGCTTATTTAACAGATTATAAACTTACAGGACATCACCAGTAATAAAATTTTGCTGATTTGCTAACGAAATGTACAGATATTTTTTAAGGTGACAATGACGTGGAAAAATGTGATTTGGTCAAACATGAGATAACCTTGAAAGAAAGAACAAGACCCATTAGATAGCAACTTAGAAAAATATCTATTTACAAACAAGAGGACGTTGACATTCTTAGAAGAGAAATAAAAAAACCAGAAGTTATTGAAAAATTATCAAACTCCTGGTGTTTTTCAGTCATCTTTATGAAAAAGAATGATGGATCTACAAGATTTGGGGTTGACTTTCAAAAAGTCATTGCAACAACGATTAAAGATTCAGATCCTTGACCATGACTTGGTGATATTTAGACAAACTATCAGAAAAATCGTGGTTCTCTACATAAGATTTAGAAAGTGACAACTGGTAAGTGAAAATCAGGAATTTAGATGAAGAGATCATGGTTTTTTTTATTGAACAACAATAGTGGCAACTGAAAGTCATGCTATTTTAATTATGTTATGCACCAACGACTTCTAATTAACTTATGGAAAAAGTACTTAAAGAATTTTTGCATGAAATCTGTTTAGGTTATTAAGATAACATTATACTTCTAGCAGATTTGTTTAAAAAAATAAAAGTGTATCTAGAAAAAGTATTCCTTCAATTTTAAAAAGCTGATCTTTATTTTAATTTAAAAAATGTGATTTCCTTAGTGAAAAATTTGATATCTTACTTACATCGTATCAAAAGAAGTAAGAAAGTCAGATGAACAAAATATTAAGACTGATTTAAAACGGTTAATTTTAAAAACAACCAAAACGTACGTCGGTTTTTAGAATTTTTCTCGTACTACACTCAAATAATAAAAGGCTTGTCAGATATAACAAGACCTCTACATAGTTTGAGATTAAAAAATAAGCTGTAATAAATAATCATTGATGGGAATGCAGATAGATTATCCAGACAACTACCTGAAGATAAATTCTGCTCATACTACGATCTTGTTAAACGAAAGTATAAAACATAGAGTAAAACAATTAGTTTAATTGTTTTTGTTTAAGAAAAAGGATTAACTTGGCAAAAAAATCGAATGGAAGATGAAGCAATGGGAATTATTATTAATAATAAGAGAGTTAACACTTAATTAAATTAGCAGAAAATTTCATTAAAAATTTTATTCACAAAAGTATACTGTAGTCAATAAGATTAATTCGATTCTAATGATAGAATTTTATATAAAGAATGGACTTCTCGAAACTTCATAACCAAGACTTAACCATTAGTCATACCAAAAAAAATGGACAAAAAGCTTGCGATTCACCTATAGGATCTATATACCTATATATCTATAGGACCTACTACTATGAAGATACATACATAAATTAGAAATGGGCTCACTAATTGTTTTCTGTTTCCATGAGTGCTAAGAAATACTTATTTATACCTCAAGTATTATGCGCAAACAATAGTTGTGCTATTTGGACCAATAGCCCACTTGTGAAACGTACCACGACGTTTCAATAAGAATGACATGTGAAAAAACCCGAGGATGTGTTTATTTCTTGAAAGGAGTGTGAACATATTTGAAAAATTGGTATTACTAGATGCTCGTCATATATCTCGAGCTACTGAATTGAATAGAATTATCAGATTTTGTGGAATTAATGGAGAAAACGTTTATGAACAAAAAACACTGACACACTTGAAAAATTCTGGAAAACAGTTAATATAACTGATTGTAACAGCAATAATTTCTATTTATTTAGTATTTTTTACGTTGTTTTTGACATGTTTTGAGATGCTAAGTCAAATTAACTTATTAGATTCAACAGATTGAACGTAAGAAAAAATACTTACCAAAACAGTTTGGGAAACTTGGAATGTAATTAAAACTTAGAATTAAGAATTAAGAATAACTTTTATTAATAATATTTGTATTACTGCATTTTTAAGATTATTTCAATGTATTTTGTGCTGTTATATAAAGTATAAAGTACAAGTATAAATAAGGTTTTTATGAATAATATATTAAGACTAACTTATTTGAAATGAAGAATACAAGGAATAATTATTATTAGGATCTAATATTTTGACATGAATCGTTATACATATGCTTTAATGGAGTTTCTTTGTTGAAATCAAGTTACAACTTCGATAGTCTTTTATCCCTGATAGGCATTGTGTTTGCTGTTTATCATTCGTTATTAGTTTATCCAAGCCTGTCATAAGCCTGACTTCTCTCTCAGTAGCATTATTAACAATTTTTAAGTTATTTATAATTATCAAGCCAAGAACTAAACTTCTTTCTTTCGTTCAACTACATGGATTTTTTGATAATAATGATATGATAATCTTAAATCGTTTGGAAATCTTAAGACTATCTTTACTTATGAGATTACTAATGCTTGAATGAACCTAATCAGTTATACTTATAGGAGATGTGAGTCTTATTTTTCACATGCAAAATCAGTGGATTCTAAATTTAGCTTTTTCAGAAACTCTAAAATTTGATAAGGTGCTTGGGTAGTTGACGATGAACACAACTCTGCTTGAATGTATTTTTTATAGAAAAAATACGTACATTTTCATATGACATCTCGTCTTCCCTCCCATTCAAAGAAACGCTTTTCTAAGGAGAAATATTTCCAAGCTGTACATAGCTTTGGCCATTTATCTTGCATGAAAATGAGCACCAGAAAAATAAAACATAATACCTTTGAATAATTGCTTCCTAAGAAAGACTCTGACTAGTTTTAAACATATTTAATAATCTATTAGCTAACTTGATATGTCTATAATTGATTTAAGCAGAACTTTTAAACGATATTTTTGATATCTTGTAAAGATTCTTTTACAAAATTATCTGTTAAACCTGACTAAAGTACTTTAATTTTAAGATTTCTAAAAAATTAGAAGCTTTCTAGAATTTTGAACGTCAGCTCCAGTGGTACTGCCAAACATTTATTCAAAAACACATCACAACAATAACATATATATGTAATGCCTGCAAATAAAAAATAAAAGTTTGTTATTTAATAACCTTTCCAGGATTGTGAAAAACCTTTCGTCCAATTAGTGTTACCACTTATTTAGTTGCAACACAGAGCTTCAACGTTATTTATTAGAGATTAATTGACCAATCTTTCATACACGACATTAGTTTGATTTTCCGATGTGTCTGTCAAAATTCTGGGTACACCCCATATTTGCTCTATTTCTCCGCTTGTAACAGTTACTGCCATCTTATTGATTTTTAGATTTTGTGACAGCCCTTTGAATGCTTTCCCATCCAAATGAACAATAGCTGGTAAATCAGTGAAAAGCTTTGGAGTGAGTTCCTTTATGTACAATTTTTGTAGCTCTTGTTCTTAAGGAGGTGTGAAATTTAATTCTTGAAATGCAATTTTTCGTCAAAGTATCCCATTTAATTTTTTTGAAAGTAAAGATTTAAAATCATAGATTAATCAAATAAACAACGTAACAATGAGATTTCAGCATTAATTTCTTAGTTGTCAAGGAAGAATACGTCAAAAGTTTTTTCTTGATTATTAAAAACTTATTCTACTATTTTAAAACTTTTGTTCCTTTTGTTTTTTATTAGAAGTTAAGATAGATAAATGAAATTTTTTTAAATGTATTTTGTTTTTGTTTGTCCTCAACTTCTTAGGAATATTGACAATTTTCACTAAAGATGTAAAAAATTATTGGTTTGTATTATCTACATTCATAGTGACTTAATCCGTTGAACTTTGCATTTCATCACACAACTCCCCCGATGCTGGACTTATGCTTTCTGTTTTTACCATTGCAGGAAGCTCACTTGTTTGCAAAGCTAAGAAACATTATATATCAGTTATTCTGATTAAAACTTTAAATATTTTAATAGAACATTTATTTGACTTTTCTTATAAATCTCACATAAATCAAATCTCATGCAAAAGGAGACTTTGTTTGTATTGTAACGAAATTAAAAATATTTCTTTTTTTATAGTTCTTAAAATAAACAACAAAGATTATTTAAAGCGATAGTACTAAAGTTTACTTTTACTTTTAATATAAATAAAATGAAATGAGTACAGTATTCAATATGTAAAGAAGAACATGCAATGAGAAAATATGAAAAAATCTGTTCTAACTAAAAAATTAACTTTTAATGTTAAACTTTTTAATGCAGTTAGAATAAAATAAATTGTAGAAAAAAACAAAAGTTTTTCATTTATTTATTATTAGTTATGGTTTGCTTTTACATCTAAATCACGTGTTCAAGATTGGGAATAAACGAGGTTTTAAAAAATAAGTAAGAATTATTTAGATTACCTCTTTGACTTATCAGATATTCTTGAAAATTTTTTTTTAGTCAAGAGTGCATTAACATAATTTATGTTGTACAACTTCTTAAAGCTCTCTTTCCAAGTTTTTCTTTGCTTGTGAGGAAATACAATATTTTTAGTGCCTTCCATTTTATCAATGGTCGAAATGCAGAAAAAGAAAACAGCGATCTGTTGAAGGCGTATGTGAAAAACAAATACAAAACAGTATTATATCTTCCTTATTGATTTATATTTGGTAACGTTCCGCTGGCTGGTGTGCCAGCCTCATTAGGCTAAAGCTAAAAAAAAAAAACGCACTTTTATGAGAAACACACAAACGATGTTACACGTATGAAGGTTGAGAACAAGGATTACCTATTTTAGACCAATATTAACATTAAAATTGACAAAACTTGCAAGTACAATACATTTAAAATTCATTTAGTTGTTTTAAGAACCACATGTTCTCTTGTCAGCGAATAAGTATTAACTGTTGATCGAGCTGCATGAATCCGCACGGAAAAAGATAAGCACGATGAACCAAAACCGAGTAGGAAAGGAAGATAATGAGCTCGTGGTACAGGTATTTAAGTTCCTTCAATATTGGAAAGTATGCACGATTAAGCAAACATGTGTCCTCCTCTATATCAATACTATGTTTATTATGTTTCATTTGTATAATCGCAGAGATCAGCTTTTTATGGTAGTTAGATTCTCTGTCTACAATTTTCATATTGTCCCAATCAAACGTGTAACAATATTAAAGTTTGTAAGAATGAACTACTGAAAGAGAAGACCAAGAATTGGGACAAAACTAACGTCATCTTCATATTTAATTGTAAATATCTAGAATGTCTAGCTTCTTATACGGGTGAAACAAAATGAGCCTTAAAATTCAGAACTAACGAACACAAAAATAATAAAAACATAGAATTAGTAGTTCATTCTCACCAACTCTAATATAATCACATGTTTGATTGGGACAGTGTAAAAATTTAAGACATAGAATCTAACTACCATAAAAGGTTGATCTCTGCGATAATACAAATAAAGCATAATAAACGTGGCATTATTATAGAGGAGGATACATGTTTGCTTAATCGTACATACTTTTCACAATTGAAAAAACTTAAACACCTGTAGCACGAGCTTGTTATCTTCCTTTTCTACTCGGTTTCTGTTTATTGTGCTTATCTTTCCCCGTGCGGATTCATACAGCTCTATCGACAGTTTATACTCATTCGCTAATGAGAGAATATGTGGTTCTTGAAACAACTAAATAAATTTTAAATGTACCGTACTTGCTAAATTTGTTAATTTCAATGTTAATATTTGTCTGAAAAAGATAATCCTTCTTGTCGACCTTTATACGTGTAATGTCGTTTGTGTGTTTCTCATAAAAGTGCGTATTTTGTATTTTTAGCTTTAGCCTAATGAGGCTGGCACACTAACGAGAAAAACGTTGCCAAAAATACATTAACAAGAAAAATATAATACTGTGTTGCATTTTTTTTCACATTCGCTTCCAACAGATTGCTGTTTTCCTTTTTTTCTGCTTACTTACGTTGTTGAACCACTTTTTTGCCATACAGTTTCACTTTTGAATCTTCTTTCATTACTTCAGCAGCAAATTTGTGAGTTTTTTGTGTCAAAATACCAACATCACCCTAAATTTAAAGGCATGGTATTATTTGCAACGATTTAATCACTTATATAACCAACGAAGTACTTTTTTTCTTGTAAGTCATACGACATTTTGGCATAGCTTTTTAAACAAAAAAAAAAAAAACGACTTTTGCACGAAATCTGAATTTCTTGTTGTTTGAGAGAAGCTAGTACATAGTGCACTGATAACGAAAATAAGTAATCAGCATCCGAAAGACACACAGCTCCACGTGGAAAACAGAGCGTGAGCTCAGCCACCTGTTTCCAAAAAAAGTATACAAGCACAAACTGTTTCGCAAACCTAAATTCAACGCTGTATTGCATGAAGTAGATACGTTTCCTTTGTGAAGTAAGACACTGTAAAAAAAGAAAAAATATGAATTGGAAAACACACAAATTTTATATTAGGAAAATTTATCAGGTATAATAAGTTCTATCACATAAGGATTTTAAAATAATATTGACTAGTGAGTATTTAAAAGTTAAGTAACCTCGTAAACACAGTAAATAAGTGCAAATTAGCTCTATTACAAAAAGTTTTTTAACAGTTACAAATTTTTTTACTATTTCTCTAATTTTTCTAGTTTTTTTTGGAGTTCTTAACTCATACTCATTCTTCTCTATAATTTCCATAAAATCTAATAATTTTTATAGATTGAGCAAATCAAAACACAGTGATATATTCTATTCAGCAAAATTTTTGTATGATTTTTATCCCAATTTTCATCAGTGAATGCTTTATGGTATTTTTTTACTGGTAGTTCTTAAAGGAAAGTTGTGGTCCTTTGCGATAGCAGGCTATTCGTCTAAATGGCCCAATTCTTCGTTTCTCATGGTTTAAAGATAATTATAGATATGTATAAGTGATCTTTGCCGAGCTACATAGAAAAAAATATTTATTAAGCCCTACTTTAATATAAACATATAAATTTTGTGTTCTGATTTAACGTCATTTTCTTTGTTATAAGATTTTGATAGTTACTGGGGACTGAGATGGGAATTTTTTTACAACTTCTTTTAATATTTAAACATTTAAAGCTTAGTGTTTTCTGAGAGATTATTGAGTATTTCTATTTTTTTGAAAGCTTAATAAAATCAATCCAATGTGGCTTCATGTGTTGCTTTTTGTTTTGGCAAATAGTTATTCAAAGTATTTATGTTATTACAATTAGCAAGAAGTATGCATTATTTTATTAGGGTTTCTTTCTTTGCACAAAGAAAATAGTTACGACAACTTGTATATCTTCTGTTAGACAGTCAAATAAGCATGTAACATTTTTATGATTGCTTAAATTTTCCAACTGCATTGAAAGATCGAAAGCTTTCCTGAAACATAGCTAGTAAAGCAGAGCACCGGAAACGATGGGATTCATTTAAGAATTTTTTTTGACCTTTCCACCTTATACGGACAGGGTAGGTTAACTCAGTTTGAAAAAATAACGCAAATCATTGTACATATCCCTATTGCTTTATATATCATTACCATTTAAACTCCTTCACAAATAACTTGAGTTGTGCTGATTTAAAACGTAGTCAGACCTGTTTTTCAGAAGTTTTAATATGTAGTTAGGAAAATAATTAATAAGTTATGATTTAACAACCATATTTGCAGTGAAAACGTAAGGGTTCTACAGCATATGATAATGTATAAAGATCTAAGCAGCCTGTGCCTCTTTATTAGAGTTCACTGTGGATGCTGATATGATTGTTAACTGTTAATGAAGAAGTTCCAAAAAACTTTTGTCTGAGCTTTTGCATTAGTCGAGAGTTGATGGTCGTCGATAGTGATGGATCCTGAGCTATTTGACCGGTGCAGCAGTGTATTGGTAATAGGCTACTGCAGTAGTTGATGGCTGACATCAATAACTTAACGCCAGATCAGTGTTCGCACGTTATTTTTTAACTTGAAGGTAACGAAATTTTTAAAGCTCTGTGGCAAGAGAAGGTAGGCAGAGCTAAAACAGGTTGTTGGTGTTCTGTACTAGAGTGCAGAGATGGTTGATAGTCGTTGGTCAGCAGCCTATCACCAAAGCCATTCTAAAACATTTTAAGCCAGAGTTGGTAGATAATATAACAGCAACGGTCGCTCAAGTACCGTTAAAGTAACAGGAGACCATGGTGGTATTTAGTTTCAGCTAGTGTCACATTGAGAAGGAATCAGTGATAAAATTCCTCCTGGAAGCCTCTACAGCAGTGGTGGTGGTGTTATTCTATTGTTTGAGTCTTCTTGACTCTAAGTTGATGCACAAGCCAACGAAAAGCTTGGCACAGGAACTTGTGCGAACGCTGGATAACTCCAAAGAATGGTTGTGGTATATCGTTTAAGTTAGTTGGATGACAATGAATTTCTACGCGGCACAGTATCTGGCGAGACGTAAGGTTGTGAGAATGTTAAGTTATCTACAGGAAAAGCAATGGCTTATTATTAAAAATAGTAAGATATTAGGAATCTAAAAAGCAAGCTCATTAGAAGCACGGACAGATTGAACCAGAATGAAATAAATGCAAGAAGGCAATGGTTGATTGTTGCTAGTGCTGTCCATGAATTAAAGATTGTTAATGAATTGCGGGAGAGTTTCAAGATCAAAATCGTCCATGAGCATTTCAAGGTCGATAGTGAGAAACGTCCGGTATTTCTACATCTAAGTAATTTTTGAGATTTTTGCATGTTGTCCGTTCACAGCGTTGTTTATCAACGCTAACTAAAACGGATTCAGAGATTCAGATTGAGGCTAGTAGACAACCAGTGGCAAATGAAACACACTTTAGCCACGGCACATGAGGTTGTCATAGCTTGGACATCACTAAAAGTGCTACTGACGTTAACACTGTCACTGAGATGACATCAGCGTAGGTAGTAGGAAGTTATTTTTATACCATTAGAGGATTCAAATTAAGCGCAGTCTTGCACTGGCCAGCCGAAATATTTTTTATGTTTTATGGTGCTGTAATATATTGTTTTTACTAGTTTATGTATTAAATTAGTCTGATGCCAGATGTATCTGCTCTCAATTCAGAACTTGCAGTTTAAAAGTTTTATTCTCACTCTTCTTTTATTTTTACTTATTAAATTCAAATTTTGTAAGTTATCAGTAAAAACAGGATTTGATAAAATATATCATTCACTATACAGTTAATAACATCATGACTACTTCTTAATGTTTATTGTGATAGTCTGATATCAAATTTTTAAAATGTACTACAGTATGCATCAGTATCTTTCCGTATGATTTTTGAACATACACGTTTAATAAGCCATTTTTTTGTATCGTATTAGTACGCTTTATACAGCGCACAAAATAGCTGTTTATTTAAGAAAGTCTCTGTGCACCCAATTAAAAGATATTCTCAGACAGACTTGACCAGTGATTTTGCGCGTTGAGCACATAGAAATATTACTAATGAAGTAAGAAAGTCAACTGAAAATGGGTCCTGTCAGTAGAAAGAAAGGGCGAATAAAATGATCCTGTACATACAAATGGGTGAAATCGAAAAATTCCTTGTGTGATGTTGAGTCAATGTCTTAGAATTTGCTCAAAATTGAGCCACACATTACCAACAATTTTTTAAGTTAACTTATTAATTTTTAGCCAAAAATATTAAGTACAGCCATAGTCATGGACTGTTCCGAAAATTATGCGTTGTTTTCAAATTTTATCATAGCTCTAATAATACAAAAAAAATTTGTTTTAAACAACATGCTGGCGAAAAATTTTCTGTTCTTTTTAATGGTTATATGACAAAAATTACATATAAAAGGGTAATATTTATAAATAGATTTTGACAATTAGAAGTAAGAGTTTTTTTATTTAGATAACAATTTTGTTACTTTGATTTGAGTTTGATATGGTTTTAACAATGAGATTTTTATTGTTTTCACAGGGTATGAATGCCTGATAACTTAAAGTACCTTTAATAGTCCTTAAATTTAAGAATCTTGTTGTGAGAAAATTAGAGAAAGTCATGGACTTGTCTTGTGACACAAAAAAAATTTCAACATTTTTCATCGTATCAGTAGCCCACTTATACAACGAGAGATCGTTTGAAAAAGTGTAATTTCTTTAACTAGATCTTGATGCATTGCACTTGATTGTTGCTCCTAATCCATCGCATGGCCCTTTTCTGTGAAAGGTAGCAAAAAGTGCCATTCTGCATGGATACCGAAGTCTTCATGATGCAATGATAGATTTTTAAAAGCATTTTTATTTTTGAACTGTTGTGGAGCCCCATCAGAAAAATAATGAATTTTATCAATTCTTGTAAATGTACTCTTTAAATAACTGATTTTTTTTGTTTCAAACATGTTGACAGTAACTGTATTATGTGTGAGACAATCTGAGAGGAAAACCGTGCTAATAATTTTTAGCTAGCCATTTTGTTGGTAGTAAATAATTATTGGAAATATTGTGCACTGATTGTTGTTTCATTGAAAAGCTTGAGCTGTTTCTTGACAAATAAACGCACAATTCTCGGAAAAATCCAGCACATTAGGAAAACCTGTGTTCTTTCAAGTTATTTTTCAGTTAAGTATAAAATTTACTTTGTGATTTCGAAACAAAGTCATGAGGCACTATTTTTTCCAAACGTTTCATTAAGTTCTCTGTAAAGTCTTCAATATGGCATATTACTTCCAGTAGTGTACATCGTTTTTCAATACACTAAAATTTATATGAAATTATAGTCATTGATGATACATTGAAAATTTGCAGTAATTGTTGTCTTAAATCGTTAATTGGTGGGCATTTCTTACATTTTTGAGAAAAACATTTTTCTGTTGGATCAATGGACACTAATTTTGAGAGCAACTGTTTGTGTAGCGATTTCTTATAATCTGAATTGTCAATCCATTCGTTATTTTCGAGCAAAGAGAATAATTAACTTCCTGAAAATGATAAACAATGAAAAATGAATAAAACTGTAAATTTAATTTTTTTAATTGGAGCACGATTTGTTAATTAATTACGTTTTAAATAATTTAAAAAATTTTAAATGGTAGTCTATTTAGAAGTTTCATTCGTAAAGTTATGTTTTATTCGTAAAACAAATTTATAAAAAGTTTTTACGATCCAATATAAATTTAACATTTTGATAATACGTGTAAACACACTCTGTATGTGTGCCACTACTTCCAGCCAATACGCAATGTTAAGGTCTTAAAAGAGTGGGTGATGTGAAACCAATTTTGTGATCGGGATATTCTGCTTTAAATTTTAAAAATAGTTCCTCTAAATTCAACAATATAAACTTTTTTGCACTAAATGCCTTTCTCCACTTAAATCCTTAACAGATTTGCCATCTTTTTTTCAGGTAATTGACGAGAATTGTCTTCTTGTTCATAAAAACTAACATTTTTTTTTTAATTTCAGTAGATTTCTCTGATTTTTCTGTTTTCTTATAAAAAGTATCAATATTAAAGTTTTCTTTTAGCATTGCTTTTGTGTTTTGAATGAAATTTCGTCTAACTTGAAAAATTTCTATAATCTTTGATTCACCCCAGTTTTTGGAAAAATCCTTAATAACAAATTAATTCTTTTTCTAAAAGTATCAGTAAAGTAGAAAATTAAAATTTTTCTAATTATGAGTTTGAAATTTTTTAATTATTTGCATTATATATCGTTTATTTACTTATCAGTTACTTATTTGATAGGATCTTTTATATTTTTAATAATTTCATCAAAATTCTCTGCTTTTTCATCGTTTTCTGATTGAGGGTCAGCATCAAAATTAAAAAAAAATTTTTGCTTACTTCTGTTATGACTTCTTCGTACTTTCTTTTGACGTAAAACTTTTGATCACATCCACAAGATTTTCAAATTACTTGTAAATAAAGTACATTGAGTAACTTGATGACAAGAGATCGAGTAATATACGAGTGCGTTCTATTTTTACTTGAAATATTTGTCACTTTACAACCCCTTAATAATAGCACGCAATCGAACACTCATATAAGGACTTCGAGGAATGACAATTTTTTTTTTTATGATCACAGAGCTGACTAATATTTTTGTACTGGAGACATATTCAAAACATTTTTCATTGATTACGTCAAGCATTCATAGGAAGATTAACTTTCGAGAGTTTGACATTCAGTTGACGTTTTTTGTGATAGACTATCTGAGGATTCGCTCTTGATAAATTGAACTTCAGATTCTTTAAGACAAGCCGAGCATATAAAACTATTACCTAACGCTTCAGGAAACTGAATTCTCACATCATCAGTTACTTTTCTCAAGTCAGCCTCACTTGGATCGTCTAACATACATGAAGTTCTCTGTTTTAATAATTGCATGTCATAACTCCAACATAGGTTAACTACAGATAAATGTTCTTACGAGCTAATTTTTTCAGTAGATTAAGACC
>NW_019379610.1:177515-204325 GCF_000648655.2 Copidosoma floridanum | reverse complement strand
TACAATAAAAAATATAATATTAGGACGAAAAATGAATCAAATAATATTTATCAAGCTCTGAATTAAATAAAGGTAAGTTCAGATTTTATTAATATATCTTCAATTAAATCTAAAGACTCTTTACAAATAAAATATGCATTACTACTAGTTTTTACTTTCACAAGTAAATTTTTCCGTTATTTTTTTTTATGCTGGTTTAAACAAGAAGGCTTTCTGCTTCTGTAATAGTTTACACTGTGAAAAGATATGAAACTTATAACATCGACTTAGGCTTTCAGATTCTAAAGTTTTATGTACGATTTTTGCTTAGATGAATAGAAATGCGTATATTTTGGGTATTCGCATAGGCCTACAGTTAGTCTTATTGTCAATGAACATTACAACAGACAATGAGCTCAAATGTTAAAGAAGGCCGGCCTCGAAAAAAATCAAAAATAAGCATTAATACTGGTCGAAAACGGAGAAGCAACGAAGGTGCGTCTCGAATGATTGTACATCGACGTGCATTGTAAATTGCAACAGCAGCTGAGAATAACATATCGGTGTTAGAGTTAGCTTTAAAACAAGCTAAAAAACATAATAATGATAATTTGTCTGAAGATAAATCAAATATTCTTTCCGATACAAAAAGAGATGACATGCACTCAAACTAATCTGCATTGGCTTTTTACATCGAACATGATTACAGCAAACAAAATATCTTGCATTAGTGAAAGACGTTAAAGAGAATGGCAGCCAAATTCACCCAAATGACGATAAATTAAGCATTACTATGGAAGCATGCAAACCTAATGAATGCAGTATTTCTGAAGTAGAAATATGTACACCGTTGCAGAGCATATTAAATAAAACTGGAGAGCGTTTATGTAACTCCGTGGCTTTGGATTGGTCAAAAGATGCTTTGAAGAACTTGGAGCTTCATGTAACTCTGGGTTTTGACAGCTCCTCTGGTTACAACAACAGTCATCAAAGATTTGAAAATAAATCCAATGAGAACTTACAAGCTCAGTATTCTCTTATTGTAAGCAGCTGTCCTATTGTACAGCTGAAATGTACAACTAATTCAGGTGTTTCTGAGCTTTGAAACTGTATTAATTTAGATGAATATAATGTTTTCATATACAAAACCATAAATCATAACATTATTGACAATTATATTTCCGATAAAATTACTGGTTAAACCAGAAATAATGTAAAACAGTAGTAAAATTAATAATATTTTGAAATATTATAAGTGTACTTCTACAATTACAATTTTTTTAGACATAAATAAAGTTTAACAAGATCTTGATATTATTTTCTTTACTTTTTACTAGTTCAACACATTTTTTATCGTCTGAATATTGTCTCTTTATTGTCTACTCTTGATCTTGTTTCGAGAATTAGATACAAGAGCGAGCAAAATAAAACTTTATTTAAGTCTTGTTCAAGCTATTATGTAAATTATATGTATTATAGATAGAGTTAAATTTTACTTCTTGGTGTTTATATCTAGAGATTTTTGGTGCATCCCGACCCCACAAAGCTACAGATTATGCAGACCATTAAGACTGGCGATCGAAAAAGAAGATGATGAAACATTGGCTCAGAAATATTGTCGACTGAAGAATGAGATACAGACACTGAACCAACACATGTTCCTATTGACAAATGGGAAAGCAGTTAAAATTACTTATATTATTTTCAAAACCATGTTTGATGGTAAAGCTTTCAACTCAATAGTCGGCAATAAGTCATTTTCATCCTGCCCAATGTGTTTAATCAGTAGCTATAGATTTAAGAACTTAGATGACAAATGTACTCCAACAGAATCGTCACTAAAACAAGGGTTGACTTTACTTCACTGTGAAATACGATCCTTCGAGCATTTAATTAGATTAGCTGAACGGATAAAGTTGAGCCTGTCACTGTGGGACATGTCAAAAAGCAAAAAAGGTATAACGACTACTTAACTGCTTAAATTTTATCCCTCAGTCCACAATTAAGGTGCAAGACCAAAAAATATGGTCAAGAGAATCGTAACAATAGATTAAGTATTTTTTTACTTTCTCATAATAAACCTTGTTTTTGTTCAATAATGTCTTTTTGTTACCTCATGATTATGGAGACCTTAGATAATTATTACAAATTTCGTGTGATATATATACAATAAAGAGCATCCTTAAATGAATTTTCATAATAATGTTAATTTATATTAATTCAATTCCAATCATGACGCCTTTCTTAAGATAATATTATTTTGCAATCCATAAGCTTTAAAATGTGTTTATTATTTTGCAGACGATTTAAAAAAAGAAAGTATCATCATTAAAGAAGAAATCTATAAAAAATTTCATGTTCGCATTGATCAAATTTTGCAAGGTCGTAAGACTAATAATGCTGGTAATATCGCGAGGCGATGCTTTCAATACCCAGAAATGTTTGCAGTAAGCGCCTAGGAATTTTACCATAAATAGTAATTAATATCGCTCTTATATTATTGGCCTTTCAATACTGTAAAAATTTAAATTTAGAAGAACTAGAACAATTTCCACACGAAACGTGTAACTTATACTACAAAACGTATCCGTTTTCAAGAATGAGTCCTACTGTTCACAAATTGTTGAAGCATGGCTGTGACATTGCAAACCAATTTCCACTACCCATGCTTTTTTATTCCAAAGACGCGAACGAGTCAAGGCACAGGTTGTACCGTAAGAACCAGACCTCACACGCACAACAAATATCCAGGAAAGCAAAATTATTAGATATTTTTCATCGAGCCCTTTACAGTAGCGATCGATTTATTTCTTTAATACAAATTGACGAAAGAATAAGAAAATTGAGGAATGGTTTTGCAGCTTTGGAAATCAGAAGATTCCTCGCAGACAGGTAAGTTAAAACAATAAGATCATTAAATTCATCACATATTAATAAGTTCTTGTTTTAGTGACAAAGTTGACGATGACAAAAGTTGTAATGAAAGATATAGTGATGATATAACTGACTCACAGAGTGAAGCTGAAAGAGATTATTAAATGTTGTTTAAGATTATATATAACTTACTATTCTTTTATATTTAGGTTACTCATTGAAAAGTATATGATTAACTTGATTACAGCGAAGTATGTATTCTGTTTGTTAGATTCTTAATCTATTACCTTTTATTAGCCTCAAGCAAAATTTTACAAAATTATTAAGAAGCTCTCATCATTCTTAAAACTCCTCTTTATGCTATTATTGGTATGTTATACATAATAATACATGAGTTAGTAGATTTTTATGGACATGCAACACTTAATTTTAAAAAGGAATGTTACATCTATAACCAAAGAAAGAAAAATAGGTCAATTTACTGATTTTTTATCACATATTTAGATGTTTTAATTGTGCTTGCAAAATAAGAAAAGCAATTATTAATTAAAGTTATCGAATATTTAACCCTGAGTTCTTATCTGAATCCACATAGATAAGAGTTAGTGAGCGAACTTTAATTCTTCCATTTCTTTAGCCTGAAATTTTGTATTAAAATTCAAACAATGTTACAATTATTTTAGCCATATTAAATCGTATATATGGTAACACATGGATCAGACCTCAAATTCGCTATAAGCAATTAAAAAAGAACTTTGATTGTAGTCACAAACCAGTTATACATATATTTGGACATTTTATATAGACATTTTCGTCCTCCATATTGGATGGGACATTTTGAATTTCGTGCATACAACTCATGTTGCGCAAGCCCTAGCTTACACAATACGTATATACCTGTAAAGGAGATTATAGCATATGAACATAACTCATTACGTACGTTTATTAATAAAAGAATAAATTTATTTTAAATCAGAAAAATGCATAATTTTGTCGACCATATTGAATCAACCATTTTTTCATTTTTAGTCTTACCTTGAATTTGGCATAAGTAACTTAAACAATAACAACTTCAATAATTATATTCAAATTTTCATAATATTCCCGATTTTTGTCCACCATATTGNGAAAATTATATTGAAAATAGTAATTTTATGAATAACTTAATTTTTTTATAGTAATTTTTCCAATATTTATGATAAATTATAATTGTTTATAATAATATTATGCGATTGACTATAGTTTTTCTGTATACCTAGTCAAATTACCTGTGGGATAAGAGAAAATAATAGTGATATCTTTATTCTGTCTCGAGATTTACGATTTTGATACAAAAAAATGCGAATTCGCCCACTCTGCACCGGCCAGTACAGATCGGGCTCTTCCTTTCCTCCCGCCCCCATCGCCTACACTTCATTCTTTTGCGCGCACACATGACTCTCTGCAGGGATCACCTTGCTTTCAAATGAGAGCAATCTGACACAAAATCAAGAGTTTTTCTCTATCCAGAATCTTCTAACACGCCTATAGAAGTTTTTACTTAAAAAATTAAATTGCATTAGGACTTGAGGGAAGTAAGGTAGAGAGTTACCCTCACTTCACGTAAGTGAGAACAAGGAAAGAGAAAGTAAGCTTCAAGCTGCGCACAATCAGTACACTTGTAAGCACTTCTCAAGGTGTTCAGACTATAGCACAATAAACGAGTTCACACAACCAATTTATCTCCCTCTCTCTTGCTCCAGGTCATTTCTGCCTTCCTTCGGGATAAGAGTATTCGTATGGTGCTATATACAGTCTTAAATCTCTTTACTGGTTCTTGTACTCACAAACTTATAGTAAATGTACACCCATCTTTGTAGCTTTTTCGTGGATGACCGCTTTTTGATGATGTTCTTATCTTTTTTTCAGACAATAAATTATGTCCCGCTTGTAAGCTAACGTTTTCTAAATCTCGCAACTACTGTTTAGGTAGCTCTCTCTGCAAATAAATTTGTACATTTTGGCACTTTTAACTCTACGAACATCCACCTACTTCTTATCGTATAATTGTATAGAAGTATTTGGAACTTTATGTTTTATTGTTGAGATTACAATACTCAGAAAACTTGCTACTTAATCCTATGCAATGAACCATGATATTTCATATATCTTTTTTTTTTCGAGTAATTAGTCCATGACATTTGACAAAGTACTGCATTGGATATCTTGTGTTTTATTTATACTGGAAACAGTAATATTAACTAAATTTTTCTGTTATGTTTAGTGCATCAAATATAAGAATTTTTTGTGCCACAAATCCGTCACCTGCTATAAAATAATTTGAAGAAGGAGATAGCTTAATTTATAATCGTTTAAATAACGATAATAAGCACCTATAAAAACAGTGATAAGATTACTTAAAATAATAAGCTTAAGACCTAATTAATTTATACTATTTATTAAACATTTTTCAATCAGGAGATGTTGGACTTTCTCATTTATCTATATCTAAGCTTTTTGGCACAATTATCCATACAGTTTTCATGTTCTAATTAAATTGAAATTAGTCTTTGAATTTTTGTACAACGATATGAGTTTTTTCTACAGATCATGTACAGTTCTCCAGCATTATCACTTATTATGATAAACACATACGTTTCTAATTAATAGGAGAATATTCATATTGCAAAACACCTTTGATACTAGAGCCATCCTACAAATTGAATATTTTGCAATCACTATTTATTATTCATGTTTCAACTATAATGCCTGAAATACGGTCTAATTATTTTCTTATTACGATTTGATTAATTAGTTAAGAGAGTACGCAAAATTGAGAAAAAAAACATGACGTTGAAACACCGTGGCAAAGCCAACGAACTAACGGTATTGTCTAAGTATCAATAAAAAAAATTGCTGTCCAGATCAGGTCACCAACCGTGGCCATGTTGTGATTATAGAGCTGTCTATGCACTTAGTGAAGTAGTAGTGTACCTACTATTCTGCATAAGAGTATATTTACATATATGGTGTCATCTCCCAATTTAATAAAAATACAACGTGCTCACTTGAGAACGAAGAATGTATGATAATAACAATCGTCCCACTCAATAAGCATCAAATAGTTATCAGCTAGTAATCTCCAGACATTTTGATACGATATTTAACTGATATTTACCCGATATTCACACGATCAACTACTTACTATATGTTTCATATTAAAAGTTAGCTTAGTTAAAACTTAATAAATAAATAAAAATGAAGTGGGTGACATAAACTTATTAAGTGTGTACTGTTTTGAATAGAACTAGCAGTAGATTTTTCAAATCAGTGAGAAAAAACTTACAAATTTTTGTGTCATTTTTTAATCGATAGTTAATTGATACGTAACAAGAATGCGTAAGGCAACAATCAGATTAAAATCAGAGAAGAATTATTCCAGAAGGTAGTCAAGATAAGAATGTAAAAAATCTGGCTTAGGACTCCTCAAACAATAGAACTATTTGAAATTATGTTTCAACTCTTGAACTATATTTCAATAAATTTTACTTTTCTCATTTTCTAAAAGTTCCATAACAAACTTTTTAAACCTTGTTATGCTCCTTTTTAATGTCATTCATCTTTGTAATAAAATTGTTATCATAAAATAAAGTAGGAAAGTAGGAATTTAAGGATCAAAGACTTTATGATTAAATTTAAAAAATCATTATTAACTCTGTTTAGAGCTTTAACAAATTGCTTTATAAGACTAAGCTGAATATGGAGATGTTGTATCGAAATTTAAGACGGGCTAGTTGATGGTATATGTACGATTTTTCTTGACCCAGAATAATTTTCTATTTTCTTTTGTAAGTCTCTTTGTACATAATAATCTTTTCTGCCACGGTTATTTTACTAACATGAAAAGTAGGATTTTTTTTAAAAGCAGATTGTTCACCTAGTAATAGAGTGAGGCCTTTCATATCACTGCTAAATTTTTTTGATGTCTTATGTAGTCTGTTTTCTTTAATACTATCTGCTAATTTTTATAAATTTCTATTAGCTTCGTAGAATTAACTATTGAAATGGGAGCAAACGTATTTTTGTTATTAGGTCAATATGCAACAAGATTTCGTTTCAATAAGTTAATGAAAAGTCTCTACCCTTTTTTTTTGAATATCTTATTTCAACTGATCAACTAATTTTGTATGCCAGTATTATTTTTTTTGTGTTTTCTTACCAATAAATCCTTTATTTTTTTTGGTACAATACATACGATACTTACGTTTTATTTCATTATTTTATGTTAAGGTTTCTAATAAAAATTTTCTCTAATTATTTATCAAATTCATATCCTTATTAGAGATACGCACCTAAAGGTAATTTAACGTCTTGATTGCGACTGGTAATTAGGTTATCCGTGATGAAACTTTTAGGATATAATAGCTTTTAGGGACCAAAGGACAATATTTATGAGTCTTATCAACTTTATGTTTATTATTGTATTCTCCAGTGGTTATGTTACATTTAACTCGAAGTGTATTTATTTCAAATATTGCTGCAGACTGATTTGATTTATTAGTCAATCTGAGTGTATGTTTTGTGAAATTTCATACTAATCTTATTGAGTCATGTGGTGGGAAATTCACTAGTTCACTATATTTTTTGAAGCTACTCCTTAAATTATTGCATGCCTTGTAACTTATCAACGTATATTTAAACATTGATTATTATTTATTTATGATAATGTACTAGTCTGACTAAAAATGAAGAAATTTTATTGAGTACTTGTACAGCCTTAGCGTTAAACTACTAAGCCAAGAAACTGTAGCCTGCAACATTAGTAATACTAAACTGATATAAGTAGAAAATAAAGCTAGTAAAGTTTAAAGCTTTGCTTACCTGGGACCTTCAAACCACACCAATAAGGGTTTATTTTATGGATTTTCTTTATAACCGTCAATAGACTTACCATCCTTTGATGGTGATTTAGATATTTAGGGAATATTTTACAATGTTAATATGCCTATTGTCCCTGAAAAGCGGAGGATCCTAGCTATTATCCAATCATAACATCTAAAGGCGTATCTAAAGCTTGAAATTTTATAACGGTGTATTACTACGATAGCACTTATTATCTTATGAATACTTATACAGCTGTTATCCTTAGTTTTCAAATCACAACGAGAGGAGTTTCTCACTTTTAAATGAAGCGCACCTCGAAGAAGATAATAGGTTTTTTTAATTTCTAGGTTTTTTTAAGAGGGCAGTAAGAGATGCTTATACATTTATTATTCTTGTAGTTAAAATGTTTGATTTTCTAACATATAAGAATTGGTGAAAAATATTGGACAGTAGCAATATTCCTTTTACCTTATATTGATCCTAGGACTTAATTTTATTACAAATTATTACGATAGAATCGTTTTCTGACTAAACTGTAAAGATGATTGTAAGTAATTGTTCTACCACACTGACTTAAAATTTAAGAGCTTTTGGTAATAAATCTATTTCTAGTGTTATTTTCCATAAGAATATTGTTTCAGATTCCAATGTGTGTCAGTTCTGTAATCGAAAGCACCGTATTGATTTTTATGGTTCATTAAAATCTTAGGATTAAGAGACTAAAAAAAAATTTCTTAAATCCCACTACCTCTGTACCAATTTTTTTGGCCTTCACCGAAATGATGAGTTCTTGACTAATAAAAAGTGATCACACTGTCACCAATGTCATCACATTATCATAAGCAGAGATAATAAATGTGACTCTTGATCCGCCACTGCTATAAATACAAGATTTCAAAACAACTTTATGAACTCTTTTACTGTAAGAAGCAAGATTACAGCTTTCTTGAAAGCAAGTGTTGATGTACAGTCATGTATTAGTAGTAGTAAAATTATCTCTAAGATTCTCTCATCCAAGGTTCCTCTAGCTTCTGCTTATGTATTCGTATATGCCACTGATGGATCTCGCATATTGCTACGATCTCTCATACATCAGTGCTCACAAGTAGTCTTCCTACCTACTATCTTTGTGGTGTGCTGCATTAAACACCAACAGCGGTTAGTGCGACACTGTCAAGAGTAGATGGACTAATTTTTACAGCCACTAGCAAATTATTTGCTTTCTGGTTTAATCCTTGTTTCCAGTCAGGTTTTAAGTTCTATGTTGATAACTTAGTCATATCAAAAATATCGTTCTACCAACCATCTGGCATAAGTTTAAAGGAATAAGATAATTGTGCCTATGTTATTCTAGTAAGTCTAGAGTGCTATAGCTTAAACATGATCAATACTTTAACAGACGCTTATATCCATGATATTGTTATTAGTCTAAAAATGCGGAAAGTAGCCTCAAACTACCTAATTTCTCTGGCTTCTTAAATTGGTACGTAATTATTTGGTCAGGTTACTTTTAAATCTAAATCTGAATTATTTAGAAAGTAACTAGTGATAGTAAATATTTAGAAAACTGAGCACTATGAGTTGGTTCAAAAGTTTTGGATTGTTGAGAAATCTCTCAAGCCTTGCCAAATTTTGAGTAGAGACTAGATGGCCTATGAGAAGTTTTTGATCGATTTACACTTTTAAGATTTAGGTGACAGGTATATTCTACGGCTTTTATTTGGGGTTCATCCAAAAAGTCTCACACAACTACAGAGACAACCATATTAATCAGCATTTACAGTATTGCACTAATTAGATCGGAAGTTTACGAGAAATAAATCTTTAAATGATGTTAAATCCGTATTAATATTCTATACTTTATGTTGAGGCCATATTAAGGTACTACCAGCTGATAAATTAACCGCTTCTTATCAACCTCACCATAAAGTCCTTAAGGACGAGGAATTACATGACATCTTTAATGGCTCACTTTTTCGTTGTTCTTATTTCTTGCTCCCTTCTATTTAATATCCCGGGAAAAATTTGTTGTATAGTAGTTTTCTTTATTACAGATATTAGAAAAATGTTCTTACAAGTCTTAGTAACTCCGAAAGATCGTGAGTTTCAGGCCATTTTATGAAAACCTAGATAATTTAGTCCTATGTCTTAAACACTGTTACATACATGTATAGTTTAACAATTCCCCTTACTTGGTCATGCATATTTAAAGATAACTTCCCAATCATAACACTGATTTTTACCCTATAACTGCTCAGATTTTATAAATTGTGTAAATTAGGGTGATTTCTAATAAGAAACTAATCAGACAATTTATTTAAGTTGTTAGTTAAGTTGCCTCTTAAATACTTGTCTTGTATGACAAAGAACCTGAGTAATAAGGAACAAACTATTACTGTCTAAGGCTAACACTGAAATCCTAAAAGTGATCAGTTTTGATTTCACGTTACACTGTATAATGACACACTCATTCACTGGGCATAACGTACCCAATTAATGCAGTTTTCCAAATTTTTAGACCCTTTAGGATGTTGGTTCTAACTATAATATTTTCGAAAACATTTTTTTTAGTCCCCTTACGTGTTACAAGTTTCTTGGCATAATGCTTTGTCACCTGATTTAGTTAAAACCTGGACTCATTAGTTAACTGAAACCCAATTGTTAAACAAAGTTTGGGTTCCGAGATACAATAGTTTTTCACAAGATTGCAAATCTATCAAACTTTATGGTCTTGCCAACGCCTGTAAAACTGGCTAGGCAGCAGCTGTTTGTTTGCTAATCATGCAAGAAAGTAAGATTTATGTGCATCTTCAGTTAGCAAAGACCAAGCTGGCTCTGATTAAAACATTAGGTATTCTATGACGAGAACTGTGTGCTGCTTAACTATTATTCACATTTGATATTTATTTTGTTTATTTGCTTAAAGAAATACTTGTGCACTTGTGGTTTGATTCTAGGAATGTGCTATTTTGAATGAATGAGCTTCCTTCTAAATGGCCAGATCTTTTAGCTAATTCATGCTTTAAAATCTATGAATTTACTCCATGTGCTAAGTGACATTACGTCTCGTCGATGCAACATCCAGCTTCTGTGAATTCCAAAGGTGTTCTTCCTAGCTAACTGCTATATCAAACATTACGGTATTAGATTCCTAAAATTCTCCATGAATAACACCCTAGCTATGCAGAATTACAGTAAAATAATCGCACCATCCTCTCTAAATTTTAATAGCTTGGACTTTTTTAGAAATAAACCTGTTATTAATTCCGCAAGCAATTCTGTATCATTTTACATCACTCCGTTAACTCTTGCTTTAAGTGGGACTGATTTCTAAGAATAACGGCATATTGCCTTTGTTTCAAACACCGTTGCTTATACAAACTTAAACAAAAAAACTTTGATTAATTTATAGCTACAAATCTTAAGGCCTCGAGACCAGTTTGCAGCTAATAGATTTGTCTTTCTTTATTAAAGTTGATTTGATTCATTTTTTATCTTTAGAAGTTGATTGTGCTGGATTGTATCTCGTCAATCACCAATAGTAAAGTCTTTTTTTTTGTGAGTTCAAGGTACTGACTTAAAATCTAGATCGTTATTTTTAAGGTGGCCAACTACTACTTTCATCTAGTCATCTGCATAACTTATTGCCGTTCTTTAACTGCGGTTTAATTGACGTTAGAGGTAGATTAAGCAAAGCTTTACTTCATGATCATTATGAATATTCTTTGATTCTCACAGATAGAAACCAGTTAAAATCTCTGCTCGTCAGCTATCATCACAAATTAATATCACAAAGGACAGTGCATTTAAAGCTTATTACACTTCGTCAAATTTACTGAATCTAACATAATGAATAAGCTGTAAGAGCAGAGCTTACTCATTGTGGTCCTTATAAACGATATCTGGCAGAACCACAAATACATTTAATTGGTGACTTATGTTAACCTCGTACTGCTCTAAGTCTCTGTTTTCAAAAGTAAGGAATGAATTATGCTGGCTTCTTTTTCATACACATTTAAAAACACAAGGGTAAAAGGACTTTAAAGAATTGTCTGGCAGCTGTTATCTGCATGCCGCCTCGGGCTGTACATTTTTAAGTTGTAGAAAGTTGTTCATAGATGGCTTTCATAGGTGCCTTTCTATGTTCATCTGTTGACGAAGCTACTGCACAGGATTATTCAGTGAGCGTAGTATGAGCTTTATCTGTGCTATTGCTAAACCAAAAAAATGTTAGTAGAACGTAATAGTTATTGTTATTTTGCCTACAAGTGAGGTAAATCAGAAACCTAGTGGTACTTTAGTTATAATTTTGCTATACACTGTAAGAGTCGTGATTATATATAGATATATTATATAAGTTATTAACATCGGTTGGCATGAGCCTTTTATACCTTCTTAAGAAGTAGCGTCAGAGGGTTTGATTAGGCGGCTCAGATAGAATAGTTGCGAGTTCTAGTATAAGGTGTATCTCTGTGTCATACGTTCAGATATTAAGGCGCTTTTATATTTCTTAATCACACGAAGATTTTAATTTACAAAAGCTTCGATCAGAAGGTGGATTCAAATATTTCTGAAAAGAAATTAATAAAAATATATTTGTGACGTTACAACACTTTGACATTTTGTATAAATCTCAATATTTTCTTAAGAGTAAAGTTAATAAGCGTGGAGTGTTCTCCAAGTATTTTGAAAAAGTTGGTCACTTAAATACTTTTCTACCTTAAGTTATTGCAAGTGGTCCATTTCTCAGCGCTCAGCTCAAACTGGTGATCTAGTGCTCATAAAAAACGAGTCTTCTTTTCCAGGTAAATAGCTTTTCGACAGGGTTGTTCAGGTGTTTAAGGCTGCCAAGTCTCACATTAGAATTGCTTAAATAGGGACCATTTTATTTTACGTAATAAACTTTAAGGTATAACATATAATATAGAGAAAGTGAAGGTTCACCAAAGCTATGAAAAAGTAGAACATTACTTACTAATGTTTTGTAGAAAATCCCATGAGTTTTGTGACTCTTTTTAGCATCAAGATAAACAACAGCTGACTAGTTAATAGATAAAATATATTAGGTTTTAAGCCAAGATATTTACAAAGCAAGATAGCCTTAATTTTTCCATTATATCTTACTCATATTTTGGTTACCCAGTCATTTTTCTGCATGAACTTTCTTGAAAACCATTCTTCATTATATCTAAAACTACTTAATGTAGTTTGCAATTATCCGTGACGTAGTCAATGTAGCTTGTAGTGATGCTCTGTATCCTCTTGTTTGTCAATATCCAGTTTTTTTCGTGCTGCTTTATGATTTCTTCCAAGTCTACGTTTAGCAATGGCAACTTCAGTATCTGCCTGCTTTTTCTAAATATCAGTCAGAAGATAAGCCAAATCAGGATGATAATTAGCGGTGACAATAGCAAATCTAATGTGCCAACCTTTTCTAACGTTGTTGATTCGATGATCCCTGATACAAACTGCTTTATGTTGGTTCCACATATTTATTGAATACTTAGGCAAAACGGCTCTTTTTGGCCCTTGTGCCAGCTACCTCAACAAATCATTTTCGCCAAAGTAGTCTGTGATCAGCTAAAGCTCCTCTGGTGTATTATCTCAAAGCAACTCGCCGATACGTCACACATCATCAGGTGGCACAAATGTTAAAGAGAGCATTATATGCGTAAATCTCTTCAGCTTGTGATGAATAAGGGCATTATATGCTTTTTACAAGCCTTGAGTTGATATACAGTGATAGCATGGTAATAGACTGATGGCCTAAATAAAAAAAGGAGGACGAGATAGCAGCCATAGGAAAGACTAAGTCGCAGGAATTAATGATGGCTTGCTCTAAGTCTGTCATGATTCTCATTGGTCGACAATCAATTCTATATTCATGAGCCACGTTTCTAATGACTGTCAAGTATTGCAGTATATTGCAGGAATTTCTTCAATGAGAGAAAATCGTACAGAAACGGCAAAGCAACTTTCTCCTGACGAACTTTGTCGTAATAATTGATCACATTTTTTACCACTTTAAGAATAGTAAAAGCTTGTGCAGAAATGTTCGGAGACACCTGTTAATGTATGAAGTTACTAAACAGTATATATTACCTTTAGTTTAAGCTTAGCTTAAGTTCCTTGAACGTTCCACCTTAAAATCAGATATGATTTGGCAATATAAGCTCCAAGTTTTTTCGTGTGCTAAGAACCAAAATTTTTCCCTCATTGTCTAAGGACTCATGAATTAGAAATTTTTCTCCATCAAAAGTGTTTCGATACTACTCGTAAACTGTATAAAGGTTGGCAGGCGATGTAGGATAAAGAGATGAATTTTTTTATCGCTGTCGTCTTATAGTTTTTAAGTTCTCTTGCCATAGTAGTTAACTGAGAACTCGTAGCGAAAATTGATGTGAATCACAACATAAAATTGCGTTAGACGTTTCTCGAGGTCTTCCTTAGCCATTTTTTTTTATTTAAAACAGATTGATTTTATACAACAGGCGAGAAAGGATTGCTGTTTTACTATATTGATTTACTAACCTATCTGGACCTGATAGCCTCAGTTTTTTTCTTGGTTGAGAAAATACTGATGCTCTGCTGTAGTTTTCAAAATTACGACAAGTTTAGCAGCAGCATTGTCTGTGGTGACTATGTGCACAGTACACCTACAAGAAAATTTGTACATGAAAACAGTTTTTATACGTAAAAAAAGACATTATGAGCATGTTTGCTACGACAGCAGAAGCGTCGAACGTTCAAGAAGAGATATTCAAAAAAAAATTTTTAAATGTTAAATGTTAATANTTTATTTTAAATCAGAAAAATGCATAATTTTGTCGACCATATTGAATCAACCATTTTTTCATTTTTAGTCTTACCTTGAATTTGGCATAAGTAACTTAAACAATAACAACTTCAATAATTAAATTCAAATTTTTATAATATTCCCAATTTTTGTCCACCATATTGGATCGGTGATTTTGAATTTACAAAAAAAATATTCTCAGATTCGTAATCAGAGTCCCCAAAAACCCAACAATAAAAACTTTAACAATTCAATTTAAATTTGTTTGAAATTCCCAATTTTTTGCCGCCATATTGGATCGGCCATTTTAAATTTACAATAACTAACTTCAAAATCGTGATCAGTGACCCCAAAACCCCTCCTGTGGTTAATTTTGAGGGTGCATCCCGACCCCACAAAGCTACAGATTTTGCAGACCATTAAGATTGGCGATCGAAAAAGAAGATGATGAAACATTGGCTCAGAAATATTGTCGACTGAAGAATGAGATACAGACACTGAACCAACACATGTTCCTATTGACAAANATGATAATAATGATAATGATAATAGTAATAATAATGATGACAATTAATATTATAATAGTAATAAAAATGATAATAAAGATAAAAATAAATATGCTTATAATCATAATAAGGATGATAATAATGACGGTGATTATGTTAATGTTGATGATGATAAAAATGATAAAGAATGTTACAATAAAAATGTTAACAATGATAATAATAAAAATGATAATGTCGAAAAAAAGTAACGATGACGATTCTGATAATGATAATAACAAAGATGATAATGATGATAATAATGATAATAATAATAATAATTATGTGAATGACAACAACGGTGATAATTATAATGTTAATTATAATAACAATAACAATAATGGTAATACTCACAATAAAGATGATGATGTGGATGATAATAATGATTGTAATAATAATGATAATGATGATAATGATTATGATAAAAATGATGATGATAATGATAAAGACATTAATGATGATGATAATAATTGTTGGAAAACGAGGTTAAATAACAAAAGTGGTTTTATTATAAAATACGTTTATCAAAAATAAGAAATTTAATGCTTACATGTTACGCACGCCTTACTCAAGGTGGAATGCTCTTGAGCGACAAAGACATGCGAGCTTTACAGTAGCGCTCTACTGTACACAGCACACGCACTCACACATACATGCACCTATACGTACTTATACATAACTCTACAGGCGCGTAATCATAGATAAAGGTATATTCTTAACACGCTTCCTCACCTTTATACCACATCATCACAATTTTAATTATCATTTTGATGTAGATTCAACATATTTCTAAATTTATCAAATTTTTCTCTACACAATGCTTTCGTAGATATATTAGCTACATTATTTTCAGTATCTACTTTAACTCCATCAATTTCTTTTTGTTCTACACTTTCACGTACATAATGATAATGAATTTCAATGTGTTTTGAATTTTTCGTAAAGTTACCGCACTTCGCAATGTGTTTCTAATACAATTTTAAAAATCTTTGACAATTTCCTTATATATTTAACTTTAGTTACTAATTGTGACAAAGCTACATACTCAGCATAAGTCGACGCTTTTGTTATACATTTTTGTTTCCTCGATTTCCAATAAATTGCATTTTCATACAATCTTTTAGCATACCCTGTTGTAGACTTTCTATTTAAACTATCTTCTGCCCAATCAGCCTCTACGTGACAATCAATTATTTCACAATTTTTATTTTTATTATAACATTATTTTAAATCTTTGATAGCAAACAAATATTTTAAGATTCTTAGGGCATATTTAAAATGTGTACTTGTGTAGCTATTTTGGAATCTACTCGGATAATTAACACTAAAGCTTATGTCTGGCCTAGTATCTGAACTAATGTATAATAAAGCACCTAGCAAGTTTTTATACGTGATAATTTCATCACAACAATCAGATTTTTCTACATTCAAATTTGTTTCCATAAGTGTATTAAAAAGTTTACTATTTAATATTTCATATTTTTTAGCTAATTTTTCAAAATATTCAGTTTGACTTAAATGCATTTTAGTTCTCTCAATATTATAATCTATTTCAATACCAAGATACTCTTTAATTTCACCTATGTATTTAATTTCAAATTTTTCACTAATCAACCTTTTAATAACTTCAATTTTTCCAGTGTTTTTACTACAAATCATAATATCATCCACGTAACTTAGTAAATAAACAATATCATCTCCTGTACCATGTACATACAAACATAATTCAGCGCTATTTTTTCTAAAACCTAAGCTTGCAAGATATTCATCCAGGCATCTTAACCAGTCTCTTGGACTTTCACTTAAACAATACATTGATTTAACTAATTTATAAGCTCTATCAGTACCATCATCAAAACCATTTGGTTGTTCTACATACACTTCTGAGATTACATAACCGTACAAAAAGGCTGAATCTACATCTACAATTTCAATTTTTAAACCATTTTGACAACAATAAGATAACAAAAACTTTATCGTTTGACTACTTGCTACCGGAGCATTAATATCCACAATTGCATTTATTTGTTTAAAAAACCTCTTGCTACTAATCTAGCTTTATATCTACCATTTAACTTTTTTGTATATACCCATCTGGCATTAATAACAACTTTACCTTTTTTCCTTTCAACTGAAAACCATGTTTTACGATCATTTATTTTCTTAAATTCATCATTCATTGCATTTTTCCAAATTTCATTTTCGTCGCAATTAATCGCTTCCTCAAATGTCTGAGGTACATTTACACTAACATGATTTACTGAAATACAATATGTTACAGGATTTCCATACCTATTTACAGGACTTTTCTTTCTTTGCAAACTTCCTTTTACGATCAAATTTTGTTCATTTGCATTTTCTGAATTCTTATTTCTATCATTTTGAGATTCATTATTTATATCTCTTTCATCTACATTATCATTTTCTAACCCCTTATTTTCATCTCGATTGCTAGTCCTACGTTTCTCGATAGAAGACGTAGACCTAGGGGAATCATTTCCTACATATACAAAGGTTGGTTCATCATTTTCATTCATATCATTAATTTTTTTTTCACTACATATTAATTTATTTTCATTTTCAATAATTTCGACATGCTTAGCATGTACAATTTTACCGCTTACAAGAACTCTGTAACTGTTATTATTATACCCAACTAAAATTCCAACTTTTGCTATGTCATCACATTCACCTTTTTTCAACACTTCAGGCGTTCTAACAAAAACTTTGCTTCCATAAATTTTTACGTGTTTAACATATAAAAATGATAATAAAGATAAAAATAAATATGCTTATAATCATAATAAGGATGATAATAATGACGGTGATTATGTTAATGTTGATGATGATAAAAATGANATGATAATAATGATAATGATAATAGTAATAATAATGATGACAATTAATATTATAATAGTAATAAAAATGATAATAAAGATAAAAATAAATATGCTTATAATCATAATAAGGATGATAATAATGACGGTGATTATGTTAATGTTGATGATGATAAAAATGATAAAGAATGTTACAATAAAAATGTTAACAATGATAATAATAAAAATGATAATGTCGAAAAAAAGTAACGATGACGATTCTGATAATGATAATAACAAAGATGATAATGATGATAATAATGATAATAATAATAATAATTATGTGAATGACAACAACGGTGATAATTATAATGTTAATTATAATAACAATAACAATAATGGTAATACTCACAATAAAGATGATGATGTGGATGATAATAATGATTGTAATAATAATGATAATGATGATAATGATTATGATAAAAATGATGATGATAATGATAAAGACATTAATGATGATGATAATAATTGTTGGAAAACGAGGTTAAATAACAAAAGTGGTTTTATTATAAAATACGTTTATCAAAAATAAGAAATTTAATGCTTACATGTTACGCACGCCTTACTCAAGGTGGAATGCTCTTGAGCGACAAAGACATGCGAGCTTTACAGTAGCGCTCTACTGTACACAGCACACGCACTCACACATACATGCACCTATACGTACTTATACATAACTCTACAGGCGCGTAATCATAGATAAAGGTATATTCTTAACACGCTTCCTCACCTTTATACCACATCATCACAATTTTAATTATCATTTTGATGTAGATTCAACATATTTCTAAATTTATCAAATTTTTCTCTACACAATGCTTTCGTAGATATATTAGCTACATTATTTTCAGTATCTACTTTAACTCCATCAATTTCTTTTTGTTCTACACTTTCACGTACATAATGATAATGAATTTCAATGTGTTTTGAATTTTTCGTAAAGTTACCGCACTTCGCAATGTGTTTCTAATACAATTTTAAAAATCTTTGACAATTTCCTTATATATTTAACTTTAGTTACTAATTGTGACAAAGCTACATACTCAGCATAAGTCGACGCTTTTGTTATACATTTTTGTTTCCTCGATTTCCAATAAATTGCATTTTCATACAATCTTTTAGCATACCCTGTTGTAGACTTTCTATTTAAACTATCTTCTGCCCAATCAGCCTCTACGTGACAATCAATTATTTCACAATTTTTATTTTTATTATAACATTATTTTAAATCTTTGATAGCAAACAAATATTTTAAGATTCTTAGGGCATATTTAAAATGTGTACTTGTGTAGCTATTTTGGAATCTACTCGGATAATTAACACTAAAGCTTATGTCTGGCCTAGTATCTGAACTAATGTATAATAAAGCACCTAGCAAGTTTTTATACGTGATAATTTCATCACAACAATCAGATTTTTCTACATTCAAATTTGTTTCCATAAGTGTATTAAAAAGTTTACTATTTAATATTTCATATTTTTTAGCTAATTTTTCAAAATATTCAGTTTGACTTAAATGCATTTTAGTTCTCTCAATATTATAATCTATTTCAATACCAAGATACTCTTTAATTTCACCTATGTATTTAATTTCAAATTTTTCACTAATCAACCTTTTAATAACTTCAATTTTTCCAGTGTTTTTACTACAAATCATAATATCATCCACGTAACTTAGTAAATAAACAATATCATCTCCTGTACCATGTACATACAAACATAATTCAGCGCTATTTTTTCTAAAACCTAAGCTTGCAAGATATTCATCCAGGCATCTTAACCAGTCTCTTGGACTTTCACTTAAACAATACATTGATTTAACTAATTTATAAGCTCTATCAGTACCATCATCAAAACCATTTGGTTGTTCTACATACACTTCTGAGATTACATAACCGTACAAAAAGGCTGAATCTACATCTACAATTTCAATTTTTAAACCATTTTGACAACAATAAGATAACAAAAACTTTATCGTTTGACTACTTGCTACCGGAGCATTAATATCCACAATTGCATTTATTTGTTTAAAAAACCTCTTGCTACTAATCTAGCTTTATATCTACCATTTAACTTTTTTGTATATACCCATCTGGCATTAATAACAACTTTACCTTTTTTCCTTTCAACTGAAAACCATGTTTTACGATCATTTATTTTCTTAAATTCATCATTCATTGCATTTTTCCAAATTTCATTTTCGTCGCAATTAATCGCTTCCTCAAATGTCTGAGGTACATTTACACTAACATGATTTACTGAAATACAATATGTTACAGGATTTCCATACCTATTTACAGGACTTTTCTTTCTTTGCAAACTTCCTTTTACGATCAAATTTTGTTCATTTGCATTTTCTGAATTCTTATTTCTATCATTTTGAGATTCATTATTTATATCTCTTTCATCTACATTATCATTTTCTAACCCCTTATTTTCATCTCGATTGCTAGTCCTACGTTTCTCGATAGAAGACGTAGACCTAGGGGAATCATTTCCTACATATACAAAGGTTGGTTCATCATTTTCATTCATATCATTAATTTTTTTTTCACTACATATTAATTTATTTTCATTTTCAATAATTTCGACATGCTTAGCATGTACAATTTTACCGCTTACAAGAACTCTGTAACTGTTATTATTATACCCAACTAAAATTCCAACTTTTTCTTTGTCATCCTATTTATCCTTTCTCAACACTTCAGGCGTTCTAACAAAAACTTTGCTTCCATAAATTTTTACGTGTTTAACATTTGGTTTCTTTCCAAAAAATATTTCATAAGGCGTTTTATTTTTATACGTATTGGCTGTTGTACGATTTTTTAAATAAGCAACAGTTTTCATGATCTCTGGCCAATATCAATTATTAAGTTTTACCTCCCTAGCCACACACCTTCCCATATCCATCGCGGATCTGTTGTACCTCTCTGCCACTTCATTCAATTCATGGACGTATGGCGGGCATGTAATTATTTCTGTACCCTTTTCTTTTGCAAAATTATAAATTCTTCGATTTAGGTACTCTCTGCCATTGAAACATTTTAATTTCTTTATACCTTTGTCAAACTGATTTTCTACTAAGTTTACAAATTCAAAGAAACAATCAGCTGTTTCATCTTTACTTTTATTACAATATATTTTTGTACATTAACTGTAATCATCAACAAAAGTTACAAAATACTTTTCTCCGTTAAAACCAGTAGTTGTATGAGGCCCATTTAAATATGTATGAAGTATTTGTAATATTTCTTTTGCCCTTGTTTGCTTATTTTCGAAAGGTACATTAGCCATTTTACTCTGTATACAATTTCCACATTTCATAAATTTTTTTTCTAATTTTTGTGGCAAACCATCAACCAACTTATCATTCACAAGTTTATTTAAATATTTAAAATTAATATGACCAAGCGCTCTATGCCATGTCACTTTATCAGTCGTTTTAACGTTATTTGTATCAATCACATTATCATTATTATTCTTATAATCTTCATTTTTGCATATAAAACCTTACATTTTATACANTGCTTATTTTCGAAAGGTACATTAGCCATTTTACTCTGTATACAATTCTCACATTTCATAAATTTTTTTTCTAATTTTTGTGGCAAACCATCAACCAACTTATCATTCACAAGTTTATTTAAATATTTAAAATTAATATGACCAAGCGCTCTATGCCATTTCTCTTTATCAGTCGTTTTAACGTTATTTGTATCAATCACATTATCATTATTATTCTTATAATCTTCATTTTTGCATATAAAACCTTACATTTTATACAAACTATCAATTTTTTCTGCTACAGCTGTCAGTTTATTATATTTATTATAAATTTTCGCATAATTACCTGTCGCTACAACTTTATTATTTTCTATTATTTTAGATAAGCTTAACAAATTTTGTTTCATTCCATTCACAAAAAATACATTTTTTCATTCAACATTCGTTTTATCATAATAAGTTTTGAAAACAGTGTTAACACTTTCTATCTTAGTTGCTTTTAGAATTTTTTCATTAGGTAATCTAACATCAATAGAATTACTTAATTCTTTTAAATTACAAAGGTATTGTTGATCATTTACAATATGATCCGTACACACACTGTCCAACAACCACTCAATCTCATTCTCATTCTTATTTACGCTTTCACTGCACTGATTCACATTCACATGCCCTACTTGTGTTGCCCATGACTCGTACGATGACCTCTGTTGCTGCTCGTTGTTCTCTGCTTGTTTCTGGTATCCATAACTTCTACAGCGACTTCGATTGGTTGAGCCTCTGCCGCAGCCTCTGTACGACCCTCGTTTTTCTCTAGTTGCCCCTTGGTGTTGTTGTTGCTGTTTCTGCCAACAATCCTTTGCATGATGTCCAAACTTTCCGCACTTAAAATACTGTCCTTTTGATTTCACATTAAACGTGCTAGCATGTGTTATATTGACAGTTTCACTTGAATTTAAACTTTTCTCATGAATTTTTGATTTTACAAGTTCCACTGTTCTTTGTTGTTTTGGTACTAAATCCACAAAATATCCAATATAAGCAAAACTTGTAGGCAACGCTTTTATCATATATTTCATTTTTTCTTCTTTTGTCAAAGTGCCACCAGCCTTTTTAAATTTGTTGCATGCCTTCTCAAAATCAATAAAAAATTTTTCCACTGTGTTATAATTTTTTAATNATTAATTTTATCAAATTTCAACTATTAAAATATTCGGCACAATCTGCTATGCTTCTTCTTTTTCTTTGTCTATTTTTACAGTAACTTACAATAATAACTGTGAATTTTTCGAACAGTACAACTATGAACATATCGAGCAATCATAACAAGTTTGATTGAAATATTAAACTAATAGTTAGAAACCACACTCGATGTGTGGTGAAAAGCTACTAACTAAAACGCCGCACAAAGAAATGCACCTTGAACGAAGTTTTTGTTAAACTTCTTAGTCTTTTTTCCTATGGAGCCAATACTTGCTGAATTCATGTACTTAGGCTTCGTGGCTCGATTAGGTTATTACTTGACACTTTCAAGAGCCACGAAGTACACAGTCAGCTTTGTTAGGTAAAGACTTTCGTCAAGTATGACTTTTTTAAGAGTTTTAAAATTTTGCCATGGAGGGAATATATACATATATATTATACAATAGAATTAAAATAGAAAATTTATTTATTCACGCAAGTTGTCACTTCACAGCCTCTCCTTCTGAAAACTATCACCGTTCTCGGTGAATATATGTATATTAAAATAATCTGATTCAACGATAGAAGTGGACAATGTTAAACTGAATATCAAAAGGAAAAAGAAAAAAAATTCTCACTTTTTATCCTTTTCTTCTTCTTAAAATTATTTAAACTCTATAAATCAAACTGCGTCAGCAATAATCTCTAATATATATTAGCATCATAAAGAAAAAAAAAATATAATAATTAATCAATAAGTATATGGGTTCGTAGATTCATTTTTATGTTTCTTTTTTTTCTAACACATCATAATACATAAGAATAGTTATAAATTCTGCTATTCTACGAAATTATCACAGTTACTGGGAAGTGCGCAATTTGAAAGGATAATAGGATTGATCATAGTTAGTTATAGATTGAAAGAGCGCACGGTGGCTCAGTCCGCTAGGTCTTGGATTGGCACGTGGAAGACCGTGGTTCGATTCCTGGCCAGTGAAACTTCTTGGGCAAGTACCTCTATGATTATTTGCATGTGCTTTTTTACTACGTAATGCTCCTCAAGGAGGGCTTAGGTGGCCTTCTCGCAGCAAAAATTGCCTAATTTCCCCCTACCCTCCTTTTGTAATGGAAAGCTTCCTATCCCCTTTTCTTGTTTCTTCCCCAAGTGCTAAGTGCCCATAGTAGTGCCCTGATTGAAGGAGCTGAACGTAGAGCACTATAATATAAAAAAAAAAGTTATAGATTAAGCTTTTTCCTTGCGTTTTCGTCCTTGGTTTTTCTGTTGTTTGTTACCAATATATTGAGGGTATCGAGATCTGCCAAAATGATCGTCTCAAGGCATAACTTGTAATGCCAATCGTATTTTACTAGACCGATATCTTTCTAGCACTATGGACAATTTTTTTTCAACTTCATTTGTGTCATTCACAAAAAATTGTCCACTTCTAAATCACTTTTATGTATTAAACTCCCACTCGGTAAATGTGTAATTTTTTATGTTTTTTTTGACAGTCTTTGTGGGAATATCTCGCACCATACTTTTCAAGTCCTTTGAAGGCTCTTTTTGTTGATTTTTTGTTACAGCATGTAGCTAAGCTTAGGTACAGTTATATTTCATCATCGCGCACAAAATCTAATGGCTGGTAGTTCCAATGTAGTTCCAGTACGATTTACTCTTACAAATTGTCGTATTGGACCAGATCCCTTTTTATTATCTTCTGTAAGGGCCTCCGCTTCTGTGGTTAATTTTATATTCTTTTTCGACGCTTGGACGTTTTGTGTTCGTAATGGGCTTGCCCCTTCTATTTTGATGATTGCTGTGTTATTTAGGGTCACTGCAGCAACTGCTTCACCACATAGCTGGTAATATTCACCTTCATACCCAGTGTATGGTGCGGTACATGGTTTTTCTTTTAAGGATAACATCCGAATTTATTTAAAGACATTTTTATTTGATCTTTATTGATTCGTTCTTCAGTCATTATATCTAATCAACGTACATTTATTAGTATACTGTGGAACTTGATTTGCTTCTTATTTGTCAAGGATTCGTGTGCTGTCGGTTCTTCTTATTCCGTTATTTTATCCAGCAAATGCGACAGTGAGTCAAATATTTTCTGCAGTGTTGAGACTGCCGTTAAACTATTTGCCGTGAAACCTGCCTCTGGTGGTAAATGAAGCACCCCTTCATTACTTGAGTAGCCTATAGCACAGGGTTCTTGGTCCAGCATACATAAGCCTTTTCGGATGACTGATTGGTACATCATTGTCGCTTTTTGACGGTGTTGGTAATGAAATCTTTTCTGCTTGTCAAGTAGTGGATCTCATCTAAGAAGGAAAAATTATCTCAACTTTTTCTTCTATACTTAGTGTTTTATCAGTTCTTTGAGTGAATGAATCACTATTATATTTGGCAGATATAGTTCGATGTGTATAACTATGTAAGGCCGGAAGTACATGCATTTCAACGATGTTTCCTTTATTTTCTAATTGTTCAATATTCCTCTTCTGGTACTGACTCCTTTTTCGGCTCCAGCTTCTCCTCGATAGTGTTTAAGGGGAACTGGATGGACAGGTCAGGCTAGATTTTTTACCGACTCACGCGCCAAGATCAAAGTTGTCGACCCAAATCAGCTGGACCAATGACCTGTGATTGGTCAGAGGTGCCTGGCGTCGCCACTCCTATCTCTACCGTTGCCTCTCCTGGACTTGGACTTTGTCAAAGTCTAGAAGGGGCACCGCCTCCCAGGGCACGAGAATTTAGCCTTTCCTTGGCTTGAAGGGGTGCTGTTTGGTCCTTACATTCTCTCCCTGTTCCTCGTACAACGCTCGAATTCACGGGTCCTGTCGTTGGCTGAGCAGCCACGTCCTTCTCGACCCTGTTTTTCTTGGGTGCATGATCAGTAGGGGATACTTTTCCAGATCTAATACGTGTGCCTTTACTATTTTCTCTATTTTAATGTCCCTAACCTTCATTACCCTTTCCAACAACGCCTTAGGATTTTCGCATGGACCTATGAATTGAGGGGCTAACTTCACTGAAAATTTAAGCCCGGCTAAGGACATGACATGATTTCTTCGTAATACTAGATCTCCCACTTGGAACTGTTCAGGTCAATGACTTTTATTATAATACTTTTCTTGTCGAGCCCTTGAGTCATCGAGATGCTTCTTCGTTAAGTCCGTTACGAGAGCTAGCCCTTGTATCCAATTTTTTCAGTTCTTAGTATTGCGAATATCTAATTAAATTCCGTTCATGGGTTCATTGGGCAGTGTCATGGGTGGCGTATTCCTACCGAAGTTTAAGAAAGCTAGAGACATTTTAGTGGATGCGTTCTTCATTGTGTTCATCGCAAAGGCAAATTCTTGGAGATGGATGCCTCAAAGTTGATAGTTTTAGTCCAGAAAAAAGCTTATCATTGGGTTAAGCGTCCTCATTACTATTTTGGCAGGATTTGCTCGCCTATGGTAAGGTAGTCTTGTTGTTTGTTTAGCACTTAAGTTATGGCACATCTCTTTCATATCCTTATTTATGAACTCTGTCCCATTATCAGTAAGTATGTATTTTGGCGTTCCCCACCGACTTCATGTTACCGTTGGATTTATACGCTTTCTAACAAATTAATTGATACAAATAACGGTACGAAAAAGTATATGTAACTCTGAGTGATAATAGCAGTAGTACTGACAACTATAAGAACGTCAATAGAGTCAAGCTAATGGACAACGTTATTACCACCAGATATTGTCTTACGTACAAAAGGGACGATACAGTTCATTTTATTAGCAAAGATTGTCAACCAGTTACATCTATCTCAAGACTGTGGATGCAGTTATTCATTATAAAAATAATGATTATAAGAATAATGATGATAATCATGATAATAATGATGATGCTCATGTCAATAATGATGATGATGATGATAATAATGATAATGATGATGAGGATAATGATGATAATAATAATGATGATAACAATAATAATGATAACGTCGATGGTGGTGATAAAGAGAATAATAATGATAAAAATTATAAAGACAATGCTTATAATTCTTATTATGACGGTAATAATAATAATAATAATATTAATAATGATAATAACGATAGTCATAATAAACTTGATAATGATAAAAATAATGATTATAATACTGAAAATGATTATAATAATAATAATGTTAATGATAATAATAATAA
>NW_019379610.1:153321-163321 GCF_000648655.2 Copidosoma floridanum | reverse complement strand
GCCTGTCCGTACCTACACACTTCCACACTCGCACTCGGCGTATTCTATAGGTCCATGGCGTGGATTGCCGTCGCAACCGGGGACAGTCGTAAACACGCCTTACAACTCGCAGCCTCCCGACGCCAGCCCTTGATCCATCCCACTCTTACACCACGGCTTTGCAACTACTCACTCGCTCTCGGTCTTACGCGCCCTTTTCTTTCTTTTTTTTTCTTTCTCGTCTATTGTTATAGGCAACAATCTCACCCGCGTTCCCACGTAACCAACACACTGTATCTTGGCGAATCCCAAGCTTCCTTACAGTAAGACCAGTCCACCATGAGCGTCGAGGGTTGCAGTCAAGGAAGTCGACGCTGTGTGATACCTGGGCCTCTCTCGCCTGCTGAACAATACACCTCTCACCTCGATCTCGGCTCGGGTCCTCATGGGAGGACGCTTCGTCTCAAGATAGCCACCGTTCAGGGTCGGATGGGTCGGGATCAGGCTTATTTTTCTGGGTCCTTCTTCCCACTCACATTCTCACTCGCTCTCTCTCTCACACACACTTAATAATCGCTATAATCTCGGCTTTCTCACTCCACGTACTCTCTTCTACACTTCGCTCTCGGTGGTCTCACACCCACTGATCTTATCAGTTGCGTCCGTCCCCAACTCGTCGCTTGGTAGGTCAACTAACTATCTTTTGACCTACCTACTCAGTCCCTACAATATTCACCGATCTCTCTCATTCGTGTCACCGCCGCGGCACTTACAAAAATCTCCGTCCGCACTCTTTATACTACCTTGACCCATTGGCCCTGTGCGCCTCGTCCTTTCTTCTTTTTATAAAAAAGTCGCTACAACAGAGCACACGGAAAAGGCTATAGACATTAGCATAGGTATCTAGCTTCAGAGCAGGGGCGTCAAGTGTGGCGTGGCAAACAAAATTGCGAAGCAAATTTTGCCACGTCACAAACTCTCCCCCCCTAGGCTAGACATCCCCTGGATGTTCTAACGCCTATATAGTATCATCGACGCCCCTGCTTTCTTAGCACATAGTTTACAATTAAACATCAATAGATAAGATCATACCCTGTTACGCGTTACTTACGTGAGGCCTTATCCTCTAACTGCAGTGGCCACTCTGGGCTCTCCTTCGATCTTCTGAATCTCGGGTCGTTGCTGGAGGTAAGAATAGTCCTGTACCTACTTCCTCTTTCATCCGGATTCCTGTCCATCGTCTGGTCCCAACTTCTTCCGCTCTCTTTTTGCCTGTGTCCTTCTCTCCCCCCTAGATTCCACTAGTTTCCTTGTTCTCTTAGCTCTTCGAATAGGTTTCAGTTTATACTTAATAGATAGTTTGCAGTCTCAGGTCTGGATTTTACAACTCCTCTTGATGGTGAGATGGTTCCTCTTCTGGCAAACTTCCCATTCTTACCCCCAGACGTAACCTACCGGAAGGTGGTTGGGTCTTCACCTCGCATCCCTCGCCAATTCGTTTCTCAATGCTTCTTGTATGTGTTGGCACCTGGGGCAATAAACGATCGTCACCCCCACCATTCCACAGGAGATACAAGAACGACCAGTGGAGTTCTGTCTACTGGGGAATTCCCGAGCTATATGTCCCCTTTGACCGCAAGCAAAGCATAGTGTATAAGGACACTCGGACATCCGATGCCCTACGGTTTGGCACTTGAAGCAGGCACCTAGAAAGGTGTCCTCAGTAACTCCTCCTCCACGCTTCCCTAGCTGAGACTGGCTGTTCTCTTGGGTAGTAGAGGCTAGATTGCTTTGTCCCGGTCGCTGCCTCCATGCCAGGTTACCCGTCCACTCCTTCCCCTTTCTTCCTGATATCCCATTTGTCCCACCTATCCTTTGCGTAGCAACCGCAGAAGTCGGGGTTACCTCTGTCGCTTCTGTAGCAGTTTCAGAATTAGGTACCTGAGTATCTCCTCGCCCTTGTCTGCTCGACTTTGTCGTATTCTGTTTCTTCTTTTTCCCTGGAGTCACCTCCGCGTTGCCGGTGACCGTTCCCTTTACCTCCTGTATCTCCGATACCTTGGTCTGCGTTCGTTCTGCTATGTACGCTGCTCTGGTCACATGCATAGCGCTGGCAGCTGGAGGGGGTACGTATCTTTCATTCAAGTTCTTCTGTCTCTCCCATCGTTGTCCATACTCTTGAATATCCTCGAGCGTGCTGATCACCTTATCTTGCATCGCCCGTCGGTATTCTGGGAGTAGATTTCGGTAGGCTCGATCTGCCTGTTCTTGGATGGACGGGGGACGTCTGAATTCGGAGACAATATATTGAAAATTGGCCAAAAACACCGATACTGTCTCCCCTTTTCCTTGGGTCCGAGCATACAGGTCTTGTCTTAAATTCTCTTGCTCAAACTCTTCCCCAAACTGCAGGGCAAACGCCCTCTCGAACTCTTTCCAGGTCGTCAGGGACTCTCTCTTGACCCAAAACCAGCGCGTGGCATGGTCGGAAAAAATGCTAGGTAGTGCTCCTAAGATGTGTTCATCCATTAAATCCGAGCTACCTCTAAAGTCATTGAGGTTGTCGAAAAATGTCGCAGGGTCACTTCCCTTGGCTCCCGAAAATTTGAATCCCCAGTCTCTCAGTTGTTTTACGGCCGAAGTCACATTAGAGCGGGGTTCAGTTCTCAGGTGCCCTGTTCTCCGAGGTTGACGTCTTGGGATACTTGGGGACCTACCCCTCTGTGTCGGATGTCCACCTATTGGTTTACCCTCTCTCCTTCCTGCTCTGGGGTCCATGTTAATCTCGTCTTCTCTTCTTTCTCTGTTTATCTTCCTTTCTGTCACCACTCTTGGGATCCCACTTACTCGTTCGGGGTCGCTCTCACTTTCGATAAGCGGGTAACTCCATCGCCATTCGGCTGCGCGTCAGATATCCCGTTGGTCACTACCTTTCTCTTGGGTCTTAGGGAGAAGGTGTTCTCCATACCCCGGGGTCTCTGACGTCCGTTGTTCCCTTCAATCGGTTGCTCTATCCCGTAGGTATGAGGTTTTGGGGGGAGGAGTTTTTGGGGTTCGCAACACCTTACCCATTTTCTCCTCTCTCCCAAACCTCTGGTCCCACTTATACTCCTCTCTCCTCAATACCGCAGAGATCCTATCCATCTAGGGCATGTCCATGTGTTGGGTCTCATCACTTGGTTATGCTTCGCCCTCCCAGCTGAGTCCTTCAGAGCCGCGATTGAGCTCATCCTTCTGAGATGGCCCTTCTTCACCTTTGCGTCTCCTCAAAAATCTTGCGTCATCCCTTTCACTGATTACAGGGGCCGCTGGTCTTTCGAGAACCGATTAGCCGCGCTCAATGCCTGTCTCCCATTATCGCTGTCCCACGTCTCTACGACCCTTTGCTTATAATCTTCCCAGCTGTTCGCGATTTTATATTTGGTCCCACCGGTTCGGTCTCCTTCATTATACCTTCCATCTGATATTTCTGTCCCACTCTGGTATGTCTCACCTGACTTCCAACCCTGCTCCTTGGAAACACTGGCATCAGACTGGCCGTACCTACACACCTCTGGGTCCTTGCTATCCTCCGTCGTGGGCCTTAGCGGCCACCGAGATTCCAATCCACGCCAGTATTTTTGTGATTGGTCCTTCATCCATGGTGGGGCCATCACATTACTTAATATCTTGAGAGTGGCGGTTGGTGTGGAGTGATGTCCCTTGTCCAAAAAGCTTTGGTACGTACGAGGCGTTGGGATCCCTCCGTATCGTTTTGACGGCATGTACGCCGTATTTCTTGTGGACGTGAGGGTTGTCGTAGTGGTGGTGGTAGCGGTAGATGCGGGTATGGAGGCAACGTTCAGTCCACTGGTCCTCACATGCGTCGCGGCTCTTGGATTGTCTACCAGGGGTTCGGTGACCTTATCCCTCTTGGTGCCAATGTTATTGTTAATTGGGAAATATGTCATACCCTTCCACTCATACCATGGTTCGCCTTGGGTGCGGGCCAGTCTCTCTGGTGCCCCACTCTCTGGAGTCTCTTTTCTTCCACGTCTCGTAGGGGTAGTCCCCCTAAAATTCCTTTCCCTTCGTCCTTGAGAACTCTCGTTATCTGAGTGCTGGCTTCCCTACTTCTTTGTTCTATTAATCTATCTTCCTCTTCTTCTTTCTCTTCGTTTAACAACTCTTCATCCGACAGAGCAAAGCTCTCCCGTAACGCTGCTTGCAGTCTTGATTCGGCTCGATCGTCTGCATAAGCCGGAATTCCGGTGTTTTTTAATTGCATTTCTATCAAGCAAAAACGCAACAACCGATCCCGAATCACTTCTTCCTCCCCTCTAGTACTCAGACTTCTCACCTGAAGTTCTTCTTCCACTTCTCTTGCCGATAATTTATTTACCGACCTCTTTACGGCTCAGTACTCTCGTTCCAATTTCTCTAAGCGCATGGCCTCCTTACTCACATGCAGCCTCATGTTCCAAGCTGTTGTCCCTAATTGTCCCCACTCGTCTATTACCACCACTTAGGCACTGGCATGGTGTATTGCACTCGTCTTCACGATGCTCTGCCCCACTAGACTCACTCTATACAGCCGATGTCCTCACTTACGGGAATTTGTTCCACAGTATCTGACGAAGATAATTTAACCCCCCCCCTCCAAAAATAAAATAAAGTTATAGAAAGTCCTAAAATACTTTATAGTAAGTAAGTTCACCTTTTAAGTAAAATTATAGTAAAGCTAGTAAAAGTCCCAAAATACTACAAAGCTTAAAAAAAGATACTTAAGTTCGTCAGAAAATAATTTCTAACGTGTCGACGTACGTCTTGTTTACCAGCTACTAGACACACGGCTGCTAGTATATATATATAGCAGCACATCGTGTCGAGCTGTAAATCGCCGTTGACCTTAGTTTGTTTGACTTAAACTACTGGGCCCCCCTGGACACTTAATAACAAAGATCTTGCTATCCCGCTATTCTTATTCACAGGTTCCAATAGTTGTAGCTTTTCATAAAATTTCTCTTAACCTCACAACGACCGACAACAATGACGCAATTTGCCTATACTCGTACTCTATTTACGCCACAATAGTTTTCACTTGCCAGACGCGCTCTCCCCACAAGGGAAGCCGTTTATAACGTATATTTTACAATCACCAAGGTGACTTACCGTTGATGAGAAAATATCGAAATTATTCTCTCTCGTACGTCTCTGTTCGACAACGCTCTTTCTACTCGCCCCTTCACTGGACCTGTCTCAAAAGGGGATTCGTGTGGGCAAATGAACACAAAAGGCGATGTTAACTTTATTTTACGAATTTATTAAAATAAAAACAACCGCTATCTACAATCACTTCACGTACCTTCTCTTGGTCCTGATGCTAGGCACAGGCCCTCGATCGCCACCACAACGCCAGTGGTGCGCTTAAAGAGCCACGTTAGTCCGCTCACACGCACACACACTTACGCACCTTTACACCCACTTCCCCTCTCACACTACTCTCGGTCTGGGATGAGGTCCTCTCGGCGTGGTTGCCTGTCCGTACCTACACACTTCCACACTCGCACTCGGCGTAACCTATAGGTCCCGGGCGTAGATTGCCTTCGCAACCGGGGACGGTCCTAAACACGCCTTACAACTCACAGCGTCCCGACGCCGGCCATCGATCCGTCCCGCCCTTACACCACGGCTATGGAACTACTCACTCGCTCTCGGTCTCACGCGCCCTTTTCTTTCTCTCTCTCTCTCTCTCTCTCTCTCGTCTATCGCTATAGCCGACAATCACACCCGCGTTCCCACGTAACCAACACACTGTATCTTGGCGAATCCCAAGCTTCCTTACAGTAAGACCAGTCCACCATGAGCGTCGAGGGTTGCAGTCNTTATGATGATGATGATGATAATAATGATGATGATGATGATAATAATGACGATGATGATGATGATGATAATGATAAAGCTAATGATGATGATGATTACAATGATAATGATAATAATTATGATAATGATGATAATGATAATGATGATGATAATGTTGATAATGATAATAATAATGACGATGGAAATGATGATGATGATGATAATAAGGATGATGATAATAATGATGATGATAATGATAATGACAATAATGATGATCAAGATGATGATGATGATGATTATTATAATAATGATAATAATAATGTTGATAATGATAATAAAGACAATGATAATGATAATAATAATGATAATGATGATGATAATAATGATGATAATAATGATAATGATAATGATGATAATAATGAAGATAATGATAACGATGATGATAATTATGATGATAACAATGATAATCATAATAATGATAATAATAATGATAGTGATTATAATAATGATGATAATAATGATAATACTGAGAATGATAATGATGATATTGATGATAATGATGATGATGATAATAATTATGCTCATGATGATGTTTCTTATAATAATAATAATAATAATGATTATCGTAATGTTGTTCTAATAATAATGACAATGAGATTAAAATGATTGTATTGGAGATAATGATAGTAATGCTAATAATTATGATAATGATGTTGATAATCACGATGATAATAATGCTGATGATGGTGATGATAATAATTATGCTCATGATGATGTTTCTTATAATTATAATAATAATAATGATTATCGTAAGTTGATGATGATAATAAAAATAAAGATAATGACGATGATTCTTATAGTGATGATTACGACGATTTTGATGTCGATGATAATGCTTATCATGATTATAGGAATGATTGTTAAGATAATAATGTTTTAGATTAATATAATGGCAATTATAATAACATTAAAGATGAAAATGATGATGATCATGTTAATTATATGGACGATGAAAATCATATTGCTTATGATGATGATAATGATATTGTTAATGATAATGATGCCGGCGTTCATAAAAATGATAGAAGAGACCGTCATACAAATAATAATATTTATAACGATGAATATAATGTGTATGAAGGCGACTACAATTAAGTTGATAATGATAGATATAATGCTTTTAATAATTATAAAAATAATAAATATAATAATAATAAAGATAGTTATAATAATGTTACGTGTATGATTGGTAATAATAACAATAATGAGGATAATAAAACTAATGATAATAACAGTCATAATGTATTGATTGAAGTTTTTAATATTTATGATGTTGATAATGCTGATGATAAAAAGCTAATAATAATGATTATGACGATAATCATGATTGATGTGGTGATAATGTTAATGATAGAGACAATGATGGAGCTTGTAATGATGGTGAAGTCGATAATTACTATGATGCTAAATGTACGATATTGATGATAATAATGACAATAATTAGGATTGTGATACTAATAGTAAATATTAATGAAAATGAAGACGATGATAACAATAACTATGTTAATAATAATAACTACAGCATTGGGAATAGAGTAGTTCTGATATTTATTATTATGATATCTATCATAATGATAATATCAATAAGGCCGATTATAATGATGATAGTGATGACGATAGTAATGATGATGATAATGATAGTCATTATTATTATATTTATGCTGGTAACCATAATAATGATGATGAAAACAACGACACTAAATATGAACACTATACTGATGCTAATGATGTTGATAACAATAACAATATTGACGACTATCATTAAAATAATTATGATAACAATAATAACGTTCAGATAATGATGATAATAACTATGATAACAATGATGATAATAATAATTAAAATAACGACGATGATTATGATTTAAAAGGCAATGATAATAATGCTGATGATGGTGATGATAATAATTATGCTCATGATGATGTTTCTTATAATAATAATAATAATAATGATTATCGTAATGTTGTTCTAATAATAATGACAATGAGATTAAAATGATTGTATTGGAGATAATGATAGTAATGCTAATAATTATGATAATGATGTTGATAATCACGATGATAATAATGCTGATGATGGTGATGATAATAATTATGCTCATGATGATGTTTCTTATAATTATAATAATAATAATGATTATCGTAATGTTGTTCTAATAATAATGACAATGAGATTAAAATGATTGTATTGGAGATAATGATAGTAATGCTAATAATTATGATAATGATGTTGATAATCACGATGATAATAATGCTGATGATGGTGATGATAATAATTATGCTCATGATGATGTTTCTTATAATTATAATAATAATAATGATTATCGTAATGTTGTTCTAATAATAATGACAATGAGATTAAAATGATTGTATTGGAGATAATGATAGTAATGCTAATAATTATGATAATGATGTTGATAATCACGATGATAATAATGCTGATGATGGTGATGATAATAATTATGCTCATGATGATGTTTCTTATAATTATAATAATAATAATGATTATCGTAATGTTGTTCTAATAATAATGACAATGAGATTAAAATGATTGTATTGGAGATAATGATAGTAATGCTAATAATTATGATAATGATGTTGATAATCACGATGATAATAATGCTGATGATGGTGATGATAATAATTATGCTCATGATGNCAATCACACCCGCGTTCCCACGTAACCAACACACTGTATCTTGGCGAATCCCAAGCTTCCTTACAGTAAGACCAGTCCACCATGAGCGTCGAGGGTTGCAGTCAAGGAAGTCGACGCTGTGTGATACCTGGGCCTCTCTCGCCTGCTGAACAATACACCTCTCACCTCGATCTCGGCTCGGGTCCTCATGGGAGGACGCTTCGTCTCAAGATAGCCACCGTTCAGGGTCGGATGGGTCGGGATCAGGCTTATTTTTCTGGGTCCTTCTTCCCACTCACATTCTCACTCGCTCTCTCTCTCACTCACACTTAATAATCGCTATACTCACGGCTTTCTCACTCCACGTACTCTCTTCTACACTTCGCTCTCGGTGGTCTCACACCCACTGAACTCATCAGTTGCGTCCGTCCCCAACTCGTCGCTCGGTAGATCAACTAACTATCTTTTGACCTAGCTACCCAGTCCCTAAATTATCCACCGATCTCTCTCATTCGTGTCGCCGCCGCGGCACTTACAAAAATCTCCATACGCACTCTTCATACTACCTTGACCTATTGGCCCTTAGCGCCTCGTCCTTTCTTCTCCTTATGGAAAAGTCGCTACAACAGAGCAAACAGAAAAGGCTATGGACATTAGCATAGTTATCTAGCTTCAGAGCAGGGGCGTCAACTGTGGCGTGGTAAACCAAATTGCAAAGCAAATTTTGCCACGTCACAGATGATGATAATGATGATGATAATAATAATAATTTTAATAATAAAAAGATTCAATTAAAAATCAAATTTCACTTTTCATGATTTAATTGAAATATTCAATTTTACTGAAGCTTGCGGTTGACGCAACGTTTTACAAGTTCGAAGAAAAAGGCAAATAAGTCAAGAATAGTGTACTTTATGACGAATATTTACCATAACCATCAATTGTTAAATCAAACAGTCATAATCAACAACGAATCATATCTATTCATAGTCGAAAAATATGTAAATCAACAATTAAGATTAATTTTTTTATTTTAGTTGTAATCGTTTCGTTGAAGAATCATACATTTTGGAAAACCCGTGTCGAANTAAAAATAATAATAATTATAATAATAATGATCGTAATAAAAATGATGATACTAATGATAATGATAATGATAATAAAAATCAACGTTAAGATAATGATAATGATAATGATGATGATAATGACGATGATAACAATAATAATGATAATAATAACGACAATGATAATAATGATAAAACTAATGATGATGATCATTATACTAATGATAATCATAATAAAAATGATGATAATGATAATTATGGTTAGGTGACGACTTGCGTAAATTAATGAATTCTTATTTATATTCTATTTTATCCTGTTATATTTCATTCCCAATGATAAAATTTTAAGACTCTTTACAGAGTCATACTCAACGAGAGTCGTCGCCTAACAAAGCTGACTGTGAACTTCGTGGCTCTTG
>NW_019379610.1:52290-120649 GCF_000648655.2 Copidosoma floridanum | reverse complement strand
AATGATTAAATTTATAATAATAATAATGAGAATGATGATAATGATGATGATGATGATGTCAATGATGATGATGATGATGATGATGATGATGATGATGATGATGATGATGATAAGGATGATGATGATGATGATGATGATGATGATGATGATGATGATGATTATGATGATGATAATAATGAAAACAATAATTATCAGAATGATAATGATAAAAATAATGTTAATAGTAATTTTAATGATAGTCAAATTGATAAGAATAATGATAAATATTATTATGGTGATAAAAGTTATGATGAAAATAATGGTAATGATAATGACAACGACAATAATAATGATCATGACAACGATAATAATCATAATGATAAAAATAAAGATAATGATAATGATGATAATAATAATTGTAATGATGAAAATCAAAATGATGATGATAATGATAATAATAATGATAATGATAATGAGAATACTGATGATCATGTTGATAATAATGGCGATAATGATAATAATAATAATAATGTTAATGTGGATGACGATAACAATGATAATAATGATAATTTTATCATAATAATAATAATGATAATAATAAAGACAATGATGATAATAATGTTGGTGTTAATAATAATAATGATAATCATAAAAATAATAAAAGTAATCTTAATAAAAATAATAATAAAGAAAATGATAATGATGATTATTATTTTTATAATAATCATAATGATAATAATGATAATGATGATGATGATGATGATGTCGATGATAAAGATGACTAGGTTTATGACACTAATAATGTCGATGACTATAACGATCATAATGACAATGACAATTTCTATTATGACGATAAAGATAGTAATAATAACGATGATTATAATAATGACGATGACAATGACGGTGATGATTATGATAATAGTAATAAAGATAATAATGATGATGATGTTCATCATAAGGATGATGACGATAATAACATCTATGATTATGATGACAATGGTGTTGGTAATGTTGACATTGACGATTACAAAGATGATGATAATTATAAAGATGATGATAATAATGATTTTGATGATGATGATGGCAATAATAATGATGACAATAATAATTATCAAAGAGACAATGATGATAATAATAATAATAATAATGATGCCAAGGATAATAAAGATAAAAATACCGACAATTATGATAATAATGATGATGGGTATGATGATAAGGAGATGATAAGGATGATAATAATAATGATTATAATAATAATGATAATAATAATGAAGATGTTGATGATGATAATGACAATGATGATAACTATAATAATGATAATAATGATAATAAAGATAACGATAAAGATGATCTTAATATTATTGGTGATGATAATATTAATAATGTTGATGATGTTGATATTGCTCGCGATCATATAGATCATGATGATGTTAATAAGAACGACAGCAATAAATACGACATTACCGATGTTGACGATAATAATAATGATGATAAAAATGCTAATTTTAACAAAAATGATGATGATAAGGATGATGATGATAGTGACCTTGATAATGATAATGATGATTATGATAATAATGATGATTATAATATTTAAAATGATGTTGATGAGGATGATGATGATAGTGACGTTGAAGATGATGATAATGATAATGAAAATAATGATGATAATGATAATGATGATAATAATAGTGAAGATGATATGGACGACGTTAACGACGACGATGACTTCAATGACAACAACGATGATCACTATGATGATGATAATAATGATGATGATTATGATGATGATAGTTATGATAATGATGATGATGATGATGATGATGATGATGATAATTATGATAATGATGATGATGATGATTATGATGATGATGATAATGATAATGATGATGATGATGGTGATTATGATGACGATAATGATGATGATGATGATCATCATGAGGATAATGACGATAATAACAATTATAATAATGATGACAATGGTATTGGTAATGATGACAATGACGATGACAAAAATGATGATAATTATTAAGATAATGATAATAATGATATTGATGACGATGACGGTAATGAAAATGATGATAATGATAATAATGATGATGACGATGATGATAATGATAATAATAATGATGATAATGATAATGATAATAATAATAATGATGTGAGCATTGTTGGTGATGATGATATAGATAATGTTTGACGATGTTGATATTGTTTGCGATGATATAGATGATAATAATGATGATAGGGACGAACAGCAATGATTACGACGACAACGATGTTGAAGATAATAATGATTATGATAATAATAATGTTTCTGACAATTATAATAACGATGATGAAGATGTTAATATTGTTAGTGATGATAATATTATTGAGGATAATAATGTTGATATTTTTCGCTATTGTAATAATGATGATAATGATGATAGTGACGGCGACAACCTTCACGACATTGATTAAGACAACGATGTTGACGAGAATGATCATAATAATGATAATAATCCTAAAAATAATAATGACGTTAACGATAATGTTGATGACTAGGTTTTTAACAACGATAATGTCAATGACTGTAACGATCATAATAACAATGACAAAGAACGTTATGACGATAATAATAGTAGTAATAATATGGATAATAATGATAATGACGATGACAATGATGATGATAATCATGATGATAATGATGACGATGATAATAATGATAATAATAACGATGATAATGATAATGATAATGATAGTGATGATGTTAGCATTGTTGGTGATGATGATATAGATAATGTTTGACGATGTTGATATTGTTCGCGATGATATAGATGATAATAATGTTGAGAGGGACGACAGCAATGATTACGACGACAACGATGTTGAAGATAATGATGATAAAGATAATAATGCTGTTTCTGACAAAAATGATGATGATAACGATGATAATGATAATGACGTTGATAATGATGATGACGATAATGTTTGTGATGATGATAATGACGATGACTAGGTTCATGAGAATGATGATGTCGATAATTATGACGATGATGATGAAGATGACAATGTTAACTATGACGATGACAATAACGGTAATGATAATGATGATTATGATGATACTGAAAATAATAATAATGACAACAATGATAATGATGATAATAATTATGATTATGATAATTATCATGTTGTTTATGATGATTTGAAGATGACAAGGATGATGATGATGATGATGATGATGTTGATGATGTCGATAATGATGATGATAATGATGTTAATGATGATGATGACGTTGATGATAATGATGATGATGACGATGGGAACGATTATAACGATGATGTCGGTGATGACGACGATGGCGATAACGATAATAATAATGATGATGATGATGATGACGATGATAATGATGACGACGGTGATGATAAGGATGATGACAATAATGACGACGAGGATTATTAGGATAAGGATGAGGACGACATTGACGATGACGACAGTGACAATGACGATGACGACGATACGACGACGATGATGACGACGTTGACTATGATGACGAGGATAATGATGATGGTGACGATGATGATGATGATGATGATGATGGTGATGATGATGCGAATATCTTTGTTATGAACATTGTCTATTTCTCTATGTTGGATTGTTATTGTAAGTCTTTTCAAGAAGTGAGAACTTTTTAATTTTTACGTTAAGCGTAGCATAGAAAGTTCGTACAGAAATACTTACTTTTTTTGATTATGTTTTAATTTTATTTGGAGAAGCTCTGTATGAGACTTTGGTTGTCTGCGTTTTAGTTTGTTATTTTCAACCTGACATTGCCTCTTGATTCAGTTACATTGTTTTTCTGTTTTATTTACAGCATCCATAAATTTCTTTTTTATGTTTTTATTGCAGTTGTTTTATATGATGCTGGCGTTCCTACTAAAATTATTTAGGTAATTTGTTACTTTGTTTGTCAGTCGACATGTCAGGTTCAAAGTCCCGCTAATTTACCATAAAGAAGTGTTTAGTATATTTGTCAGGTAAAAGTGTCATGTTGATTCTTTTACGCTAGATTTTTGGTGAATTAAACATGAAATAGTAAAACTTGTACTTTCAACTTGTTAAACGCTGTGAGATCAGCTAATATAATTAGTAAAAGAAAAAATCATCCTTTAGCTCCAGTAAAGGGATTTGAACCTTGTTTGGATCATTGGTATATGATTGTCTTTACCACTTGGCCAAAATGGATTAGACTTTTATGACCGAATTCACGTCCTTATTAGGTACATCTCAAATTTATGTTTATTATATGATTTCGTCAATGTCATGCACCACCTTAGTTTCCTAATTGATAATCAACTTTTCGTTAACGTCCATTTTACATCATTTCGTGTCTCTTAAGGCGTTTATTAACATTAAATCTAGTAATTGATTACCAACCTTTTTACGTTTACAGATTTTACTTAAACTCTAAAGATACTTCACTTTCCAATGGAAAAAAGTCTCCTCTTAAAAATGTTACAAATTTGTTTTTACTGCTTTATTAAAGTTGTGTATTATTTTTTTGTTTTTAATACATTAATGTGCATATCGAATACCAACAGAAATGTCTTTGAGATAATGCTTTTTACAATCTCGATCTTTAGTAAAGATAACAATTTCCAAATTTTTTTTTCAATCCAATAGTTTTCGAAAAAAGCTTATTTTATTTATAAGCTTATGTTGCAGAAATTTATATAACTTATCTGAGTACTGAACAAATGAGTGACGAATTATTTTTTCTGCTTGTATTCGATACACACATAAGAGTCTTAAAAAGGAACAGGTAATCCACATCTTTGTTGTAGCAATTACAACAAATTTATTACACTTTTATGAATAGGCTATTTCTCTTCGGAATAAAAAGTATATATCAAGTTTAAGTAAAATCCGTGAACGAAAAGTAGTTATAAAATCAATTACTCAATTCACTGTTAACGAACGTATTAAAAGACACGAAACAATATGAACTGTACATTTACAAAAAGTTAATTATCAATTAGGTAACTAAGTTGGTAAATGTTATTCACGAAATCATAAAATAAACATAAGTTTTAGATGTACCTGATAAGGACGTAAATTATGTTCCACGTGTCTAATTCATTCTGGCCAAGTGGTAAAGACACTTGACTATTGTTAATCCAGACCAGGTTGAAATCCCTTTACTGGATGCTTTTTTTTACTATTTATATCAGCTATCCTAACAGATTTTTAGCAGTTAGATGTACAAGTTTTACTTTTTCATTTTTGAATCGCCAAAAATCTAGCTTATAAAAATCTACATGACACTTTCACATGATAATTTTACATGACACTTCCATATGGTAAATTGGCACGGCTTTTGACCTGACATGTCACCTGGCAAATAACGTGACAAGTCACCTAAATATTTTCAGTAGGGGAGCCGTTCGCAGAGCCGGTCTGTATACTATTTATTAATTATATTTACATTTCTAATTTGCTTGACACGTCCATACATTTATACATATCCATTCAGCACAGCATCCATTTGGTAGCTATCACCAACACTTTTTTGTAACAAATGTTTAGCTACTTGGAGAATAGTTTGTACCAGAATTACTAATTCAAATATAGTAATGTTTCGGCTAATGCTTGTATCATGCACGGCCAATTAGAACACGTTGGTATATTTGTAGTACCCTTATAATAGTTTGTGTTACTGCTTAGAGTCTTCTTGATTACGCAGAAATAGATAGAGCTCTTCGTAGCAGTACTTACACACATGCATAAAGTGGTTGCTCCCTACAGTTTGTACTATTAATGTCATTATACGTTGAACGTGTTTCCATTCATGAAGCATAAAAATTTATGTATTTGTTGTGCATCATGTTTTAAAAAAAAATTTGGTAATGTACGTTCTGTTTATTTTTATAGATCTACTTGAAAAGTTTTATTCCACATACGATAAATGATTAATTTTTAAGATTATTCATAAATAGGAACAAATTTGAATAGAACTTGTGTTAAGAACTGTTAATATTCTGGTACTCAACTTCTATAAAAGAGCTTATACAATTCTATAAACAAATATACCCTAAAATTTTTTTCATTTAGTACAACAGTAATATACAGGTGAAAAACTTTAATTGTCTCAAAATTTTTTACTTAATTTATGTTTTTAAAGAACTTTTATAAATAGAAAAATATTTATGAAACAATAGGTACAATGTCTTCTATTTATGCGCATTTTGGTCTTATAAGCTTTTTGAATCAAAGTAATTGAACAATTAGGAATTGTAACTAAAAATGAGGATGACAAGAGTTAATTTATAGCAGACTAGTAATAACTAAAGTTTTTATCATTAAAGCCTTTAATCAAGCAATAAATTTAATAATTAAGTGTGATGAAATTTGTGGTTATGATAGAGACATTTACCTTACTAAATGTCGGCTGTACAGATTTCTCTTTATGTATTTCTCATCAATTGTACATTTTTAATTTATTTTATTATAATTCACTTATTTTTAGCAAACAGTGTATACTTACACTTTTAGCATTGTATATGTATTTTGTGTACTTGCGTAATTACATTCATTATTTATTTAATTTAGTGTCAGATAATGTTCTGGTGCCGCATATATAAGGCAGCTTTTCTTTTGTCATGGGTCCCGAGACACCTCACCCTTGTTTTATAAACTCTCTTTATGATATTTAACGTTGTCTTTAATACACAGTGGGGTATCAGCTATTAAGCAGAATTTCTTCCAGTAGAAAATCTTAAATTATTTTCTAATTGATAAATTAACGAAGAGTATCAAGTTCACAATAGGCATATGACAATAATATATAATTATTAAAAAAATTTTAATACCAAGTAATATTGAAGTCAGGGTTGCCAGATTATGGAAAGTGCACCCCACCGCTAGAGGCTGCTGAAACCGCAAAAAATCTTATGAAACCGAACGGAATTTGAAATTCATTTGTACTTCGTCCCCAAAATTTTAAAGCCTATGATTAATACCTACTTACTTAATTATTTAAAATTGTGTAGCTCTAGGGAATAATACTTAACAAATGTAGATAGAATTGAAAAAATGAGCACTGGCGAGACATTGATTTGTTAAATGCGCAATTTTAAATTCTTTTGTTATTTTACGAAATAGAAAAACTATAACTACAAAGTAAATTCATAGTGATCTTAACCATGAATCTATTAATTAATTAGTAGAACAGTATAAATTTAGTTTAAGGTGATGGTGGATTTTCGTAACATAATTAACAAATTCAAACTTTGCGCGTAAAGAATCAATCACCGGTAAGTGTACAATACACAATACGAATCGATGAGTATCCAACCCCATCTGCATCAAGTCAGGTCAAGCTAAAAAGCTTGAAAACTCGTTGACAGTGCTTACACTTGTCGATTATTAAAGTATCTAGTTGTATGCCTGCCCTGGCGAGTGTTTGTCGAAATCTAAATTGAATAAAATCCTGCATTTCCTTTCTTCGACGTTGTTTATTTTAGACTGGTTGAAAGAACTGTTTGAAGAAAAAATTATGAATGGCCAGCAGGAGGCATATTGCTTGTTTTGCAGATGTTTCTTGAGACCACATCATGGTGATCTTGTTGATCACTCAAAAACTATTAAACATAAAGCACTAGCCAATGCTCGCCAATCTACCCAGCAATCAACACTCTTACAGCATGGTATTAATCTAACTTTTCTTATTTCTTTTAACTTTAAATATTTCAAATCAATTTTTTGATTTCTAGGAGTAATGAAACAGACTGCAGTGAATGATCAGATAAAATCAATTGATATTCACCTAGCTGTATACATAGCAATGCATGCATCCATAAGATCTGTTGACCACTAAGAAGAGCTTTTGAGGACTTTGGGAAAAGAAAGCCCACTAGAACAGAAACGAATTCACAGATTAAAATGCTCAGAAATTATCACTGCTGTTATTGCGCCAGCCCTTTTATCTCACCTTGTTTAGGATGTAGGAGAGAGTTCCTTTTCTATTATAGCTGATGAAGCAACGGATGTATCTGTTACGAAGTTTATGGGGCTGTGTATCAGATACTTTAGTCAATTGCAGGATGAAATGATAACAAATTTTTTGGGCATCATTGAGATGACCCAATGCGTGGGAGAAGTGTTAGCTGAATCTTTAGTCCAATATTTAAATTAGGTTGGATTAATCCCTCAAAAAATGTATGCTATTGGTACAGATGGAGCTGCAAAAATGTGCGGGTCAAAGAACTCGTTGTATATGTATCTCTCAAAACATGCTCCACCATTAATTTTGTTTAAATACATATGCCACAGTATTAATAAGTGTGCACAATATGCATTCCAGAAAATGCCTGATCATTTGAATTTTTAATTAAGAGGGATTTACAAGTACTTTGCGCATAGTTCTATGAAACACAAAGAGTACAAAGCTTTTTACAAAGTTGATACTTTTTATTAAAATTATTTTTAGTTGGTACGGTATTAACATTCTAATTATTTTGAATTTATTTGTAGAGAAGAAACAGTGACAAAAATCCCAAAGAACCTCAACCATTATGCTCCACTCGTTGGACGTCATCGTTGCCAACATCATCGATACTACTCTTGCAGTACGATGATTTTTCAAACTTTTTCGCGCAAAAATCTAAGAAAAATGATTACAACGCTAAAACTTTGATGAAACTGTTCAGAGACCCTTCTAATCAAATGTACCTCACATTTCTTAGATCTATGTTATTGGAGGGGAATGAGGTAAATCTTTCTTTTCAGCAGACAAATGCAGATGTAGACAAATTATAATCCTGCTTAAGAAGATTAGTTTTTTTACTTGCTTCTCGCGTATTGAAAACTGAATGCATGGCTGTCACGACGAGGCCAGGAATTTTACAGTCTGTTGAGCTTCAAATGCTGAATGATATGATATCAGTTCGAGAAAATTTATGTCCACTAGATAGAGTTGACTTCGAGAAATCCTTCAAAAGACTACAAGTACAAAGACTACAGTTACCACTTGAACTAATCGGTAAGTAAATTATACAAAGCATTCAAATAATGAATATTTAACCACATGCTAATAGTAAATTACGTCCCTGCGGCGCAAAGACTTTGCACCCGAGGTAAGAAAAAAAATAACTTAATGTACGATTTAATAATTTTGTATTACTCCTGTCTTATCTCATTTTGCAGATGCAGATTTGGATTTAGAAATATTAAAAAACCAGTGGAGATTTTTGGGTACCTTAACTCTTTCAGATATTTGCATACATTCAGATCATAACAGTGACCTTCAGTCGATAGATAGTGTACATTTTTGGAGTTGTCTCTTGTCGGTAAAAAATGCTGCAGGCAAACAGCAATTCAAGGAACTGGCTATGTTTGCCTTAAAATGTTTATCTTTGCCAATCAGTAATGCCATCGTAGAAAGAATATATAGTTTTTTATAAGAACTAAAAAGAGGAGCCGCATGCAGATGCAAATGCTATCCGCTTTATTATTTCAAAGAGTGCGTTTAATGTATACTAACTTATATTTTTTTTGCATTCCTTATTTATCTAAAATAACTCGTAGTCGTAATTTATATAAATCTTTCTGTTAATTGAGGTTAAGAATTCATGCTGTAAATCATTTATAATCACAGATTGCAAATGTTGACACATTTTACATCGTCGATGTATATATTAAAAAACAATCACCTTTCATCAGATCAAACTAATGAAACCCAAAAACTGAGATTTAACGAGAAAGAAAAAGAAGAAGACTTTATTACATTACATACTTTTTGGTGAAAACACCGAAAATGAATATAAATCTATTTTCTGGTAGCAATTAAATAATTATTCACAAATCTCGAATAAAGTACCTTAAATAATGTTTTAACTTTAAAAAATAACCAAAGTTGCTGTAGATTTACAAACTGTCAATAAATAGATTAACGTAATAATAATGTATAAATAAAGTGTTTAATTTCCCTGAAATACAATATAAGTACATCAATATGTACACAACTTATACCAATTTATAATCTGATTCCTTCAAATTTTTCTAAAAATGCAAAACCACACGAAATGCGGTGAACCACATTTCGAAATTTTAACCATAAACTTGCTGCATAAACCGCACGATTTGTGGTAAACAGCGCAATCTGGCAACCCTGATTGAAGTAACACAGACAAAAAAATGATAGTTAAAAAAAAAATTTGCCCTTACGGAGATTTAAGCCCAGTAATAATAAGTGCAAAAGTACATGATTAATACGTAACTACCTCACTACTGGCACACTATCTGCTGTACTATTCAAAATCACATGGGTTTACGGTGAAGCTTCAAGGCTTAAGTTTAAGTATTAGTTTGTTTTTCTATTGCTGATTGTGCTAAAGTTTAACTTCCTTGAAGTAATAATTACTTATTACTATGGAAAAAGCTACATGTGTTAAAGGACAATATTTCAATTTCAGAAAAAACATTCATTATTAAATAAACGTAAGAATAAAAGCAAAGAGTAAGTATATTGTTAAAAAATTTAAGAAAAGCAAAATATTTATTAAAAAATTAATGTTTTTAAACGTAATAGTACATATTCATTTGTCACGTAAAACTTTCTTTTTTAAGCATGGCTGTAATAACCTAAACTATTCAAGTTGTAATAACAATAATTTTATAACATAATGCGTTACTATTACTCGATCTGTCGCTTTATACGAGAAAAAAACCCAGTTCTTTATAGTGTTTAGCCATCCAAGTATTTAATACTCATTGAACGAGTAATACATGACTGGTCATAATAACACACTTACGGTGGTTCTTTACTTAACCCATTTACTTGAACTTATAGTGAAATTCAAAGGTATTATTATTTAAGGTATGAGGCATCTCCTCTCGAAATTTCAAGTCCCTTTATCAGGCAAACGTATCAAAATGAGTCAGTCAAAAAATTCACTTTGATTATAAACTGTTATAAAAATTACTTTTACAAACTATGATATCATCAAATATCTTATAAAGTAGATTTAAAATTGTAAAAGAAAAAGTTCAATTTTCTAACACACCTCTATAATCCTACTGTAAGTAAGGGATACATCCCAAGCTAGTTAACTATAAAATCAATAAGTTGTCTTGTGAAGAACTTAATCAATTCGCGAGCTACAGCACTTATACTTTGAGATCAGATTGTAAAATATATTTTCAAACTCCGATGAATTTTATTCAACAAAATGCTTATTCAACTGACTTAAGCTGAAGCAGGACACAATTTTTAACGGGGTATTGGCCTTTAAACTACGTTTTATCACAAATAAATAATTTATTAAGATCAAATAAATACGGTATGAGATAAAGCACGTCTACGAAGCAATCTCAAAGGGTTTTTGCCTCTACAATGAGAAATCGTTAGCAACAATTCGCAAGCCTCACTCGGCCATTGGAATCCAATTGTCTGTACTTATGGTTATGAATCAACCTGAGTTTGAGCAAAATGAAATTACCAAGGAGAAAAACTATTACGCCATATGCAAGACTGCTGATACCAGAGAGAGAAAGAATTACTCTTCGTAGTCGAGCTTCTTGATAAAGTGACTAAATCCTTCATCATACCTTTCTTTTCATCATGCCACTCCCTTTATTACCCAAAGCCGCCAAAACTACTAATTGCATTCGTTCATTTTCGCAGTTTTCTTGCACCTGGTCGTAGCAGTTGATAAACTATGGCGTTTCTGCGCCCCACTCAGCTGCCCCTTAGGGTAGTGGTGGGGATAGGGCGATACTGCACCAGGGGTAAGGGGGTACTATGAGAAGAGCTATTAGACGGAGTCCGAACGTGATATGTGTGTACACATATATCTTGCTTCCAGAGTGCTCTCTCTTTCTCCTTGTGCTGTTGGACAAGGGTCCATGCGTTATCTCTCTCTTTCTCCTTGTACTGTTGGACAAGGGTCCATGCGTTATCTCTCTCTTGCTCCCAGCATGGCGGTGGTGACAGGTAGTGGTGGGGATAGTGCGATACTGTGCCAGGGGAAAGGGGTACTATAAGACAAGCTATTCGGCAGGATCCGAACGTGATATATATATATATATATATAATATGATATCAGTTCGAGAAAATTTATGTCCACTAGATAGAGTTGACTTCGAGAAATCCTTCAAAAGACTACAAGTACAAAGACTACAGTTACCACTTGAACTAATCGGTAAGTANAGGTCCACCTTGATTTACGTAGATATTTGCTTGTTTTAACGTAATTTTTAATCAAATTATATTTGAGTAAGCTCCCCCCCAATCCTCCTACTCCCCCTCAGCTCCCGCGCAGCTCCCCCTTCACCTTTCTCTCCTCCTCCCCCCCATAAAATACTTATTTATCAAATGTTTTACTATCATAAATGTTAAAAAATTTACGCAATTAAGTACCCAAGTCATAACTCGTTTTTAGGGTTGTTTAAGTCACTGATCATAGGTCTTTCTCTGTCTATTCGCTTTCCCTTACTCACTATATGTCTCTTAAGTACCATTATTTGTTTAACTTGATTGAACTTTTACATTTCAAATCTCTTTCTGGTCCATGTCTCATTACTTGTGTATTTATCAATGCAGGCTGAAAATTAGTTCACAACATCAGAATAAGTGACTCACAAAGAAGTTGATAAAACATATGATTAACTTAACATAATTAAATTAACATAAATATTCATCTTCCAATAGTATTTTAAATTAATGTCAGAGAGGATTTTCCACAACACGAATTAAAATTAAAAATAAATGCTATAGTAGTATTAATAAGAACTTTAAGTATATTAGACGGTCTCTGTAGAGGAACAAGATTAGAAATAACAAAATTATTTACGTATAATATAGAAGCAGAAATAATTATGGGAGAAAAAAAAGCAAAGCTTATATTCCTAGAATAACATTAAATTCCGGCACCTTATTATCATTACCTTTTGTCTTTTATAAAAAACAGTTTCCCTTTGTATTAGCATGTTCTATATTTATTAACAAATCAGAAGAACAGAGTTTTGATTCTTTAGGATTATGTATTAAAAAACCTTTATCCTCTTACGGACAATTATACGTTACCTTATTAAGATGTAAGAATCCAAAAAGAATTTTTATTCGAATTGTATCCGAAAATAAATCAGAAATTAAAAATATTCTTTGGCTAGAAATTGTTCAGTTATTCAAAAATATGTAACTTTGATGATCGTCACATTTAAACAGACGTATGTTAATTCATAAAAACCATAAAAAACAAATATATGAAAAATGGGGAAAGGGTTTTAAAAGAACAGATGGGTTAAAATGACACATGAAATGTCACAAAATTAAGCTAACAGAATGAATTGTTGTTTCAGAAGCTTAATTGTGTTTGTCTATTTAATTATACCTCCTCCTGAATTCTGTCTTTTACTTAATAAAGTCCTCAGGTAATCAAAAATTTTATATTTGGGTTAAGTAGACATGGACCACAAAGAGATTTGAAATGTAAAAGTTCAATCATGTTAAACAAATAATGGTACTTCAGAGACACATAGTGAGTAAAGGGAAGCGAATAGACAGAAGTAGACCTATGATCAGTGACTTTAAAAACCCTAAAAACGAGGTATGACTTAGGTACTAAATTGCGTATATTTTTTAACATTTATGATGGTAAAACATTAGATAAATAAGTATTTTGTTGGGGGGAAGGTGNAGGGGAGCGAGGGGGAGGGGGGAGCGGAGGGGCTGAGACTCACTTTCGTCAATACAACTATATAATATAGAGAGATATTGCTTCTGGTGTGCTCTCTCCTTTCTTCTTGTGCTATTAGGCAAGGATTCATGCGTTATCGCTCTTTTTCTTTTTTTTTTTAACACTCCCAGTATGATAGTGGGGATAGTGGAATACTGCATTAGTGGTGGAGCCTTATGCTGTACACTGAAAACAAAAAGCGGCTAGAATAGCTTGGAGGCACGGCTACTTTAGCTTGGTTGACCCAAGCAGCTGCTGTTAGGCTAGGTTAGCCTGAGAGCCAAGCAGAATCGACTTGGCAGCTTAGGCCAACGTGCCAAAGTATACACAGTACTCAGGTTGTGACCGATCACGTTTGCTTCAGCTGCCAAGCAGATTCTGCTTGGCTCTCAGGCTAACCTAGCCTAACAGTAACTGCTTGGGTCAACCAAGCTAAAGTAGCCGTGCATCCAAGCTATACTAGCCGCTTTTTATATATACATATGCCTTTGTTAACATTTTACAAATTTCACTACACTTTATTTCATTTTTTACTCGAAATTGAATACGAATTCTTTGATCCATTTTTTTCACAAACGAAAATCGCCGAGCTCGAAAAACACGTCCAACGTCAGCGGCTGCCACTTAAAAAGTAAGCAATTAATATTGCTAAAAATTTTATCGTACTTCAGAGGCATGTGTACCAACGTAATGAAAAAAAAATTTAATACAGGCGGACTCTCCAAACTCACGACATTTTAAAACTCTCGTTACTTTTTGAACACACCTAGTATAATAAAGAAAAAGTAACGTCATACATAGAAAATGGCGTGACACCAGTTGCCCTTAAAGCCAGACATGCGGCACATGCACTCAAGCCGTTAATTACAGAATAGACTTATAGATTCGTTGGATTAGGTCACCTTGAACGCGTAGAGACTGGCGAATGGGCTATCCCGATCGTACCCATTATTAAAAGCAACGGCAAAGTTCGTATATGTGGGGGATTTAAATTGAAAATAAATCCCCATATGATTATAAACAAATACCCTTTACACCAAATCGATGACATATTTACAGCTTTACAAGGCGGCGAGTATTTTTCGCAATTGGATTTGTCACAAGCATATATGCAGTTTGCTGTGGAGGACAAATGTAGAGAATGGTTAACAATCATAACGCATTTAGGTTTATTGCGGTATACAAAACTGGCTGAAGGTACAGCATCAGGACCAGGCATTTTTCAACAGAAAATTGACGAATGTTTAGCAGGCATTCCAGGAGTAATCGCATACCTGGATAATATATATGTTACGTGACGTAATACAACCGAACACGTTTAAAGACTCGAAAGGGTGTGAGAAAAATTAGCGGAAAGTAATTTACGATAGAATAAAGATAATAGCGAACTTATAAGGAATAGAATAAAGGTTTTGGGTTTTGTTATCGATCGCAACGGGTTGCATAAAGCTAAATCTAAGGCTAAAGCGATGGTAGAGGCACCCACCCCAACTAATACTAAAGAATTAGAGTCATTCCTTGGTTTGATAAGCTTTTATTCAAGATTTTTTAAAAACTGAGCAGTTAATTTACAATCTTTGTACGATTGCACGAATAGCAAAGAATTAAGTTGGACTGAGTCCTGTCAAAAAGCATTCGAATGGGTGAAAAATGAACCAATATCACCTAAAATATTAGCACATTTCGATTCAAACAAAAAAATAGTTTTATCTTGCGATGCATCTGCATATGGACTATCAGCTATTTTTTCTCACATTTACGAAGATGGTTCAGGACGGCCAATAGCTTTTGCATCTCAAAAAATACCGAAGAAAGAAATAAACTGATCAGTAATCGACAAAGAGGCAAGCGCGATCGTTTTCGGTTTTAAAAAATTTCATAATTTTATTTACGGCCGTGAAATAACATTGCGTACCGACCATCAACCTTTAGAGTACCTGTTTGGACCCAAAAATGGCATTCTACTTACGGCAGCTGGCAGATTACAGCGTTGGGCTTACTTTCTGTCGAGATTCACATATAGAATCGAGTACATTCGGTCAGCAGACAACGGAAATTGCGATCAACTTTCATGGTTGCCTATCGAGGATAATAAATATTGATAACCAAATATTGATATATTTGATCGATTTTAATGTAATCCGAAAAGAAATATTACGAGATAGAGTTTTAAAAAAGATAATGTTTTATGTAAAAACTGGTTGAGCTAATACTGTTTCCGAAGAAGAAAAGACGTTTCTAAAAAATAGAAATGAAATAAATTTAGAGAACGATTGTCTTTTCCGAGAACATATAATAATCATCCCAGAAACCATAAGACCAGTCATTTTAAAAGAACTGCATGCATTACATATGGGCATGGTTAAATTTAAAATGTTTGCACGCTCATGTGTAAGGTGGCTATGAATCGACAATGACATTTAAAAATTCGTAAAGAATTGTACTGTCTACTTATCAGTACAAAAAAAATCCTGGCAAATCGATACTGACACCATGGCCATGGCCAGAAAAATTGTGGTCACGCATCTACATGGACTTTCTCGGTCCTTTTTCAGAAAATATGTACTTGATTGTTATCGACGCACATTCCAAGTGGCCAGAGGTACTCGATTTCAAGCAGAATACAAGGGCTTATAGAGTGGTCGAGGAGTGTTAAGTTTTGTTTGCAAGACACGGGCTACCAATTCATATAGTTACTGACAACGGACCTCAATTTATCAGCTCCGAGTTAGAAAATTTTGTAAAAGTTTTCGGTATCAAACACACATTGTCGCCTCCTTACCACTCAGCGACAAATAGTGCGGCTTAAAATGTTGTGGGAGCTTTTAAAGATAAAGTAGGAAAGATTATAAAAGGGGGAGAAAATTGCCAAGACGCGATTAATTTTTCTTTAGTCTGAGTATCGAAGCTGTGTCCACTGTACAACAGGCAAAAGCTCAGCATGGCTTATGTATGAACGAGAAATGCGTACTTGTTGGGACCTCCTGTGGCCTATACAAACAAAAGACGTAATAGGAACGAATCAAAGTGCGCAAGTAGATTCGTATCGAGGCACGCGTAAAGTTGAATTCAATTCTGGTGATAAGGTAACATTGTCGAACTACGGAAACGATAATAAGAAGCGTATACCAGGCATAATTGACGAACAACTGTCACCTTCTACTTACAAGGTCAAAATTCCGCCTGATACCTTTTGTAAGCGACACAAAAATCAATTAATAAGTGTTGAACCTAATACAAAGTTGCGCCGTTCCCCACGTATAAAGGCCAAGCAAAAAGGGGAAGAGATGTTATGCATGTCAACAAGCGCGTGGACTCATACAAAAGTACCAAAATTACCAAGGCGCTTTTGAGCCCTCGTTACTTTTGCACACGCAAAGCTATGCCAGTCGTACGCCAGCCTGTGCACTGAGTACAAGTATCTGTTGTAGCAATCCCTCTAAGTATATCAAATTACCTTACATTTCATCATACTAACTTGTATAATTTATTATAAACCCTAACTCCTTTCAATATATAACTATATAATTTAATATTTATAACAGTATGTATATATGTTCGATCTCTCATGCACACGATTGCGTATACACCTGCATGCTCATATGGAAAAACGTGCATGCTCATACGTAACTCTTGTACAAGCATACGCGTGTATATGGGCGCGTTTGCAAACACGAGGTTAGTATATGTACATGGCATTTTTGTGGAATATAGATTTCATTCGTCTTCTGTAATATGCAAGTCCTCAATAGCTCAGTTGGTTAGCCATCTTGTGGGTATAAAATAATTAATGATATAGATTAATTAAAGACTTAAACTCTTTTTTTTTATTAAAACTTAGAAATACTTTCTATTTTTTAATGATTTTTTAATTTTTGTAAGTAAGTAATAAGGAAAGGTTTCGTACAGGTAATTAAAATGACAACATAAGGTATTTGTTTATAACATTTATTAACTATAACTATACTTCAAACTTACGTAACTAAATGTATTTATACATTGATTTTACAAATTGAAAATGTATTATCTATATCTTTTTTACGTATTGTTATTAAATAACACAGGACCACAACAAAAATAAGTGGAAGGGTCCCTTTCAGAAACAATGCATTTCTTATGTATTTTGAGGCGCTGACTTCATTCCCATTGTCTTAATTGCTTATGGACACATTTTTCGTAAATAAAATAAAATTGTGATGTGATAGAGNTCTCTCCGAGTCAAGAAAAAGGGAAGAGTTATTTTCCGTTTTTCCTTTACATTCGGGAAAAAGTGTTAGCAATCAACTAGATTACAAATTAGACTATTGCAGTATGTTTATGAAATTATTAATTCGATGAAAAAAATGGTTACTCTGTAAATTATGAGTTTGCTAACTTGAATGGTAAAAATCGGATAGTTCTTTGAAGGTTACTAAAGTTGTGTACCAAATTAGTTATAGTTAATATGTAATGTAGTTGTTTGCTAGTGGTGTAGTACGTACTGGTTGTTTGTGACGATTCTGGCTTGTAATAATATTTTCGCTTATTTCTATGTATTAATTCTAAGCTATCCTAATGTTTAACCTTATGTTTATCTAACATTATATCTGCATTTAATATTTCAGTTTAACTGTTCCCAGTTAACCTTTTGTATCTATGGTTGTAGAAAAATATTTTATTTTGCATTTCCGGTCAGCGTGGGCCAGCGTGCATGTATGTGAGTCATGCATGGTCGTAGGTACCTTAGCTACGAGCATTCTTGCAGGTGATTCACCTCTTTGCAGATGCACATTGGCCTCTGCATTTAGCATTCTAAAATCGGCACAAAAAGTTTTGATGCAAGGAAAAAAAATTAATGTTGATACACCGATGTTACACTGCACATCAGTAACAATTTGAGCACGTTGGCCACGAAGTAAGTGTATGGAGAATGCAGCTTTCTTCCTTTCAACTCTTGCAATTCACCATATGAAAAATTATTTTTACATAATTTTATTGAACCAACAGCCAAGTTTTGCCAATACAATTAACTGATATTTGTTACTACATTGTGATCTCCGTTATAATTTTATGTTTGTTCATAAGTTCATAGTAATGACTAACTAGAAATTAAATCAATAATAAGATCAAACCATAAAAACCATGATGACAATTTAGTAAGGAAAAAACTTCAGTAGTTAAGATATAAATACACATTTCAATCAATTGGTTTCCAAAACTGGAATTATTTCTACAACAGTTAAATGTAAGAAATGTCTGAGATTTATAATTGTTAAATCATTATCATTCAACTTTATCGTTCAGTTAAAACTAGATGTTTGTGGATTTAAGCCTCACATTACCTGACGGGCCGTGGGACTAGCATATTGTTCAATTACACAGGACCAAAAAAAAAAAGTGGAAGGGTCCCTTTCCGCAACAATGCATTTCTTATGTATTTTGAGGTGCTGACTTCATTCCCATTGTCTAAATTGCTCTATCACATCACAATTTTTCACACTTGATAACATCGGGACTACTTTAATTACTGAAATAAAAGCGTTGCCGCTTATGGACACATTTTTCGTTAATAAAAAAGAATTGTGATGTGATAGAGCAATTTAGACAATGGGAATGACGCCAGCGCCTTAAAATACATAAGAAATAAATTGTTGCTGAAAGGGACCCTTCCACTTATTTTTTTTTGTGGTTCTGTGTTATTTACCTTTTTAGTAAATAAAATAAAATTGTGATGTGATAGAGCAATTTAGACAATGGGAATGAAGTCAGCGCCTCAAAATACATAAGAAATGCATTGTTGCTAAAAGAGACCTTCCCTTTTTTTTTTTTTTTTTGTGGTCCTGTGTAATTTACATCGAACCTGGTTTAATTTTTTTCTACAAATTTGACGAGTTCTTCTTACACCTTATCTAACCTCGTTAATGATCTCTGGTAATGATGGAGATAACTCAGTCAAATCCAGCAATGGTACAGTTCTGGACTCTTGCAGAGAGGATACTGGTGGCTAAACTTCAAATATCTCCGTGAAGGAGGAACTTGGGGATGCTGGTGAAGCTGTTGCTTGGAGATGATGAGGGACGTAGAAACCTCCCAAAGTTATTTTGGTCATCGTAGCTACTGCATTTCGCAGTGTTAAATCAAGTGACTCTAAAACATTAAAAAGAAAAAACAAATTAAAAACTTATTATTTTGCCATCGTGCAAATACAAAAACTTACCATAAATAGTGGGTGGAACGACATCTGGCACGTTCCAAAAACTATATCCCACTACAGGTTCAGGCTCTGTAACAATAAAAAATATCTACCTTAACACTCCAGTATTTTGGCATCACACACGAATATAAAATAAAAAAACTTACCAGAGACATTAAGCGGAAATAATATTTTGTAAATGAAATCCTGGTTGCGAGTAAATTAAATGCTGTAAAAACTCATTTAATAATGAGCATAACATCGCAGATGCCTCGTAAAAATATCTCTGATTCTCCATGCTGCTAGAATACGACTTTAAAATCTTAAAGAACTGTCGATGAATGAATTTTTCACCATAAGTAGTTCGCTTATATACATGTCAAAGAAGCAGTGCCAAGTCGCTGAGGAAAGGGGTAGCTTGGGAACGGAAGTAGTGATAAGGATTTTCTAATAAAAAATTTTGTAAGGTTTAGAATATTTCCAAAATATCTCTTAGGTGTTATTAATTTTACGTAGAAAGAATTTTAAAACATTTTACAGGACTCTTTCACCAAGTCACAAAAAGTAGAAAAATGGGATGTGCATGTGGTTTAAACGTGGTTAAGAGGATGGTGACGCATGTTGGTGGAGTGGATCCAAAGGGCATAAAATAAATCGTGATATGGAAAATGTGAGTATATTTTATCAGCATACATCATCTTAATATAACATTTGCAACGCTGTACTTTTACAAGAAGAAATGTGGCATGCACATGATTCAAGAGGATTTGGGCGAATTTGAGAAAAATGTCTAAGGTAGAGAGAAATATCTACAATCAACACTATGCATGGAGAGTCTTTTCTACACTAATAAAAGTATACATAACCTTTTATACCTATACACAACCTTTCCTTATTACTTTCTTACAAGAATAAAAAAATTATAAAAATAAGTAGAGTTAACTTATGAATTAAAATTAAAAAATAAAAAGTTCAAATCCTTAACAGATCAATATGATTTACAATTTCATACCAATAAGATGCGCATACACTCACGCGTGGAGCACGAATACGATGGCGCGTGCTCGCGTACGCTCACGCGTGGTGCACGCGTGTGATCGCACGCGGTGCTTGTGTACGCTAGCGCGTGGTGCACCCGTACGATCGTGCGTGTGCACGAAAGGTCGAACATACATACATATATACACATACATAGAGCGCTTGAACCGTTGTCTAATAGCAGGAGGAAGAAAGAGAGAGCTCTTTGTGGAGCAAGATAATTATAACGCATGATCCCAATCTTACAGCACAGTATCTTCCCCCTGACGCAGTATCGCACTATCCCCACCACTACCCTAGGGGGCAGATGGGGTGGGGCGCAGAACCACCATAGTTTATCTACTCGTAGTCCTATACGTACATTTCGGATGCTGTTCTCACATCGGGACCTTGTAATATACGTTTACATAAGAGTGCCCTAAAAGCACGCATGGAGCCACAACCAGGTGAGGGGAAACGTCAAAACCAACGAAGGCAGTTAGCGATTTTGGCGGGCTTAAGTAATAAGGGGGGATGGCGTGATGAAAAGAAGAGGATCGTGGAAAATTCGGACCCTTTGTCAAGGAGCTTGACTATAAAAAGTACTTCTTCCTTACTTTGATAGCGCCAGTCTCGCATCTGGTGGTTTCCTCTTGGGCAGTTTCGTCTGGTTCAAACTTAAGTTGATTGGTAACCGTAAGTAAAGACAAGTGGTTCCCAAGGGTTGAGTAAAGCTCGCAAATTAGTGCTGACGACCCCTCTTCGTAGAGGCAGTAAAACTCTGTGAGGTGGCTTCATAGACGTGCTTCATTTTGTACCAAAGGGTCCCACTTGAACTTAACAATTTACTTATTGTGATACCACATAGTTTAGAGTCTGACACCCCGTTGAATCTTGTGTCATGCTCCAATTTTGATCATTTTATTTTACTTATTTTCTATCAAAATTATCTGCATTCGGGAATCTATTTTACAGACTGATCAAGATGTATAAGTACTGTCCCATGCGAAGTAATTACATTAGTCACGAGAAGATATATGGATTTTATAATAGCTTGAGATACATTCCTCTCTTACTATAGGATCATCAAGATATTTCAGTGTTTCCAAAATCATACTGTTACATTTATTATTTGTTCGTTGTATGATAACCTTTTTGCTCATTCCACAAAAACTGTAACAAGGAACGTAAAGATGGTTTTTCTTTTAGGTAGTAATAGTTAAGGGGGTTAGAGCGGTACAGTCATCCTCGAAAGTTGATTTAAATTAAAAATTAGTGTTTTTTATCATCATTCTTGATAAATTATGCGAGCTATTTCATATCGTTTAGAAGAAGATTACTGGTAGGTGAGAAAATAAAAAATTAATCCTTTGAAATTGGAGTCATGCGCAATGTTTTATTTCTCGTCTGCTGTGCATAGATGTACCCATACCATTTTATTTAACTTTTTAACTCAAGTATCTCTCAAACTGTAACAATAACCTTCCTGAAATTTGAATATGTTATTCGAATCGTTATTTACAATAAGAAACTAGTTTTTTTTAAGCATAAAACGTATTTTGTTTATTAGTGCATACATTTATCTAACCAGTAAATAAAAAATTGATAATTGGTCGTCAAAAACATATTGTGCGTTTACTTAATAATGAGATAATTTTTCCAGAACACATATAGTTTTATTTTTAAGTTTTCTACTCATTGTACGAAACTAGGAAATATTACTCCGATACACTATGTTGTATAAGTCTACACCCTGTTTTTAATCTTTATAATTCCTCCAACCATCTTACTTCAAAAAAACTCTTAAGAGCCACTTTATTTTATATAAGATGAAATGTTAGAGTAGATTCAGGCCTCTTGTAATAATAATATGATTTTTAAAAATCGATTCTTCGGATCACTTATAGTTTTACCCTTTAGCTGTCTAAACATTATTCAATTCCAGGAAAAGTTATTTCGATGCACCTTGTTTTTTGAATTGTGCGTGTACATTATATGTGATTAGTTAGTGGCTCAAGTTATAGCTATAGTCTATTATTAAAACAACTCTGGTGGTCTCGCTATCCAAAGATACTTTATTTAAAAATAAAACGACGTTTCGGCCATTTCGGATATAACATAGCCCTCTTCTGGTGCACTGAATTAAACAAATAAAACAAAGGTTAAATAATACGATGACGGCTGTATCGTGATTTAACCGAACGGGAACCAGAACTTACACAAATAATTTCTATTCACTAATATGTGAAGCGTCTACAAGCCTGTAAATTGAAGTGTACAGTCCGCTAGCCTTTACAATAATGTGAATTTCACATGCAGCTTACAACGCTTAAACTCGATATACAAAAGTATTAAAGAGAGGGGTTTATATGTTACTGTGTGATATATAGACAGGAGTTGACACGTGTATATTTGCCATAAGGAGAACATGTGAAACATCAGTTGAATTTTATTTGAGATTTTTCCAGAAAAATTTTTGAAGATGAAGCAGTGGATTCAACTCAAACATCTGACAATAACGTCCTGATTGTTAAAAGTAAATACTTTGGATCATTAGGAGTTTTATTAATAAGCTGTCCAAATCTTGTAAGAATCCAGAAAAAAGTACTCCAACGTTCTTTGTTTTTTTTTTAGTACACCAATATTTTCTCTAATCATTTATTTTACCATCTTACTTTTGCAAAAATTCTTGATGGACACACAGTTTCACCCGCAGTTAAGTAGTAGAGTAAACTATGGCATTAATAATAATGAGGTGATTCTTAGAAATGGATAATTTGGATCATTCAGAGTTTTACCTTTGAGTGGTCTAATTATTATAGAAATCTCATAAAAATGACTACAATGCATTTGTTTTTTTTAGGTGTGCACCTACATTTTATGCAGTGTGCTTGTGATTTCTTTAACTTCAACTCTTAAAAACTATTGACAGCTACACCGTTTTACCGAAATAATCAAAAGAATAGAAAAAAACTTGCTGTTTTTTCAATATTTATTTAATTATTATCGAAGCACACATTTTGTTAGGCTATAGCTATTTTTCTCCACAATAGGATGATGCTTTAAGGCGATTAAAACAGGTTCCGTGTTATTACCTGATTTTGACTTTATTTACTTATTTTTAAGCCTCGCCTACTGAGTTAATAAAGTTAAAATTTTTTTATACATGTTAACAAAAATAATTTGTCCGATTTAATTATTGTGACTACAAATGTGTAGTTTTAACTCAGATTACTTACATCATTTTTTTTTAATTTAAAGTCTGCCAGTCTCGAAATTGGCAACTAAGAGTTTGAGCACGTAATTAAATTTAAATTAAATAAAAACAAGCTTTTCTTTTTTGATACCTGAATATGCGAGAATGCAAGGATTTTTTTTTTCCATTTTCGAAATGATTCATGGCACCTGTTGTACTAATAATAATTTAATTTGAGTGATATATAAAAGTTACAACTGCCATTATTATATATGATCCCTTATCAATAAAAATGATAAAAGAACTTAAAAATCGAGCAATCCATGAATGAAAAAGTAATTCTTTTTAGTTTACGTAAGTTTTCAACAGTTCAATGAAAAATAAACTGTTAACATCTATAGATCATTCGTAACTTAATATTTTAACGGTAAGAATGAGCCCCTATCAAACATTTTTACGTGAGAAAAAAATAAAAACTGAAAAATGAAGATTTGGTCTTTTTTTTTTTAGAATTTGCGGTTATGTCAAGAAATTCTAAGAACAAAAGTTTTATATTTTTTCTAAGTATTGACAAATTTTGTGTTAAGTATTTTTCACTCGGGGCTCAAGTTGTACCGCAAATTGCAATAACTGGTTTTTAACCATTCAATAGCAGTTTCATTTCACCGTTGCCCAATATTTCTTGTTAAAAATTTGTTTTTTTGTAGTTAGAACCGAAACTACATTGTCTTGCTGGTCCCTGCCTGTACATAATTTTATTTTTCTTACTTTCTAATTGGTATTATTACTAGCCTAAGATAGGTACGCATACTGTGCACTTTATATATTTCCTTTATGTATTTCATTTATGGCCTTCCAAACAGCACGTCACGTCGCGTCGTGCCATAGCTGTTCTCAATATTCTTCTTCCTTACATAATATATTCTTTTTACTATTCATTTTGTCATGAAATACTTGTTAAAACCACACCTAATTACCTAATATCCTAATTCCAAAGATAGTTAAACCACGTTTGATGTATCGCAATAAGTTTCGTTTATTTAATATATCGTCTTATTAAAGGTACATACATTCAAATATTGTTTGCTATGAAAGTATGACGTTATGCTTGGGTACTTAAGCACCTACTGCCTTCTGATTTTCGAATCCTTTTTTTATTGCTTTTTTTAATGAATTTTCGTACTTTTCAGCACAAACTAATTAATTTTTTGCAGCTCAATACCTAACTTATATATTTTCTTTAAACAAAAAATTGTATATGAGGTCCTAAGACATGTCCTAATTACCTCCTCAATCAAGAAATTATATAATTTAAGAATTTATTAACAAAAAAAGTTTCGTTTAAAGATGTATATCAGTTGTTGATAATCTTATTTATTAACTAAAAAAGTCCCTAATGTTACAAGAATGATTGACCTATTAACGTTATCAAAAAAAGTTCAAACATGACTTATGACTTTCTGAAGACGTCCATTTTATTAATCTACTGTATACGTATTGATTATTTATATTTGGCGCTATCAAAATGGAGTTAATAACGTTGATGTTTTTTTAATTATATTTTTCGCCAACAATTTTACAACAAATGATTGTATCAGCATGAATCTCTTACATTGAAATAGCCTGTAGTTTGACAAAAAAAATGTTGGTCTAGAACACATAGAAGTTAAGATAACTTTTTAAATATTTGCAAAATCTCTCCTGCAAAATGTATAGGTGAAACAAAAGGAGCCCTTAAAGAGAGGAGATAAGAACATAAAAATAATAACAAAACTGAATGTTTGATATCTGTACATCAAATTTCTAACTATCACACTTTTAAATGGGATAGTATTTGAATTTTAAACAATAAGCCAAGTTACAAGAAACGAGTAATTTCTGAAATGCTTCATACTTTTAGTGTCAGACGACAATAATATAAATAAGAAGGAGGACCTATACAGATTGAGTCACACTTATAAAAGTTTTTACAAATATACACGTTACTGACCATATCTATTAATTTGATGCATTGACCTAATGATGTATCTATATAAATATGTGTACTGTCCTGCAAACTGACAACTTCGCGTAGTTTCGATGCTTTTACCTGTTTGATTTCGTGCGAACAAATATTATTACGTTAAATTATTCCCTTCAGCGTTTGTAATAATCGGATCACTTGCGTTTATGTCTACAATTTTTTGATTTTTGTACTGATTTACTATTAAATTTGTTAATAAATCCTAAAGAGGTTGATGCTCCAGTCGATGAAACGTTGCTTTATATTAAAAAACGTGTTGTGCGTATTTTTTATTTTGGTGTTTGCCCCAAAAGATCAACCAAAAAATTACTCAACTATATTAGTATGAAAGGTGAGAAAAATCATAACTAACTTTTTGAATTGTTGTTTTATGCGCCAAATGTATTTTTCAAACTACTTACGGCCAAAATTGAAACTTATCGTTATTAAGTTCCTAAATTTTTTAATTGATGAAACCCTACATACAACGTACTCTGTCATTGATATACAATGTTTAACGATTAGAGTATTCAGAGTGTCTCAGAATTATTTAGCTCTAGGGATAGGGGATTTTTTGATCAAGCGAATTTCAAATAAAAGCATTTCGATGTTTTTTCCCAAATTTGAAGTAGCACACAAAAACAATAAGAACGGGCACATTGACACACTTTAAGTCAGAAATAAGTTATTGATTCAAACTTATTGTTAATTTTAAAAAAAATATTTTTCAGTCGTGCAAGCCACACTGCCAATTTATTTAATATTAATTTATGTAAATAGTCTAATAGCGTTTGGTTCTTATTACTTTCTCACATATGTTGCTAGGCATTGCAGTAACATGTCATTACATGACTTACGATTTACAACATTAATTGGTTCAAAAATTTCTCTTGTCCTGTGAGTCTTTCAACGCAAAACTTTATTTAAAAAAGCTTCTGTAAAATTACCAACAAGTAAAATGCAAAAGATATATGTTACTACTCATATGTTGTGAGTTTTTCAATAAAAAAAGCTGCTCAGAAAAGTTATATTTTCATCGCTCTTTTAACGGTAAAAATTTTAAAAAACTCATGCGGTCATAATAGATTGATGATAAAAATTAGCCATCTTCAAGCTATTTTTGATAACGCTAACAGGTATATATTTTATTAATCACATTAAAGATACTTGTCTTAAAGCAATAGAATTTTTCAAAAACTAATGAATGTTTTTTAACGAAAGTTTTTCTATTAGTTAAAAGGAATAAGGGTACATGTGTTACTAGTTTTAGAGTCAGAATACCTTCTTTTTTGAATACTTTTTTTCTCAAATCTTTTTTTTAATATAATACAATGTATGTTAGAAAAAATATTTTTGAACTATCCAAGAATTTTCGGACTGGCGAAAACCACGGAAAATTTACTAAGTATAATGAAACTTGAAAAAAACGTACAGACCTGATAACAATAAAAAGTTAAAAAATAATTTAGAAATATGAATGGCTAATTATTTAGATCTTGTTGCAAAGTAAAATTTAGTGTGGAGTTAATAAAAAACGATACGTGACAAGTAATCTAATGATGCCTAAGGTTCACGTTTATGTTTTTGTTTTACTACCAAGGGTAGTTATATAAACTTTGACTAAATATATTTTGAGCTGTTCTTTTGAAATTCATCATCATATTAAGTACGATCTTATAGATTGAAATTGCATGCACATACAACCTATACACACAGATCCAGTAAAATCGCAAGACAGTACATAGATTTACACATTTTTTATTAAATTTTGGCAATGATTTTGATACATCATTCAAAAATTAATGGTACTAAAAAATTAAATATTGAATTTGAGAATGTATGTAAAAAATTTAACGATTAGAAACATTTGCGGTGAACGATTCCTGGTCCTGATTCGTCGTATTCTTGTTTGGATATCCACATTTGTTGGAAGGTAGATAATGAAGCAAGAATAGAACCACCAATCCATACAGAATATTTCCTCTCAGGAGGAGCGATGATCTTAATTTTGATTGTTGAAGGAGCTAATGCAGTGATTTCTTTTTGCATACGATCAGCAATACCAGGATACATAGTAGTACCACCAGATAAGACGTTATTAGCATAGAGATCTTTACGAATGTCTACATCACACTTCATTATTGAGTTATAAACGGTCTCATGAATACCGCAAGATTCCATTCCTAGGAATGATGGTTGGAACAAAGCTTCTGGACAGCGGAACCTTTCATTACCGATGGTTATAACTTGCCCATCAGGCAATTCATAACTTTTTTCAAGAGAAGTACTTGCAGCAGCTGTTGCCATTTCTTGTTCGAAATCTAGTGCAACATAACAAAGTTTTTCTTTGATATCTCGTACAATTTCCCTTTCAGCCGTTGTAGTGAAGGAATAACCTCTTTCAGTCAAGATTTTCATAAGATAATCGGTTAAATCACGACCAGCTAAATCCAAACGTAAAATGGCATGGGGTAGAGCATATCCTTCATAGATTGGAACAGTATGAGAAACACCATCTCCAGAATCCAAAACGATACCTGTCGTGCGACCAGAAGCATACAGTGAAAGTACGGCTTGTATGGCAACATACATAGCAGGACTGTTAAATGTTTCAAACATTATCTGAGTCATTTTCTCTCGATTTGCTTTTGGATTCAGAGGTGCTTCAGTAAGAAGTACAGGATGTTCTTCCGGTGCAACACGCAATTCATTGTAAAACGTGTGATGCCAAATCTTTTCCATGTCATCCCAATTGGTGATTATACCATGCTCAATAGGATATTTTAGAGTAAGGATACCTCTTTTACTCTGAGCTTCATCCCCAACATAGCTATCTTTTTGTCCCATGCCAACCATTACTCCTTGATGACGAGGACGACCAACGATTGAAGGAAACACTGCTCGAGGAGCATCATCTCCAGCAAATCCAGCCTTGCACATTCCAGATCCGTTGTCCACGACAAGGGCTGCAACTTCGTCGTCACACATTTTTATTAAGTTGTTTGTTAATACCTGCAATAATTAATAAAGAACAAATTAATTAAGAAAGTGAATGCAAAGAAACTAAGTTATAAATTAACTCGCAACTTCGATACATTTCTTTGCCTCGTTATACTAAAAAAATTTTTCCATCAATCTAAAATTTAAAAAAAACGAGACATAAAAAAAAATTTCATACAATAAAAGCGTCCTAGTATATAGATACTATCAAATTTACCAATGGTCCTAAATTTTTTAATTGATGAAACCCTACATACAACGTACTCTGTCATTGATATACAATGTTTAACGATTAGAGTATTCAGAGTGTCTCAGAATTATTTAGCTCTAGGGATAGGGGATTTTTTGATCAAGCGAATTTCAAATAAAAGCATTTCGATGTTTTTTCCCAAATTTGAAGTAGCACACAAAAACAATAAGAACGGGCACATTGACACACTTTAAGTCAGAAATAAGTTATTGATTCAAACTTATTGTTAATTTTAAAAAAAATATTTTTCAGTCGTGCAAGCCACACTGCCAATTTATTTAATATTAATTTATGTAAATAGTCTAATAGCGTTTGGTTCTTATTACTTTCTCACATATGTTGCTAGGCATTGCAGTAACATGTCATTACATNAATAAAAAAAAATTAAAAAGGAAGCTATGAACAAATTAAGTGTTTATTAAAGCTTTAAAAAAGTGGTATATTTTTTACTTTATAAATAAAGAACATAACTTAATTTCGATTACTTTACTTCTTAAAAAAATTAACGTAAAAAAGCCTGTATTACTCTACAATGAACATAAAATATTTCACTAGGAGAATCTATCATTAAAAGAGAAAAATATTTTGAACTAAGAAGTTTATTCGTTCTCTCAAAAATCTCTGAGATTCAGATGTAATGTAAATTAAGTATGTCAAAATAATTTGCGATAAAGAAATACTAGAATTAATTATTTAACTTTTGGAAAAATTTCTACTAAAAACTTGTTACTGTTACTGATGAAATCTTGTCACAAAATCGTCTGTTATTTTGTAAATAAATGATAAACCTCTAAAATAGAGAATACTATTGACGTATTTTTTTTTAAAGAATTTATCAAACTCTGACAATTATACCACTTTGATAAGGTGAAAATTGAATGAGGAGTAAGAAATAACAATTTTTGTACTTGGTACTTAAACTGGTTCTGTAGGTGCGCATGCCCCAGAAACATACTTTTATATTAGAAATGCATTAATTAAGAAAGTAACCGTCGACAAAAGTTTATTTAATCAGGGCTCCTACGCCTACGGTACCTCACCCTATGTACGACAACAACTGATACACAACAGCTGGCCCAAGCCACCGTAAATAATATCAATCATGACAAGCACTATTATTATCTATAAATGTTTTTTTGATACGTCATGCGCGAGAAATTTTCTTTCAAACCATCTGCTGTGACTGTAAGGACTTGATTGACACATGTGACTCACAGATCACATGTACGTCAAAGTCTTTAAAGAATAGCTGGCTCTCAATCGAGATCCTCACTCACGTTGTGTCGAAAATTTGTGTACACCACACTATCGAGAGGTACGTGGCTGACACACACGTGCTTCTTCGCACATTTACTGGCATTCGTATTGAAACTGATATGCACACATGATATTTGTATCACAAAATAAAATTAAAATGAAATCAAATTTACTAGGTCATCGTTGTACATGCACTTCAATTAAGACATTTACGTTATGTGCTCCAGGAAGCTTAGTACGCTAAAACTTCTGGACGTGGTAGAAGGTTCAGATGTGTATACCTGATAATAATAATAATGGGCTGGTACACTTACTCATCAAATTTGATGTCCAGGGTTATGATTCAGTATCGCTCTCCAACAAGTTACTAGCAACTTTATCTTGTATTACGAGATTTTCCATATTTAAGTAGGTTACAGTGAGTAGGGATACCAACCCTCATTTTGGAGCCCTAATTTGCTCAAAAAACTTTGATAGTTGGCACCGTTGCCATAAGAAAAACATAGGCTAACCTACGGAAATACAACAATTCGATCAATCATAAATAGAATACCTCACAAATTTTTCCGGTTACCCATATTTTCCACGACGGCAATTAAAAACTGAAGTTATAGCCTACAACACGTGTGTACTGATAGTACCTGACACTTTCAATTTGAGTTGCAAATCATTAGAATTATTATACCTGCCATAAGCGATCTAGTTTAAAGAGTGAGCTTTAAGCATGAATTTCTCAAGATTTTGTCTGGTTGAGGATATAAAAAAGGGTACCCTTAGATTTGATGTAATCTAAACTATTAAATGACCTAATACACTGACACTAGGGCGCTGGAATTTCCTCGAGTTGCCGATAAATTATTGGAGAGGGATACTGAAACACAGTTCGAGTAGCACTCTATAGTATTCCAAGCCCATTTGATCAGTCACGAATGAGGCTGTATGTTCAGGAATGTTTATTCAATGAAGTATGTTCAGGCACCGTTCTTCAGAAAATAACACGTAGTTGTCATTCAGATGTCTAATATTCTATAAGTAGCCTAAAAGCGTGACAGTTTTAAACTTTCGAACCCATTAGGTGGTTTTTATTACTGAAGTGTACACGTATATCAAGATGACTGTAAAAAAGTATTTCACATTTCCATTTCAGTCTGATGTCTACTTAAAGCAAAATTTTCCTAGTAGCCTCCGATTAGTCTCTGTTTTATAAACTTTAGCTAATTCGTACAGAATTTTAGTCCACTGATACCACGTAGTAATTTTTATACATTTATAAAAATAAGTCAAAAATGTTGTCTGCCAGTTTTCAAAAAAATTTTTATCAATTTAGTTATTTGATGAAAAAATTTTTTTTTCTTAAAGATATGGTATAGAATTTTAATTATACGAATTGGTTTAAATTATTCATTCATTTAGCATCAAAAAATTTCAAGTAATTTTTCATCGTATCTAATCAACTCAATTGATAAAATTTTCTTTGCTCATATATACTTCCATATAACCAGTAGAAACACAATAAGATTCATTTTTTGTTTTTTTACATTTACATTTATTCGCTGTGAGGACGGAGACCAGCAGTGCTCCAGCGGATTTTCCCCAAGACCTGAACGTATTGAGAGCCAACTGTTGTGTCGTGATACATACGGACTTGGTGACATAAATATTTATTGCAACTAATTGAAAGCTCGTGGCACTCTGCACTTTTTATATATGAAAGTTAGTGCAATCAGGTATTCATGATATATTTAATGATTGGCTGATAGTAACTCTAGTATGTTTTTGATTTAGTTACAAAAATCAAATTGTACACTGTGTACAGTCGTCGCCGTCGTCAGCACAGTGGCTGCAGTCGACAACCACACACAGAGAAGCACACATGTATACACACATGTATATGCCCGTAACCTTTTTTCGTGTCATCCGCATCATTGCCCTTCATATTAATTGGTGATACACAGCACTATGATAGGTTAAAAAATTTTTTTATGGATAACTCATTACACAAACTTTTATAGACTATAGGTGCAGAGTACTACGAGCTCTTAATTAATTGCAATGAATATTTATGTCACCGAGTCCGTATGTATCACGGCACAACAATCTGCTCACGACATGTTCAGGTCTTGGAAAAAATCTGCTGGAGCGCTGCTGGTCTTCATCCTCACAGCGAATACTTAACCTCATTATCATCCACAAATATTGCAAAAAAATCCATATTTCTAGAGTAAAAGTTTTTTTTTTAAGGCTAAATAGGATTATTTACTGATGACCATCCATTTTCAATCAATAAGACAAGCAACTAATATCTTCTTAGAGAAAAAACTATACAGTTCTAGCTCCATTGTACGTTTTTGTTGAACAAAGCTTATGTATGTGGGCTATTTCAAGTAACAAGAGTTTCCCAATAAATAGACTGTTATGGCAATGCTTGCCAAAAATCATGAAAATGAAGACATCACAATTATTAAAAACTTCCTACACTCCCACTAAAAATACCTTTTCTTTTTTTATCTTGACTTTGAAAGATTCCATTCTTTTATGATTTAAAATTTGATTCATTGCTTATCGAAAATTACTTCGAATCCTTGGCTATGTTACCACCTTTACTTTTTGATTAAGAAGCAATTATCAAGCGAACAACGTTAGAATACTTTCCTACAGTAAACAGTTCGCAAATTATTTCTAGGAAGTAATAATGCCTTTTTAACTCCGAAATTAAGAAACATTGTAAATTCTGTCATTCAAGCACTATTGCTCCAGAGACATCACCGTTCGGTGATTCTGGACGGAATGCACACCAGTGGCAGATCATGCTTATCTTACCAAGCTTGGAGCAGCCGTTCAGAATAAAAAAAAGCCTGATGTAGAAAAAGTTGATATTTTCTGCTTCTAGCATTTTTTTAGAACTTTTGCATGATTTTTTTGCTTTTAGTAGGAAAATCGGGGTTGCAATCTAGTACGGATCCAACCAGATAAATCAGAAAAAACACCTCAGCTCTGCTTTCAAGACTCCTTGTGCCAGATATTTTCTCTAGTATACATAGATCTTCATAAATAAATAATAAATATTTTTGCAGTAGTCCAGTAATTCTTAATAAAACTGTTAGGTAAGGATTTATTGAATATTTTCTAAAAAGATCGCAAAATATCGTTAAAATTTTGCGGTTTCTTATTTTTAAAGTGTTGCGCTTAATTATAAAGAAAATCACTTTACATTTTGTAAAAAATTAGCCTTTGTTTATTAGAACTGAATATCATCGAAAAACTAGAAACAATTATTAACTAATCGATTTATAGTATGGTAACTCTGTGAAAAAAAGGTCGTTTTTGTATATTTTGGACAGGGCCTACTGCATCCATTTTTGGTTTAAATTATCTGTGAGACGTATCTTTATCATACAATAAACATGAGAAACATTTATTTAAAAATTTTAATCGTAAAAAATAAAAATGAAATTTTTGACTTCCTAGGATTATGTTCCTGTGATACAATTGTGTAAGTTTATATTAAAAATACATTTTATCAACATATGTATACGATCAAAATAAAAAACCTTATGAATGCCAGTAAAGAGAATTTTTAAGTTTTGTAATTCAGTTACAAATTTTTTTTTTTTTTTTTCATAATACATCGGAATTTGAATTTAATGATGAAAATATAAATCTCCGTTCGTATTTGTTTTTTTATCAAATAACAATAACTGTTGAATTGCAAAAATTGTGAGTAAAAATGATATTCAAAACTTATCCTTTAATTCTTTCTCTTTCTGCGTCTATAGATAAAGTAACATCTTTGTGGCGATTTATTGACTATGAGCCTAATTCACGTGATACCACTGAGAAAGAAAAATTTATTCTTACTAAGATCACCGGAGTGTACGGAGTCATGAAAAAAATTTTTTTTATCAATTGAAAAAAAATTATTAATCGTGAATTAACCAAATAAATTAGTGATTTAGGAGTACAGGAGTACATTATGCTGTTGTACAGTAGTACATTTTGTTTGGTGTTGTCACGTTTGGTGCTTTTTACTAAAATTGTATGTATTAAAAAAGCCAATTTTGTTGTAAACAAAGGTTATATTATCACTTAATGTGGAGTGATTTTCTTAATATTACAAAAAATACGTTAGAAATAAAATATTCAATGATCTTAATTAAATCCCAATACTAAGCGTCTAATGCGATAGAATTTTTTAGTATTTTAAACCGTCTAATTGGCATTTTTCTGCAGAAAACTTTGTTGTTTTTAAATTTAAAAAATCGTTTTATTCAAATTTGTGAATTTTTCGGACTATCTTGTGAAATAGCTACAGATGTATTCAAATGATGATACGTTTTTAAGGCTATTTCAATCCACACTACCCTATTTGATGTTTATGGGAAGCATTAAAAAAGTCCACTTCATGGAATTACTAGACTACATACTACAAGAAAGAATCATTCATAGGTATGTGACTTGAAAAGAAATCACGCTATCACCAAGTCATCTTTGGCTCTATAGTTATTTCACACTTAGGGGAGAACATTGTGGGGTATAGGATTTCATAGAAGTTAATTTAAAAATAGCTTATGCTATTCAGGTCATATTATACTGTAAAGAATTAGTCTACACATATTTCTAATGCGTTTTCTGAATATACGATATTCTACAATTTTATTCAACATTCTACGAGACTTTGACATTTAACCATGCCAAACTATAAAACTACTGCTCCTTAGTAATATGAAAAGATAGAAAAGATTATTCCAAAAATTCCGGATTACAAATAATGAAGAGTGATAAGTATAAAAAAATAATACAGAGAACTTGGATAAATCATTTATTATTTATAGATAAACGTGCATGGCATTGTAGAAAATAGGAAAACTGCCTTTTTTACTGTTTGTCACTTATGTGAACATCAATATTTATACACAGTAACATAATACAGACGCTTAATATTTCTAAAACATATACATTAATGCACCCAACATTTATAACAAGTACAATATCAATGGTATAACTAACTATTTGATGACTCCTCTTTAACTAGAATGGATTTAAATGAAATAGAGTTTTATCTTTAAATTTAGCTTTGTAACAGTTATTTATCTGAGTAGTCATGAAAACTTTTAGAGAAGATTAAGTAAATCAATGAATTAGCAATTTATCGAAATGCAAAATATTTAGATTAAAAACAAACTTTGCATGGATACAGTAATAAAAACAAAACTCACAGTTAAAATATGCTACTGATATCTAACTAAGGAAATCCAGAAGTATGATTTTCTTAAAATAGTCTTGCTCAAAACATTTTCTTTTGTAATATTTAACGAGATTCTATCTATACATACCACCAAGTTGTAACTATTTATATTCATGCCAATACTTTAAAAAAAATATCTTAATGCTACTGTCATAGTTAAATAAAATATGTGCGTGTTTAAACAACTATTTCTACATTACTCATAATTTGATAAAAATTAAAAAAAAAAATCGTGTTTAAACATTAAAATTAATGTAAAAATGCATAGAAATCATGAGCATGATTGGGCATACATAGACGACTGCAAGTCAAAATCATGGAAATAAAAAAGTAGAGTCTTTATAAGTAAATAATATCTGTTATTAAAAAGTTTTCAGAGGCTTCTAAGGGTTTAGTAATGATTGGTGAAATCATATATTACAATACTTTCATAAACTAAAAAAAAATTTAAGTAGTGGAGTCTTTGCCCCTATTGAACAATTCTTATCTATCATGAACACTTATTTCTATTCTAAAAAGAAACTAGATAAAAAAACTGTGTGAACAACAAAATTTCTCGAGCACTCTAACATTTATTATTAAAACTTAAAGGATTGATGAGTAAGTCTACATTCTTATAGTATTATGACGATTTTCAGAAAAAGTTTAATCATCAATCTACGTGTTTACTAGCAATTCACATTATTATCGTTAGTTGCTACATAAAAATACGTTTTAATATATTATTCAATGTATTTAAAAAAAATAAACTATAAAAANTTTTTTTTTTTGCATTTTTTTCACGCAATTAAATTTTTTCTTTCCGATTGTCACACGCAATATCATTCCCTTTTATATCAAAACTTTTTCTAAACAAACATACGAAAAAATAAAAAAACCAAGGCACAATCTAATCCATAAATGGACCCAGCACTTATACAGAACACCCACCACGTCATCGTACAACTGCACAGCTCGTAAAGCACATACACGTCTGCGAGCGCATGCACACTTGGCAACTGGTCCTCTCCTCTGCCATAGGGTGTAGCGTGACGTATATACCTACAGACAAACTCACGTACTCGTTCGCCAACAACCCTTAGCCACATGTAATATATGGATAAATACATACATGCTATATACAACACCCACCGATTTTCGGTCGCCACGCGACCTCGTATTCTATACCCTACACGCGCCCTGTGACTTATAGCCGCAGCTATACATGCTGCTTTTTAGAACCAAAGTTATTACCCGCGCATACGTGCTATCTTTGCTTATACGTATACAGATGTATAACATGTTGCGATCGACTTTTTCCCAGTGGATAAAACTTGGGGATTTACTCAAATTTCAGCTCGATTTTAACACCACCATTCAAGTTGATGTATACATATATATACACCTTCTTCTTCTCTGCTTATATATCTAAATGCTGCGCTCTTTGTTGACTTTGAAGAGAGGTACTCGTGGAGTGAAATGTAGAGGTAGCTGCCGTGTATATATATATATATATATATGTTTAAAGTGGGAGATTGTGTAATTCATGTAACAGAATTATCAATTCTTAGAACGAAAACTCATTAAAATCTGTTATTTTGTTTCTTTACCTTACTGCTTATTGAAGGTCAAACACAAAATTAAAAAATAGAGCCTGGCAAGTTATGTCATGCGTAAATAATAAAGCTACCGCATACCGTTTGATTGACCACATACTATTTAACAGTCTGCTTTTTTTAGCTCATAAGATCGATTTTTTCTTGTTGGCCTATCAAGACAAGAACAATTGTTTGTGTTGATAATAATCAAAATTATTAGTAGAAGTTTAAACTAACAACAGTAAAAAAAGGTATGGTATAATCAATGTGTTAGAGAAGTTAAAGTTCTACAAAACATTTTGTACATAAATCCCTACTCTAATGGTGAAAACTTAACGTTGTAAAATTAATTTCATAACTTTACAAGTCAGAAGTTGTATCTCATAAAAATGTTTCCGTAATATAGATAGCCAATACAAAAAGCTATTGCACAAATAGTACATCATGATATTGCCTCCTCAATGCGTAAACGATGTATAATTTATTTAATAATATGAATTTCATATTACAATATGTCTTAATACATAAGCATAGTTACAGTTTTTTTTTGACAGACAACATAAGTACAGAAAGGAAGAATGAATATTTAAAGTAGACAACATGATATATGTATGTTTTTTTACATCAACTGTGTAATAACAATATATTTTTAACGACTTACCTAAATTATTATTTTACGTATTAAACTTTAACAGCTCAAACGTTTCTAACCCTTTACTTCCGTTAAAACGTGAATTTCATAGGAATATCAAACCTTTTTTTACTGCATCGCGGTTTGCCAATTGTATGAGGAATTCAAATTTTTAATCAACAATTTTGCAATAAGTTGGCACTAAACAGTTTCATAATTGTACTTAACGTGCAATGTTAATCACACTTATAAATATAACATTTGCAATTTTCACCAAAATTTTACTAATTTAACATGTACTTCACTTCATGCTAAGCTTTTCGGTATTTTGAATTTTTTTGCATATTTTAATAGTAAAAACTAATTTTCAGATTCTTTTAGACACTTAGTTCCTGTGTAAAACTATCTCCCGAACAACTTTTGCAAGTATCCTTTTCTTTTATAATCAATACTTTATAAGTTATGAAAGAAAAGCCAAATAGAGAGAGAAATATAATTTATCCTGCATGAAAAAGCTCATAATGCACATGTCACTGTATGTATAATTATTACTTATTGCTTACAAGAACCTTCGAAGCAATGTGTAAGTAACTTGAATTTTTATGCAACAATTTTGTAACTTATTACTACAAAAATCATTGATTTTTTTGTATATAGTTATAATTCTTTGTACAATGTATATTATTATTGACTTAGGTTTTTTAGTGATTTAACATTTACAACTTGGGTTATTAAGGTCAGTTTGAAGGCAATTTTTTTTTTTACAGTCATTTGAGGTCCCATACAGGTCCTATTTGGCTCTCGATTATTCTGTTACTCTTACATGTGTATGCTACTGAGGCAACTATGTAAGCAATTGGGGTTATTTACCTTATCAAATCAATTGTATATACATATAGGATCGTATGAAAGCTATTTTACTTAACATTATGTAAATCACTAAATTTAATGACTCGATCTATTACCCATAACCCATAACACATGGTAAACAAAAATAAAAAATCATTAAAATTTTCCTCTGTGAGCTCTAAATTATGTTGCCAAATGTGGGCTTGATTTACAATAGTAAATAGTAAAATCAAGTGACAGTACTTTTTTTTAATATTATAGCTGTTTATTAGATAATCTGTTTTTACTAGTTAAATAATGAAAAGAATGTTATTTGTTTATGTAGAAAATTTTATTTATAGTATTTGAGGTACATGATTTTTTAACATAATTAAATTTTTCTACAGAGTAGACATCTACTGTAGCAACACTGCAAGCAGTCTGCTGTAAATAGCGTAAGCTCAGAAAAGATTTGTAGCCAATATCACACTGTTGGCAGCACTGTTTGATTTTAAAAATACGCCTATCCTAACGATTTATAAAAAAGGTTGGGTTGCAACTAACTCAATGATAAGACCATCTTGTAAAGACTAATCTTAAAAAAATCTTGTTTTAAGTACTATGAGATGCATGTATCTGATTCTCGTTATTCTAACGACTTTTCGGCCAATATTTGTATGTAAAACAGTACCATTGGATGAAAGTAAATAAATTAAACTAAAATACGTGAGGTATACTATCAAAAAGAACTATTTTTCGCTATTCAAAAAATCGAATGTACAAAGCTGAAATATGCAGTACAATAGTCACTTAGTCTTCGTATGCTTTTTCAAAACTGCCTTATCGCACTTTTACGTGACAAGATAACTAAATTTTATTTTAAATTTGGTATAATAAAAATATTTAGTTTATAGTTGTAAAGTAACAAGATGTATGCGTGAGAAGCTGTTATATTTATTAGTAAATAATTTTATATTTCTATATTTTATAACCTTAAAGAAAATATAACTATTAGTCTACTTTTCTCACGTAAACTATCATTATTTCAGAAAATTGTCATAGTGCTTAAGCAATTCAAACAGTTTTTTTTACAATCCAAGTAAGTAAGTCACGTGATCTATCTTAACTTGTGTCACCGCAAATTATAGGGCTTAAGTCACATGACAATCAATCTTATAGGATATTCAGTGAGTACAAATGAGAATAGAATATTAAAAATCTCAAACTTCCGAAGCCTGTTTCTTTTTTTTCTTTTTATTCATGTTAAATTATTAAAATTCAGAATTTCTATTAAATATTAATCAATTCTCCAGATTATCAGTATATCTACAGTACAGTAGTAAAATGAATACTATTTCGAATGAATTATAGTATCATGCCATCATTACGGTTGGCTTCACAGGTAATATTCCTAACATTATTATTGTATGTATTTTAATTACAAGAAACTACAGGAAACATTGTTGTTATCGTAAAATCAATTGCTATAAGTGAGTTTATAGATAGAATATAAGTAAGTTTCATGTAAACGACTATACCTTCATGTAGCTTCTGCTTATTACGAGAGGCCCCTTTAGATGAGGCATTTTTGCATATTTACAAGACTATTAATAGATTTAGAACATGTCTTCAAACATGATCCTGAAAGACTTAAAGGCATAAAAGACGAAAATTAAAAGCAAAATCGTTGTATTTAATATACTTTGAACATGTTGAAATTAACCGTCCAGTAGGTATCATTATGTTTTAAGCTAGGCTGAAAACTAATTTAAAGTAAAGATAAGACTATGTAGGGCATACCAATAAAAAAAACTTATAATATTCAGAACTTGCCACTACAGATACTTTGAGAAAGACTGAAAAAAGTAAGACATACTAGAAAAAGGTATTACACGATTCTGTAACAAGAAAATTAACTAAAACTTTAAATTTTTTAAACAGATTATTACTGTGAAATGTATCCGTAAATAAGCGTACAATAGTCTCCTAAGCCTATATTGTTTGTAAGTATTTAAGTTGCTCGAATAGCTAGACAACATCAGGAGTTTATTCGGCTAAAGCCCAGCGATAAAAAACAAAACTTATCACACAGATACAATAAAAGCAGTTAAAATAAAATACTTAGAAACATAACTTAACCCGTCTTTAAATATAAAAGTAATACTAAAAATAGCAAAGTCATGAATATAAAACAATTATTATAATAATAATAATAATAATAATAATAATAATAATAATAATAATAATATGAATAAAAATAATACTAATAATGATAATGATGGCAAAACGACAATTAAGATAATGATGTCATAAAAGATATAATACTGATAACAAAAACGATGAAATATAATATCTTCGTTTCTTATATATTTTACAGCCGTTTTTCAAAACTCTGCCCAGTAGACTCTGTTTATGCTATCGTCATTGGCATATTAGAAAACCACCTTAAATTGGACTGTAACATCAATCACTAAGACAGAAATGGAGACCTTAATCAAAATATCTTCCTAACCATCAGACCACAGTTAAAATATAAACATAAAGAAGAAGATTCTCAGAGGTGCAAGCTAAGTAAGGAAAGACCGAGTGTCGAAACTCTAAGGCCTGTATTACCTAATGAAAATTATATTGATAAATTAAATTATAATTATGATAATGATAATGATGATGATGATAGCGATAATTTTGGCGATAATTATTATGATGATGATAAAGACAATGATAATGATGATTAAAGTGATGATTATAATAATGACGATTAGCTTTATGATAATAATAATGGTAAAAAAAAGGCTTATAATGATATTGATCATGCTATTTATAACGATAAAAATACTAACAATAATAAGAATTATGATGATTATACGAATGGTGATGATGATGATAAAAATAAAGGCGATAACAGTAATAGCGATACTAATAATACAAATGGTTATTACAATAACAAGAATAATCATAAGCATTACAGTCATACTAATAAAAAGAAGAGTTACAAAGAAAATGTTGTTATAGGCAACAATAAAGATATTTATAATAACAATAATTAAAACAGTAGTAGTGATAATTATTATGATAATTATGATTATGACAACGATCATAGTACTGTTCATAATGATAATATTTTAGCTGATAATAATGATAATGTAAGAAAAATAATAATAATTCTCATAATATTCATTATATCAAAAGCATTGTTGAAATCGACGAAATCAATAAACGTAATAATGATATTTATCAAGATAACGATAACGATTGTGATAATGGAAATGACGATAATAATTATAACTATGACGAGTAAAATGATGCTATCGATGATATTAATGATTATTATTATGTCGATGAAAATAATAATCACAATAATAATTACAATAATAAAAATAACGAATATGATGGTCATGACGATAATAACGATGTTCTAAGGGTTAACAATAATTATAATAGTGACAATAATGATAATAATCGACGTTATGATCATAAAAACATTTTAACGTATAATAATAGTCACATTTGCGATGAGAATGTCGATGATGTTAATGATAACTATGATTTATATAATCGTGAAGATAATAATTAGGATACACGTTATAGTCACAAAGATCGTTACTATAGTATCAATTATGATAATCATAATAATGATAATAATGATAATAAACATGTAAATAATGATAACGATCATAGTAATAATAAAAATAATGATCATATTTATTATAATATTAAAGATAATTGTGATTATTATAATAATGATAATGATGATGATGANATGAGGATAATGACTATAATTATAATGATGATAATAATGATGATGATGATGACGATAATAATTATGATGATAATGATGATAATGATGGTTTTGATAATGATCATAATGATGTTGATAATGATTATGATAATGATGAAGATGATGGTGTTAATGATAATAATGATGTTGATGATGATGATGATGATGTTGATGATGATAATGATGATGATGATGATGATGATGATGAAAATGATGAAGATTCTGTTGATGACGTTGATAATGTTTATGATGACATTAATAATGATAATAATAATGATGATTATGATGAGTATAATAATAATAATTATAATGATAATAGTAATAAAAATCAAAATAATAATGCTGTTTACAATGACAATGATAATGATGATGACAATGGTCATAATAATAATGACGAAGATTTTTATAACGATGACATTGGTCACGGTGACTATGACGATAAAAATAATCTCAGTTATAGGGATTATAATGATGACAATAATAACAATCATAAAAATGATGCTCAGGAAAATGACGATAATAGCGATGCTAGTAATAGAAATAATGTGTTTAATTTTGACGATTATAATAGTAATAAAATAGATAATAGATATAACAAGAATGTTACCAAAAATAAAGATGATATAGGCAACAATATATAATGCTGAACACATCTCTGATAACAATAATTTTCAGCATTGTAGTAATAATGATCATGATAATAATAATGATGACAACACTTATAACATTGTTCATGATAACGCTGATGATAAAGGTAATGATAACGATATATATGTTAATGATGATAAATTTGATAATAATGTTAATAATAATACTAGTAATAATGATATTATTTATAACATTAGTTTTAATGATAATGATAATAATACTGATGATAGAAATGATAATTTAAATGGTCGTAAGAATGCTGATGATAACTGTAATAATACGAACGAAATCGATAATTTCAATTATGATAATGATGATGATAACAATAGTGACAATAGTAAAGATGACGATAGCAGTAGGATGGATTAGGTGCTGACTAAGGCGCAGGATCATTGTCCAGTGATGCTACAGGTGCCTGGGATATGGGCACACAATGTACGACTGTAGAGGCCCAGACCGGTCAGGCCTCTGCTGGAGATGCGGAAAGGACAAGCACAGAGCCAAGGACTTCAAGGCCAAAGCACAATGTGTCCTATGCAGTGAGTCCATGCATGAAGGAGAAAGCAACAATCATGGGCCTGGATTTGGAGCGTGCAGGACCTTTAGACGGGTCCTGGACAGAAGAAAAAAAAAATTTGACATAATGCCCAGAGTTCTCTCAAGAAACATGAATGAGGCAATTGATGCAGATCCCCTTCTGCCACAAATATTATGTGAAAGAAAGGTAGACGTAGCGCTTATGAGCGAGCAGTGCAGAAACTATAAGCCGCCTGAGTGGCTCAGCAACGCAACAAATATGTCGGCCATTTCAGTTCCTAGACCAGACAAAATCCGCCAAGGAGCAAGCGTAGCGGAAAGACATTTTGTCTGATTAAAAAGTGAAGGCATTGCGTATGTCAGCTGCTACTTTTAACACTAGTATCAAGGAATTTAGGAGAAAAATAAATTACCTCGAAGATACCATCAGGGTTGGCATTGAAGGTGACCTTATAGTCGCTGGAGACTTCAATGCAAGAGCAGTAGAATAGGAAATGCCTATAACAAATTCTAAGGGCCTGGCAGTCCTAGATATGGCAGCAAATCTAGGTCTGGTCATTGTAAACGAAGAAAGGACCACGATTTTCCGAAGGCCAGGATTTGGTAAATCAATACCAGACATTACAGTGGCTTCGGAGAACCTTGCGCCAAGAGTGAAGGAATGGCAGGTAATTGAGGACGAAAATGGTAGCAATCACCAATATATCCTCTTCTAAATCACCGATTTAAGAGAGAGAAGAGGCATTGCACGCAAAACAGAATATAATAGTAAGAAGCTGGACACAGAATGGCTAGCGAAAAAAGTTGAAAATGGCATCGCTGCTATTCAAAGCGATGAACGAAACCTGAACACAGTAGAAGAAGTACAGAAGCTTACCGAGGCAACCATGCGACTCCTAAAAACCGCGTGCGAGGCTTTAATGCCCAGAAAAAAAAGATGGAACGGCAAAAGCTCAACTTACTGGTGGAACAAGGAAATTGTGGAATTGAAAAGCCAATGTCTCAAACAGAGATGCCTCCATCAAAGGGCCAGAAACAGATCAGAGGCCAAACAAAGATACTTCAAAGTACTAGCTTACAAGAAAGACGATGCCAGCTGCTATTAAGAACAGCAAAAAGCAGTGCTGGCAGACTCTGTGCCGGGAAGTAAATAATAACCCCTGGGGCAGAGTATACCAGATAGTCATGGGGAAACTCCGAAAACTGGCACCAACTGCAAACAAAGACGCCAATACCATGAGGCAAATCGTGGATACGCCATTCCCGACGCATCCAGAACTTGAGGATCAAGCAGACTTGGAGCTCATAAAACATGTACCTTTATTTACCCAGAAGGAACTGGAGCTAGCAGCCGGATCACTGGAAAACGGAAAAGCTCTTGGACCAAATGGTATACCGGCAAAAGTCAATAAGACAGTGGTGGCAAAACACCCACAGCTGCTCTTAAACTTATACAATCAATGTTTGTGGAAGGGGTAGTTCCCAACCCCCTGGAAAAACGCTCGGCTAGTACAAATCAATGATGTCAAAGGTAAGCCTAACTTTTCGTCATCACTCAGGCCATTATGCATGCTGGACACGTCTGGAAAGTTATACAAAAAGCAGCTTAAGGCCCGTTTTCTACAGGCCATACAAAATGCGGGAGACTTTTCCGACAGACAGTACGGATTAAGAAAAAGAAAGTTTACCATAGGAGCAGTAGAAAAAGTTGTAAAAGCAGTTTAAAGCACTAGAGACATATGCCATGGATCGAGAACCTCGTTCATCTGGTGACCTTGGATGTAAAGATCCCTTTTAACTCAGTAAGCTGGAAGGACATGCTTCACGCCCTGAAACACACATTTAGAACACCAGACTATCTCTTGAGAGTATAAGGAGATGATCTCAAGGACCGCTTTTTGACCTATACAACAACAGAAGGCAAAAAAAAAAGAAAATAACTGCAGGGGGATTGCAGGGATCCACACTTGGACTCGATCTCTGAAACGTGTCACACGATGAACTGCTCCGCTAGAAAATGCCAGAGGGGACCTTCTTGGTAGGATAGGTGGACGATGCTGCTGTAGTGATCGTTGAACGTACGATGGAACTTGTCCAGATACGACTTAACCAGGTTATGCAAAGAGCGGCTCCATAGATGGAGAACCACGGACTCGAAGTTGCAGCAGGGAAGACGACGACATAATTGACGAGGAAAGAGATAAATACCATCACCCTTCTCAAGGTACAAGAAGAGGAAGTAATGACGAAGGATGCCGTAAAAAAACCTAGGGATGACGCTGGATAGAAAGCTCACGTTTTGAAGTTACTTTAGGCAAGCAGCAGATAAGGCGGCGGCAAGGGTAGCAACATTAAGCCGAATCATACCGAACGTTAGAGATCCAAAACCTACAAAGCGCAGGCTCCTTATGTCTATGGCCTAGTCTATTATCTTGCACTGGGCTGAGATATGGGGGGATGAGATGAACGTCAAAAAGAAGAGAGTGAAAATCATCCAAGCTCAAAGAATAGGAGCCTCGAGAATAGCCTGCGCCTATCACACAGTCTCGGAGTCTGCGATAACGGTGATAGCAGGCGTGATCCCCATCGATCTCCTTGCGAGGGAAAGACGACTATAGCACCTTACGAAGCCTGACTTAGGAAGAATGGAGGCCAAGAAAAACGCCTGGAAAATTACCTGGAAACGCTGGCAACATAAATAGCAAGAGGAAACTAGACGTAGATGGACGGCACGCCTGATAAAATATGTCAATGAATGGACTGAGCGAAAACACAGGGAAGTACATAACTACCTTACCCAATTCCCCTCAAGTCATGGGTATTTTTGCTCGTATCTCAACAAAATGTGGAAAACATAGACGGCTTCTTAAAAGTACTGCGGCTACGACAAAAATGAAGCAGAACATTCGTTCTTTGACTGCATCAAGTGGCAAGCGGAACACAACGTGCTGCAAGAAACGATTGGAACTTTAAATCCCGACAATGTCATAGAAAAAATACTACTTAACAAAGAAAGATGGACTGCAGTATCCCAATACATACATACAGCTCTCTGGGCCAAAAAGGAAGACGGTTTTCTGGATGACTGAGAGGAGGCAGAGCGAGCGTGGATCGGGTTCCATCATGGGGCCATAGGGTAGTGTTTTTGCTGCTGCGATCGAGGTGTTCGAGGAGGGAAGTGGCAGGGCTTCGAAGGTGGGGCCGCCAGGGCGTGGCCACAGGGCGGTTGGTAGGCGGTGGCCCAAGTTTCCGCCCCACGAGCTCTGTGGTAGGTGCGCTCTTTGCGCCGTTGTTGGGGGTGTTCGGGTTGGGGCCCATCAGATTATTATTTTGCTCCTTCCCTACATCTAAGCGGAGAAAAAAAGCTCGGATGCATGACGGAAACTGAAAAATACCTTAGACGACGCAATAGATACAAGACACGTTGGTAACGAAGCCCGTATGAGGGGTTAAGCCTTTGTGGCCCCAGCTTAAAGTTTAAATACGAAAGCAGATTTCGAGCTGGGTGTGCCACAAACAAGGTCTTGCCAGTTTAGTAGGAACGGTTACAATGAGTTCCACACCGTGGAAGGTTTGTACACCCTTCTACGGTGCACAAAGGCATTCTGGACTACCTAGGAAAAAAAAATATGAGACGATAATAGTAGTGATAATGACAATGATAATGATATCACAATAATAATAAAAATGTTATGGATGATAATAATGAAAATAATACTTATGATGATGATAGAAATAATGTTGATGTTTATAATGACGATTACGATGATATTGACAATAATGATGAAGATGACGTTAATATTAAAGATGATAATGACAATGAAAATGATTATAATGATGATGATGATGATAACATTTATAATAATAATGACGATTATGATGATCATGATCAAGAATATGATAATCATTATGACGATAATAATAATATTAATGATAATCATAATGACAATAATGATAATGATGATGATAATAATTGATAGAAATGATACTGATAAAATTTATGACAACGATATTGATGATGATAATTGTAATAATGATGATGATAATGATAATAATGATGATAATTGTGTAGATAATGACAATGATGAAAAAAATAATAATAATTATAATAATAACATAAATAACAAGAAAAATAATAGTAAAAATGGTTAAAAAGATTGTGTTTGTTTGTTGAGAAAGATACTGTTTATACAGATAAAAATAATGTTAAAGACATTTATGATGACACTGATTATAATAATAGCAGTAATAATCACTTTGATAATAATAATATGAAGGACAGGAATCCTAATATGGTTTACGATGATGTTTAAGATAATAATAATAATGTAAGGATTATAGTTATAATCGTAACCAGAAGAATATAAATTATTTTTTAAGTGTTAACAGTCAAAACGATGATAATGTGGTTCATCCATTCAATTACAAAGATAAAGACAGTATTACCAATTATAATTATAATAATAATAATCACAGTTATAAAAATGAAATTAATGCTGATAATAATATTCATAATAATAATTATGACAACAACCATATTGACAACGATGATGATTCAAATCATAGTGATAATGATGACGATAATTATGATGATGATAAAGATAATAATAATATTAATGATGGTGATGATGATGATGACAATGATGATGATGATAATAATGATAATGGTGATCATCATGAAAATGTTAATATTAATCGTTGCGATCATCATCAAAATGATTATGATAATGATAAGGATGATAATAATTATGATTACAATAAAAATGATAATAATTTCGAGGATAACAAAGATGATAATGAATAATGAAAGGGATAAAAATCATAAAGATAACAATAATAATACTAATGATCGTGATGGCAATAATAATAATAATGATGACGATGATAATGACAATGATAATATTTATGATGATGATAATAATAATAATAATGATAATAATGATCATAGTAATAATGTGACGTAAAATAATAATGAGAAGAATTAAAATAATGTTATTTAGTTTTTAAAAGTTGTTAATATTAAAAAAACTAATTAAGGTATTGATCATATTGATCGAGATAAGGAAATAGTCATGATGATGATAATGATAATAATGATAATGATAGTGACCATTAAAAAAATACTATTGATGATGAAACTTATAATTTCATGAAGATAAAAATAATAAAAACGATAATAATCATGATGATGATAGTGGTTACAATAATAGTGTGAACAATAAGAACGATGCTTATCATGTCAATGTAAATGATAAAAGCGGCAATAATTATAGAAATAATGAAAACGACAATAAAAAGACTAAAGGCTATCATATCTTTCCAAGTTGATAATGACACTGATAACGTAGATAATGATTATATAGATAACGATATTACTTGTAATGACAGTGAAAATAATTATTATAAATATGAATGTTATGTNTGATGATAACCATAAAGGTAACGACAACGATAATAGTGATGATTCAGATGATGATATCACTGATGTTGGTGATAATATTATTATTTATAATAGTGCTTGCGTCTACAGTTGAAATATTAAAGTAATGGCAAAAACTTACTACAGCAATAATAGCAATGACAATTATTCTGATGATAATGCTGATAACTGTTACAAGGATACTGTAGGTCCTGATTATGGTGATAATTATGATAATAACGATATTGATAATGATGAGGATACTTATCATTACAAAGTTGATTTTAGTCATTAGGATTTTGATAATAATAATAATAATGAAGATAACGATAATGATAATATTGATTACGATGATGATTATCATAATGATAACAATACTAGCAACGTTGATAACGATGATTATTAGAATTATTTTAATGATGATTCTGATAGTGATGGTAAGACTGATAATGATGACGATGATGATAATAGTTATCATGCTGACGATTGTAGTGATGACGATGATAGTGTTGATAATGATGATTGTCATGACGATAATTGTAATAGTAATGATAAAGATTAAAATTCTAGTAACAAAAAAATTATTTCTAAAATGATTATGCTGCTGGTTATAATAATGAGGATAATGATTGCATTAAAAGTTATTATGTTAACAATATAGATGGTTTTAATGATGTTAATAACAATAATGATAATTTTAATATTGATAAAGATAATAATAAAACAGGACCACAAAAAAAATGAAAGGTTCCTTGGACCAGACTACGTGAGTTATATGTTTATTTGGTCGGTGAAACTGAATTTCAAGCCAGTTTTTCTTTATGACGTCAGGATTTCTTATAACCTTAAAATCAAGCCCAAGACTTAGCAACTCGTGGAATCTTTAACTACCTAAAATTCTGGTTACTGAAAATTCCTAGATGCCATAACCTTTTGACTTTTAAAGACCTTTTGACAAACCCCTCTACTCTATACCATGTTAACTCGAAAATTCTGTAACTCCGTAACTGTGTTACCCTAAAACCTGACGAAAAAGAGGCACATGCATCTCTGACGTCAGAAAATTTCAGTCATTTAGCTGTTGATTAAAATATTGTAAGCCTTATTGAGTTCAAAACCTATAGCACCTAAACCCCTTAATCCTATACCCTCTTAACAGAAAAATTTTATAATCACTTAAGTAAATAACCTTTCAACTCTACCATCGTTAGAGAGACCCATCTACGACGCCAAAAAATCGCCAGATGAGCTTGGTCTAATATAAACTAAAAGCCTACGTTCAACCATTTTCTGGAACAGGGACGTTGACGTAGAAGACTTCTGTTCCCCTATGGGTGCTTAATTTACGTGAGTCCCCTTGCCTCTCACTATTTAAGGTGCTTGATTTACGTGAGTCTCCTTGCCTCTCACTATTTGAGGTGCTCGAATTACGTGAGTCCCCCTGCCTCTCACTATTAATAATAATGATAACTGTGATTATGATGATAACGGTAATATTATAATAATTATAATATTTATAATTATAATAATGATAATAATGATTATAATGATTATGATAATGATAATGATGATGATGATGATATGAATGATGATGATGGTGATAATGATGATAATCATGGTAATGATAACAATGATGATGGTGGTAATGAAAATGACAATTATGATGATAATCATGATTATAATGATGATGATAATGATTGTACTAGTGATGATGATAATGACGAGGATGATAATAATGATAAAGATAATGATGATGACAATAATTTTGATAATAATGTCAATGATAAAAATGGTAATAATAGTCATGATGATAATGATCATAATGATGATGTGAATAAGATTTTTTTTAAATAGTAAAAATGGTTAAAAAGATTGTGTTTGTTTGTTGAGAAAGATACTGTTTATACAGATAAAAATAATGTTAAAGACATTTATGATGACACTGATTATAATAATAGCAGTAATAATCACTTTGATAATAATAATATGAAGGACAGGAATCCTAATATGGTTTACGATGATGTTTAAGATAATAATAATAATGTAAGGATTATAGTTATAATCGTAACCAGAAGAATATAAATTATTTTTTAAGTGTTAACAGTCAAAACGATGATAATGTGGTTCATCCATTCAATTACAAAGATAAAGACAGTATTACCAATTATAATTATAATAATAATAATCACAGTTATAAAAATGAAATTAATGCTGATAATAATATTCATAATAATAATTATGACAACAACCATATTGACAACGATGATGATTCAAATCATAGTGATAATGATGACGATAATTATGATGATGATAAAGATAATAATAATATTAATGATGGTGATGATGATGATGACAATGATGATGATGATAATAATGATAATGGTGATCATCATGAAAATGTTAATATTAATCGTTGCGATCATCATCAAAATGANTGATGATGATGATAATGATGATGATTATGATTGTGATGATGATGATGATGATGATGATGATTATGATGATAATGATAATAATGATGATGATTATGATTGTGATGATAATAATGATATTGATGATGATGATGATGATGATGATGATGATGATGATGATGATGATGATGATGATGATGATGATGATGATGATGATGATATTAATGATGATGATGATAGTAACGATGGTTAAATTTATTCTTTTTATGTTTCTGCTTAATGTTATAATAATGATTTTAATGATTGCATTGAAAATTATAATAATAATAATAATAATGATAATCATAATGGTCGTGATTGTAATGATGTTGATGTCGATGACAATAGTGACGTTTGTGATGAGGATGATCATTGAAACGACGATAATGATAATAATCAAGAAAACGATGATGTGGATGTTGATGATCATTATGATGATAATAACGATGATGACGATAATAATGATGAAAATGATAACGATTGTAATGATAATGACTACAATAATTTTTATATTGTTGATCTTTATAATGATCATAATGATAATGACAATAATTATAATGATAATGATGTTGTTTCTAACGTTAATGATGATAATAATTATAGAATAGATGATAATAATGATAATGATCTCAATATCGATAATGAAAATTATAAGATAATAATAATCATCTAGTTCATGGTGATTATCACAACGGAAATAATAATGATTACAGTCATCGTGATAATAAGAATGATCATGATAATCTCAGTTATGGTAATGACGATGATGATCGTAATGATGATAACCATAAAGGTAACGACAACGATAATAGTGATGATTCAGATGATGATATCACTGATGTTGGTGATAATATTATTATTTATAATAGTGCTTGCGTCTACAGTTGAAATATTAAAGTAATGGCAAAAACTTACTACAGCAATAATAGCAATGACAATTATTCTGATGATAATGCTGATAACTGTTACAAGGATACTGTAGGTCCTGATTATGGTGATAATTATGATAATAACGATATTGATAATGATGAGGATACTTATCATTACAAAGTTGATTTTAGTCATTAGGATTTTGATAATAATAATAATAATGAAGATAACGATAATGATAATATTGATTACGATGATGATTATCATAATGATAACAATACTAGCAACGTTGATAACGATGATTATTAGAATTATTTTAATGATGATTCTGATAGTGATGGTAAGACTGATAATGATGACGATGATGATAATAGTTATCATGCTGACGATTGTAGTGATGACGATGATAGTGTTGATAATGATGATTGTCATGACGATAATTGTAATAGTAATGATAAAGATTAAAATTCTAGTAACAAAAAAATTATTTCTAAAATGATTATGCTGCTGGTTATAATAATGAGGATAATGATTGCATTAAAAGTTATTATGTTAACAATATAGATGGTTTTAATGATGTTAATAACAATAATGATAATTTTAATATTGATAAAGATAATAATAAAACAGGACCACAAAAAAAATGAAAGGTTCCTTGGACCAGACTACGTGAGTTATATGTTTATTTGGTCGGTGAAACTGAATTTCAAGCCAGTTTTTCTTTATGACGTCAGGATTTCTTATAACCTTAAAATCAAGCCCAAGACTTAGCAACTCGTGGAATCTTTAACTACCTAAAATTCTGGTTACTGAAAATTCCTAGATGCCATAACCTTTTGACTTTTAAAGACCTTTTGACAAACCCCTCTACTCTATACCATGTTAACTCGAAAATTCTGTAACTCCGTAACTGTGTTACCCTAAAACCTGACGAAAAAGAGGCACATGCATCTCTGACGTCAGAAAATTTCAGTCATTTAGCTGTTGATTAAAATATTGTAAGCCTTATTGAGTTCAAAACCTATAGCACCTAAACCCCTTAATCCTATACCCTCTTAACAGAAAAATTTTATAATCACTTAAGTAAATAACCTTTCAACTCTACCATCGTTAGAGAGACCCATCTACGACGCCAAAAAATCGCCAGATGAGCTTGGTCTAATATAAACTAAAAGCCTACGTTCAACCATTTTCTGGAACAGGGACGTTGACGTAGAAGACTTCTGTTCCCCTATGGGTGCTTAATTTACGTGAGTCCCCTTGCCTCTCACTATTTAAGGTGCTCGAATTACGTGAGTCCCCCTGCCTCTCACTATTTGAGGTGCTCGAATTACGTGAGTCCCCCTGCCTCTCACTAATTGGGGTGCTTAATTTACGTGAGTCCCCTTGCCTCTCACGATTTTTATAGGAGCTATAAAACTACATACTGGTTGTTTAATCTTCTGAAGTCTTACAATAATAACGCGTTTGTTTATTGGTGAATGATTGCCGTAGCGCTTTTCTTTTGTGTTGGTTTGGCGTATCCCTTTTTAAGACCAACAATAGTGTGCCAACATGTGGTCATCCCAAATATCCTGATATTTCTTTTCTATATCTTGTAAGTCCTGGTCAAATCTTTCACCCTGCTCTTCACTAAAATTATTTAAATTACCAGGAAAATATTAGAGATGCGAATCAAGAAAGTGAAGTTTAAGATTCATAAAGCAACCTAAATTTTTTTAATTTTTTACCATATTTTGAACAATACTTACATAATTAGGATCTTTTGTATTACGTAGAAATTTCTTTGTAACGTCTCTCAAACTTTGCCAGGCTGCTTTTTCAACCTTCGTCATTTTCTTTTCAAATTTATCGTTTTTCAACAGTTCTCTTATTTGTGGTCCGTTAAACACACCTTCCCTTATTTTCGCATTAGATAGTTTAGGAAATTTTTGAAAGATTCACTTAAAAGCTTCACTTTCAGTTTATTTCGTCGCTTTAATGAATTGTTTTACTATTCCGAGCTTATATGTAGTGGTGAAAGAATAACTTTGTTTCTAGGTATCATACTCTGTTTTATAATGTTTTAAGATCCTTCAATTAAGTTATCTCTAAGTGACTAGTCCTTCTTTACATAATGCTCATTGCGAGCTCAACTGTCCCATTCACATATAAAGCAAAGATGTTTTGTAAGACCACTTTGTTGACCTAGTAGAATTGTCATTACTTTTAAGTCTCCACACATCAGCCACTTATTTTTATCATAATTTAATTTTTTTTAGCAAGAAAGAAAGGTTGTGGTACTCTTCATCCAACGCAACTGAGTGGCCAACGGGTAGAGGAGCGTATATGTTGCCATTATGTAGTAATACTGCTTTTAAACTTCACGTTGAAGAATCTATGAATAGACGCCAGTTGCTAGATTCATAGGGAATTATATATTCTTTCATAAGCCCTTTAATATTGTTACAATAGACTAAATTTTTAATTTTTGTAAAATATTGTCTAAATTCAATTTCTCTGTCGCGATAGAAAGTGATACGAGTTCCTGGAGCTAAACTATTTTTTTCTTTTAGTCTTGACGCTAACAGCTCAGATATTTTTTTTGAAAGTCCTGCATCTCGTACCAAATCATTGAGCTCTTCTTGAGTAAAATCTCTAGAATTAACGTCAGTCACATCTCTTGATTCCTCAGATGTTTCGCTGTTCATCTCTACATCCTCATTGTCTGCATAAGCTAGAACTTTGTCCTTTAATGTTTCCATCTGACTTTCAATGCCATCGGAAGTAATACAACTTTTAGAACTTTGTTCAGCATTAGGAAGCGTAGGAAAAATCACAGACTTAACAGTTGCATAAAAAATGAAAGATTTTGTCTCTTGGTTTTACCCAACAACTTTCGTTAAACAATAATAACAATCCTTTGTGTAATTTTCTGGTTTTCGCCAGTTCATTGAGGAAGAAAACGTTCTTTTATTCTGTTTATTTATTTACAAGGAACACCCCATGCATATCGAATGAGGAGTCTACTGATTGTCCACTATTTTTATACCGAAAAATTCTGTATACCGAGTTTTAAGTAAATTTGTAAAAGTCTTTCTGAGTTTACTGACAACATATTTGCCACAAGTAACGCAGAAAGAGTCTACGCTATTATCACGTATAGGCTTTCTTGAAATATCATACTCTGCAAAGGCCAAGTTACCCACCAATGTAGAGCTGAAGTCATTACATGACAAGGCCTGTGGGCCTGCTTTCTCGCCCGAACCAGCCGCTGATACTGGGGTTCCTAATACCTGCATCGTACTTTTTCATGTGCCGACAATGACGGCGTGAGCGCCGCTATCCAGGGATTCTGCCAGGGATCAAGGAACAACTCCATTGCCCATCATCACCACGTGGAGGTGCCCCGGATGTCGACACACGAGCAAAAACTGAGATTCAGAGCTTACATGTAGCAATGTAAAAAAATAAGCAGAATTCAGATTTGTAAAATTTCTTTTTAATAAGATTTTGCTTAAGAGTTTAAGGGGCTTTATAGTTTGAACAAGATAAGACCTACAATACTTTGATCAACAGCTCATTGACTGCCATTTTCTGACGTCAGAGCTCCATGTACCTCTTTTTTGTCGGGTTCTAAGGTTACATGGTTACGAAGTGATAGGGTTTTCGTGTTAACGGGGTATAGGGTTAAGGGGATTGAAGGTTATCAGGTTTGAAGAGAATAAGGCTTACAATTCTTTAATTAAAAGCTCATTTTCTGCGATTTTGTAACGATAGACATAGGTGTCATTATTTCGGGTTGGGTTTTGAGGTTATGTGGTGATAAAGTTGTGAGTTTTTTGGTTTTTTAAGTCAAAAGGTTATGGCATCAGTAAATTTTTGGTGACCAGAATTTCCGGTAGTTAAAGATTCCACGAGTTGCTAAGTCTTGGGCTTAATTATTAGGTTATAAAAAATCCTGACGTGATAGAGAAAAACTGGCTTTGGATTCGGTTTCAGCGACCCAAAAACATACAATCCACGTAGTCTAATCGAAGGAACCTTTCATTTTTTTGTGGTCCTGTGTAATCTAAAAGATAAGACTAATAATTATGCCAATGAGTAACTAGCTTTGTATGATTGTCAAGGTTTATGACAAATGTTGTCAGTTTCGTCCACACCCGTGAGATCTGATCTACCGGAAATACACCCACAGTATGCGAAGGGGTTTGCAAAGAGTATTACAGTATCTGCAGACTGTCCATGGTTAGTTTCTGTAGTTTTTGACAATTTTGTTGAAACTATGTCCACAGAGCTGAGACTTTAACTTGTAAACATTATTCAAGGCACATCGTTTCTTTTTTTTTTGATAATTTGGCTTTAATGCGTGATGCACGCAAAACTTCTCCGTAGATAAGGCTTTTAAAGGTGGACAGATAATCTTGTATTTCAAATTTATTACTTCACAATTCGTAATTTGGTGCAAATCGTATCACTTTTCATAACTTCCGACGTTAGTTTTGTGTGTGTTTCTGCCAATATTATTCAAAATTTTAAAAATAGCATTTAAACGTACTTTACGCTCAAAGAAATCAAGTCTGTGATAATGCCATGACAACCAAATATTTTGTCAGTTATGATATTTCTTGCCCTCCATATTAATATGTTCTAGTAATTTTTTGGTTGATTTTTTGGCGCAAACTTCAGAATAAAAAGAACACACAATACGTTTCTTGTATACAGCAACGCTTCGTCGACTGAAGCGCCAACCACTTCTAGCTTTATTAAAGAAATATTATGGCAAATTAGTACGAAAACCAACAAATAATAGGTATAGCTGCAAGCACTCCGATTACCTTTATTATAAACGTTGAAAGGAATGATTTAACGTAACGACATTTGTTCACATGTCAGTCAAACAGGATAAAACATCTACATTACGCGAAGCTGTCAATTTATAGAAGAGCATACACATATGCACAGATACATCATCAGGTCAATGTTTGAAATAAATAGATATATTGTGCAACATCACAGCTTTTAGTTCAATACGTGTTACCGGATATTTTGTTGTGTTCTTTGACAGAGCTTTGGTATGGGCTAGCAAATCAGATGGGCTTATATTAACGCGTCTCACTAAAAGATTTTCTGCTTCGATACAAAAACAAATATAATTCTAAGTAACTGTGAGACAAAATGCATCACGAGATCTTACTAATTGCACTCTCATGTCGTTGCCATTAATGAGTTATTTTTCCTGATTGCATACATCGTAATGAGAATGACCTATTAGATTATTCGATTTCTTTGGTGATATTAATGTACGTCACTTGACAAGCTTTGCATGATATTTGACACATAGTCCATCTTTGTCACTGTATCGTCGCCCCATCATGCACTCGTTAAGTGGGATGATTTTGCTCCAGATCCGTAATTCAATAAAGTTTCCAAATACGCACTGTCAGCGTACGCATTGTTAGAAGGTGATACAGTTTTTTGATTAGAAACACACATCAACTTGGTTGAACAATGAATATATAAATTTATTTATCGACCCCACCTTTGTCATCTTAGATGCTGTGTTAGTATTTAATTCTTCATCTTTATTGACAGCCAACTTGACACGAAGACTGATAATTGTGTGTGTGAGATCAATGTATTCGCCACTATCACCTGGTACGAAAAATTCGATCAATCAATCATCCGTGAGCAATGATATCGGCTTATATTAAATCTTGCGAAATCCCTTGATAGTTGTTTGGATCGATAAAGTATCAAACAAAAAAAGTTCAGACTTTAAGCACTCACCCACGTGAATGTGTAAGAAAGCCAGATTTTTTTTAACTTAACTTCCAAAAATATATCTTGCCATTTTCTCTTCCTTCTTCTCTTTATTGTTTTTATTCTTCTTGCTGTCTTATTTGCCCGTTTTCTTAAAATTTTTTTTTTCACTCTCATGACATCCACAAATTGATTACAGTTCTACGAAGTAATTGTAACTGAAATGGCTCGTCAAGTTGACCAACTTTATATCTTAAACCTTCCATAAGTTGGTTAAAATTTTTCTTGGCTTTTCCCTTCAGCGTAATACCAGACTCCATTATGTGAGTACAAAACGTCTCTTTAAAAGGTATATTTCTAGTGGTAACGTCAGACATAATGTTCATACCTACACGAACAACTTGTTTGCCAACCGTTTAAGCACCTCGTTTAATAAGTGGTTAAAACTTGTCAAAATACTCTGGCAAGAAACCATCTAATACCTCCGTGTTCTCGTTAATTGGAATCTGTAACGTAAATGCGTCAATTACCTCTTCCACTGTTTCCATGAATTGTGGTCAGACTTGCACCACCACCATCACTTTGTGCGATAAAGTAGTCCTTGTAGGAATCCATTATTTTCAATCGATTCGTTTAAAGTGAAGTATTAACATCAGCGTTCTAAAGTTTAATGGTATGGGGCCAACAGTCGGGTCCCCTACATTTATTTCAATATTGTGTAATGAGTTTAATAATGATGGTATATAGGTATATACATAGAAGGTGAGAAAATTTAATTTTTGACACAGCCATCTGCGTAATCTGGAAGGTCCAACGACATGGCCCGCAACAATCGCAATTAAACGTCTTCTACAATGTATGATTCACAGGTATCATTGTGAATCATAAGCATTGGCGATAAAGTGTTGTCAAGATATGCTGGATGAACGAATCGAATTTTGTTATTTAAAAAAAAAAAAATTGTTGCACTTTCAAAGTCCAAAATTTTACATAATTTTTCAGACAATAGTAAGTGATACATGTATTCACTCTGAACTGTGTCAGAACAGACTAACTTAGCCACCACGTAACCACCTTTTTTCAAACTGAAAACTACGTGATCTTACGTAATATTTAAACTATTCATTTTTTGTATCATTTTTTTAATGTATGCGTATAGACCGGAGCGTATGTAATAATCAACATGAAACACTTGCGTTCTTTGTGTATATTGTTCTGTAACCATGGCATGCATTTTACTGTAATTTTTCTTTGGCTATCTTTTACCACGTGTCAAAATGTTAATGGTAATTAAATCTCTGTTATACTAACACTCTATCAACCTTGCAAACTAATTTTCTGAGGTAATTTTGTAACGTTATATAAAGTAGTATTATGAAGGCGATACTGTTTGCTACTGTTACTAGGCACTGCAACGTAAAATTTGTCCTTATTTTTATATTTCTTAAATTATTGCCCTTGATCCAGGAATAACATTATTCAGAATATTCTTTCAGCTAATGAAATATTCTTTAGAAAGTCCTTTACCTTGACTTTTCAATGTCTTGTTAACCCGGTGAATCATACATTGTAGAAGACGTTTAATTGCGATTGTTGCGGGCCATGTCGTTGGACCTTCCAGATTACGCAGATGGCTGTGTCAAAAATTAAATTTTCTCACCTTCTATGTATATACCTATATACCATCATTATTAAACTCATTACACAATATTGAAATAAATGTAGGGGACCCGACTGTTGGCCCCATACCATTAAACTTTAGAACGCTGATGTTAATACTTCACTTTAAACGAATCGATTGAAAATAATGGATTCCTACAAGGACTACTTTATCGCACAAAGTGATGGTGGTGGTGCAAGTCTGACCACAATTCATGGAAACAGTGGAAGAGGTAATTGACGCATTTACGTTACAGATTCCAATTAACGAGAACACGGAGGTATTAGATGGTTTCTTGCCAGAGTATTTTGACAAGTTTTAACCACTTATTAAACGAGGTGCTTAAACGGTTGGCAAACAAGTTGTTCGTGTAGGTATGAACATTATGTCTGACGTTACCACTAGAAATATACCTTTTAAAGAGACGTTTTGTACTCACATAATGGAGTCTGGTATTACGCTGAAGGGAAAAGCCAAGAAAAATTTTAACCAACTTATGGAAGGTTTAAGATATAAAGTTGGTCAACTTGACGAGCCATTTCAGTTACAATTACTTCGTAGAACTGTAATCAATTTGTGGATGTCATGAGAGTGAAAAAAAAAATTTTAAGAAAACGGGCAAATAAGACAGCAAGAAGAATAAAAACAATAAAGAGAAGAAGGAAGAGAAAATGGCAAGATATATTTTTGGAAGTTAAGTTAAAAAAAATCTGGCTTTCTTACACATTCACGTGGGTGAGTGCTTAAAGTCTGAACTTTTTTTGTTTGATACTTTATCGATCCAAACAACTATCAAGGGATTTCGCAAGATTTAATATAAGCCGATATCATTGCTCACGGATGATTGATTGATCGAATTTTTCGTACCAGGTGATAGTGGCGAATACATTGATCTCACACACACAATTATCAGTCTTCGTGTCAAGTTGGCTGTCAATAAAGATGAAGAATTAAATACTAACACAGCATCTAAGATGACAAAGGTGGGGTCGATAAATAAATTTATATATTCATTGTTCAACCAAGTTGATGTGTGTTTCTAATCAAAAAACTGTATCACCTTCTAACAATGCGTACGCTGACAGTGCGTATTTGGAAACTTTATTGAATTACGGATCTGGAGCAAAATCATCCCACTTAACGAGTGCATGATGGGGCGACGATACAGTGACAAAGATGGACTATGTGTCAAATATCATGCAAAGCTTGTCAAGTGACGTACATTAATATCACCAAAGAAATCGAATAATCTAATAGGTCATTCTCATTACGATGTATGCAATCAGGAAAAATAACTCATTAATGGCAACGACATGAGAGTGCAATTAGTAAGATCTCGTGATGCATTTTGTCTCACAGTTACTTAGAATTATATTTGTTTTTGTATCGAAGCAGAAAATCTTTTAGTGAGACGCGTTAATATAAGCCCATCTGATTTGCTAGCCCATACCAAAGCTCTGTCAAAGAACACAACAAAATATCCGGTAACACGTATTGAACTAAAAGCTGTGATGTTGCACAATATATCTATTTATTTCAAACATTGACCTGATGATGTATCTGTGCATATGTGTATGCTCTTCTATAAATTGACAGCTTCGCGTAATGTAGATGTTTTATCCTGTTTGACTGACATGTGAACAAATGTCGTTACGTTAAATCATTCCTTTCAACGTTTATAATAAAGGTAATCGGAGTGCTTGCAGCTATACCTATTATTTGTTGGTTTTCGTACTAATTTGCCATAATATTTCTTTAATAAAGCTAGAAGTGGTTGGCGCTTCAGTCGACGAAGCGTTGCTGTATACAAGAAACGTATTGTGTGTTCTTTTTATTCTGAAGTTTGCGCCAAAAAATCAACCAAAAAATTACTAGAACATATTAATATGGAGGGCAAGAAATATCATAACTGACAAAATATTTGGTTGTCATGGCATTATCACAGACTTGATTTCTTTGAGCGTAAAGTACGTTTAAATGCTATTTTTAAAATTTTGAATAATATTGGCAGAAACACACACAAAACTAACGTCGGAAGTTATGAAAAGTGATACGATTTGCACCAAATTACGAATTGTGAAGTAATAAATTTGAAATACAAGATTATCTGTCCACCTTTAAAAGCCTTATCTACGGAGAAGTTTTGCGTGCATCACGCATTAAAGCCAAATTATCAAAAAAAAAAGAAACGATGTGCCTTGAATAATGTTTACAAGTTAAAGTCTCAGCTCTGTGGACATAGTTTCAACAAAATTGTCAAAAACTACAGAAACTAACCATGGACAGTCTGCAGATACTGTAATACTCTTTGCAAACCCCTTCGCATACTGTGGGTGTATTTCCGGTAGATCAGATCTCACGGGTGTGGACGAAACTGACAACATTTGTCATAAACCTTGACAATCATACAAAGCTAGGTACTCATTGGGTTGCTACGTATGCTAATAAACATGGTTGTAGCTTTTATTTTGATAGCTACGGTGTACAACCGCTCACACCAGATCACATTAATCACCTACGGAAAAATTGTAAAAAACTGCGTTGGAATGTTTAACAGCTACAAAGTATCCTCAAGTATATGCGGTCAATTTTATTTAATGTTTTTGTTTTACATGAGTCATGGTTTGGGTTTCAGAACATTTCTTGACAATTTTTCCGATGTTTAAAAAAATGACGAAATTGCCAGACGTTTTATTTTGTTAAGATGTAACAAAAGAAATACAAGCTTTGTTTCAGGTAATCGTGGGTGTCTAATAAAATGCCTAGAAAATAACTGTAGTAAAATATTGCTGATATAAAATTTAACTCTAAGCTTTCATTCTGTATGTTTACTTAAGAGTGAATATAGTAAAAGAAGGTTGTCGTGATCGGCATAACACACCCTTTAACGTTGGCGTATAGGGAAATGGGAGCCTGCTGTCGTGGGGGTACCTACACTTGGTTCCTAACTCGAATGTTTAAGAACACTTATCCCAGCAAGTGTGGGTGCTGCCTCTCTGGCTTTAAGCGCTGACTGTTTTCGCTGGCGAGCTAGCACGTTCAGCTAAACTTCTTCTTCTTGTTCATGGAGCTTTGAAGTAACAGGTCGCTCCCACGTAGTTGATTCTGATCGTCAAAGTCGCTACTGCATTTTTTCTGGCTAATCGTGCAACGCATAGTGTCATGATCAGGGCAGCCTTCTGAACGACGCTAAATTGTGGTATGTAAGATATAGTGAACGATTTTTTCGAGTAGAGGTGATTTTATTAACAAAAGAAAAGGTAATTAGATCAGCCTACTTCTTTGAGGCCAGCTCAAACGACTTGCTTCATTCATCATCGTCTCGAGCTGAGCCTTTTCTTAGTTAACTTGTTGGCGTTATCATCCAAGGCCAACTCGAACGACTTGCTTTATCGTCGTCTCGAGTTTTATCCCTTTACATAACATTCTGAGAATGGTGTTTCCTCGTAGCGAACTCTTGGTCCAATATTTTTGTACAGAATTTTGTTAAATACAAATTTTCTATTGTTAAAAGTCGAGTCTAGTTTTTTAATCTCCTGTCACTCCCGTGCAAATAATAAGAGTTTCTCGGAACTGGAGCAAGATAATCCAGCGAGAAAATTATAAATGCTCATTTAATTTTCGAGCATTAAAAAAAATTTCTGTTTATTTAGTGACCCTCGCATTCTCAGGTCACGAAAGCAGAAAAGGTTTAAAAACAAAAATATTTATGGTAGTAGAGCGTGGTTTCCCGGCTTCCAAGAAACAGATTCCTCGTTGAAATCATTTTCAAGGTCAAGTGACGTCACATCACACCATCGACTCATTTTCAAAAATCGTTGGAGCTAAAAGAGAGAAAAGAACCAACCGAGTAGCGGGAGGAGAGCGACGAGCGCTATCGGCGTTTTTTCTTTGTGCGGATATTTGCAGCGCAGTTGGGTCCCTTCCACTTCCACACCGAATTCATTGCCCTGCTCAGCTCTACTCTCGTAGGCCTAAGTTCATCAGCGCTTCGAACGAGGTAGAGCGCCGGGGAAAGGTGCGGCTGCAGGGACGGTAAGTGTAGCTGTTGCTGTTATTGTTTTTCTGTTGCTCACCCAGCAGTTATAGTTCGAGTTGATTTCTAATTTTGTTTACGATTTAGTATGACCCGAGTTATTTGTCTTTTTTGTCGACTTTTACACTCACAATGAAAGATTTGTGCAAAGCAGAAAACGTTTGAAAATAAAAATATTTACTGTATCATTCTAGTTATGTGCTTATAAATTGTAGTCTGCGCATTCCAAGAAATAGAGCTATGAACTGACAGAAATTTTAAGAAATGAAAATGTCAGTATTTTACGAGCCTATCTCTGAATGTTTTGAAAAAAAAGTCAGACTCAGCATTTGCATACTTTCGTGTTCGTACTTGTTTTTCAAGCAATACCATTCAAAATGCTTAGTGGTGCAGTTTTGAAAAGCCCAAGCGTGATTTTCTAAGTTTCTTTAATATCCTTACTCTTTCGATTAATGAGTAGCATACATTTGTGCTTCAACAAAAAGCAGATGACAGTTTCTGGTCAATCGTACGACAGTTAATACATTGTAATGGGGAGAAAATGGAGCCTGTGAAAAAGAGAGTCTTGAAGAGAGAAGCTTTGGATCTATCAACCTCAAAGCAGCGTCAACAGTCACTTCTCGCTCAGAGCGATTTGCAAGCTCTACGGATAGAGCAAATCATTTGATAAAAAAATAGTCGTTAGGCTTGAATACGAAATATTGTTTGACAACAATTAGTAGCCTATCGTTCGTCTATTGAGTATAGATTTCGACGGAATTGCTTTCACAGTTTCTAGCTGGAAAGAGTTTAAAAGGGTCTTCCCCAACATTGAAAAGTTCTTAACTATAGATGACACTAACTTTCAAGATATCAAGATTTACGGGTCCAACTGGTCCTTGAAGTTTACGATGAGCTATGAGGAAAAAGCCATCAAGATTTAAAAAATGAGACGACAAAGTAAAGACGAAAGAGATGCAAAGTAAAATCATTGAAGTTGAGCGTTAAAAAAAGTAACGTTTAATTATTTACTCAAATTTATTGTAAACTAAGTCAATTGTAATATACACACATAAACGGAAGTGTCAGATCATATGCTTATCGTAGTAATGGAATTTATGAAATTAATTTTAAAAAAAAGGTAGTAGCCTGCATAAAGCATAAGATGTTACTACACACCAAACGTTGTAAAAAATGTTGTGAAGGATTCAAATGATAACGATGGTCAAAGTATGTATAAAAAAATTATAGTACATGAGATTGTGAAACGGGAGACATTAAACAAAAATATCATGTGGGATATTGTGTACAATATTGCTTCTTTTTATGTAATAACCTTTGTTAATGCTATGAATTGTAGAAATAAATAAAATTAATTTATTCATCTCATTGTTAATTGACCATAAACTAACTACTTTCCTTATTCACTATGCGCCTATGTCAGATGGCGCCGTCGAGTGAGAGAAATTGTCCCTCACTGAGATCGTCAGAATGTACAGAGCCTTATAGGAAAATTTTTTAATATATCTAAAAAAAGGTTATTAAGAGTGAATTGACCAAATTAATCAGTGATTTGAGTGTGTATTATGTTAGTGTACAGTTAAAAATTTTTTTTGGTGTTGTAATCCCTGTTGCATGACTCCGATATAACATGATAAAAAAAATGATATAAGGCTAAATGTGTGCCTTTGCACCAAAATCCAATACAGTAGTGGTATTAATTTCCATGAGTTTAACATTAAAACTTTATAAGATTTCTAACGGGTCATACAATTTTTTTTTAGTATGCCATAAATCTGTGTAGTTTTCCTGATAAAAGTAGTTTGTCAATCGTGTTATATCAAATTTTTTTATCGGCAAAAATAATCAAAAAGCTTTGTTATAAGGTTTTGTAAATTAAATAACACTTGTTAAGTTTCATGCCATTACATACCAAAATATTTGTATGTACTGAATAATATGGTAAAATCCCTGTTGCAAGACTTTGGTGTATTATAAGAAAACTTTTATGCTTAGGTTATAGGGTCAAAAGTATTTCCGCACCAAACCTCGATAAAGGATGGTTTAAATACCGTAAACAGAACATTGAAACTGTGTTATAAGGTCTCATAAAGTAAATAATACTCGTGAAGTTTCATGCAATTACATACCACAATATTTGTATGTACTAAATAATATGGTAAAATCCCTGTTGCAAGACTTTGGCGTATTATAAGAAAACTTTTATATGCAGGCTGTAGGGTCAAATGTGTGTTTCCGCACTAAAACTAGATGCAGAGGTGGTTTAAGTATCCGTGAACTAAACATTAAAGCTTTACATATTTTCTGATTCTCCATACTCTTTTTTCTGGTGTACCACCAATTTTTGTCATTTATCAGATATTTTATTAGCCAAAATAAAACAAAAATTATACCAAGTTTTACAAGATAAATAAAATTAGTTACGTTAGATCTGCTAAAGTACCAGAAACTTTTTACATAGTGAATTTTATTATAAAATAGCATGTCAATGTAATTGAATCGAAGATATTTATGCATATGTTTTTACAACGGTTTCACTATTTACAATTTCGAAAATAACATACAAGAATAGCATCAAAATGAAATATGTGTTGAGTTATGATAATACATAATTTTTATGATAAAAGTAACTTTTGCAATATAAATTAAATAACAAGCTTTTTTCTAAGTACAGTTATTGTAGGTTTATTTGCTACGCAATACCAAAACATAATTTTTTTTTTAATTAAAATTGATAGTTCTGAATAAAAATTACAAGGATAGTAGGTTATAACATACAAATAATAGTATACAAGAATAACACTGGAAATAAAATAAACGCAGTGAAAAAAAGTGATGCTTGTAACATCGGTTTTACAATAACACTTATGAAAAAGCATTCGTGCACTGTATAAGGTACCGTTAAAGATAGGGTTATCTCACACAGCTGTGAAATCTAACAAAATCTGTGCCATCATACATCTCTTGTAAGAAATATCATATCCAAAACACTTTGACAGAACACACGAGTATCACTCACACAATTGTACGCTGGTAAAGTTAAAAATATTTAATTATTGCGTGAATCATTCGCCATGTCGCAAATATACAAAGAGATAACTCGTTTACGTTACATCTCGCACGAGACTTGTAAAAGAAGTACAAGCAGATCGGCTATCATACGCAAAGAAAAGCAAATAATTTAGTGAGCTGATGCGTCAAATTTATAGGTTCCTAAGATAAAAACATATGGAATCCATACGAGTAATCCCGGTACATAAAGATGTTCAATTTATAGGGAAAACCTGATATAGTTCGGGGACTACCTAGCTAGGTCTTTTCCCGTGAGCAACGGGTACATATCAGGATGTAGTATGTACAACTCTGATCCTACTTAAATAGTATATTACGACCCAAGGCCGGAAAAGTAAAATAAGTCTGAGATCGTCCGAGGCGAAGCCGATGATGACAAACGGACGATGTGAGGCTTTTTTACCTACGGCCTTGGTCAGTATGCAATTTTTCTGTGTCCTTCGGCCAGGAAATCGAATAGCCGGGCCGCCCAGCGGCCCAAAAATTCGACTTTCAGACGAGGTGTACAGAAAAAAATATACAAGGAAAACATATATTGTTTTATCCAGTATGTACCCGAAGTAATATATGACGAATAACGATATATATGTACTATAACAAAGTCTAATGTTTCTAAAACTCAAGTATATAAGTGGTGTATCAAAAATATAAAAATTTTGTAATTACAAAAGTAGACGATATAAACAATAAGTAAGTGAATTTTCAATAAACTCGAATTATTACCTTTTTGTGCAAAACCTGATACAACTTTATAAGTTCGAATGTATTATAATGTTATGTATGTGCATTTGCACCAGGCCGATTCCATAAAACTAGATAGTTGTGTAATATATGAGGAAAGAATTCGTAATAAGTTTTTTTCCCCATATAAACCTATTCTGCACACATTTCAAAGTACCGAAAAAAACAATTATAAAAAACGATCAAAATTTTCTCATAACAACTGAAAACCTGCATACCTGAAAATAAACTTTTATGATTAATAAAAAAACTATATAAGCTTTTTTATATTTTTTATTGGCATCGCTTGATTTAACTCAGTAAAATAAACTAATAAAATAAAAGCATTCTCATTTTATATAAATCGAATCAGAATTAAATCATAAGTAATTAAATACAAAAAAATTAAAAAAAAATTATTTTATTTTATAATCGGTTTATAGGAAATTACTTGAATGATATTGTTGATTCATCAGAACTGCCCGTTGAACATTTACATCATTTAAGCTGGTATAAAAATACCCAGACGGCAACCACAAATCATAAAGAATTCTT